>QVRM01004178.1:0-231428 GCA_003439945.1 Dermanyssus gallinae | reverse complement strand
CGATTCCGAAGATTTTGATCGCCCACGGAGGCAAAAGCCAAGATCACGATATCCGCCACTACTTAAAGGAGCTACTTAATCTCACGAAAGAAGACAGAATGGAGGCCGTGTAATAAGATCAGGCTGATAGCTGATCTATTTGGACCTTTCGATCCCATGCAAGAGCACATGCTACATGTACAGTATGCGCTGTTTTGTATACTTGTAAGTGCAACTTATTTTGTTATTAAAAGTAGTTAACATAAAAAAAATCCATGTCTTTAAAGAAACACTGGCAGTAATTATTGTGTAACTAGATACTAAGAGACACAACTGGTTTTATTTCATTTTGTAGTTACAGTGGAATATGAGTATCTAACTACCTTGGGCTTGTGAGGGGTGCTACCAATCGAGCTTATCCTCGAGGCAGCCCTCATTGTGCCCATAATTGCTGCCGCATTGCCGCGCTGAACCGCCAGAGATAGCCGCTGGAGTAGAAAGTCGAAAGTTCTTTGTCTCCCGTCGTTGAGTTCAATTCGTTTGCCAATCTTCTGTAAAAGTGACCATGCCTCAGGGCCGAGTCCCCCTAGTGTCTCCAATACTAGTGGCACAAAAATGAACTCGTCGGTGAGCTGGGCGTATTTGTTGGTCTTTAGACGTTCAGCCTTCGAGGGTTGCAAACAACTGGGAGACACGGTGGGGGATGAATATCAAATATTAGCATACTCTCTACAGCATGCGAGAAAGCTGCTCCCTCACAACACCCGGAGCCGCCACCCTCCTAATTATGGTGGAACAAAGGGATCGCAGCTGCCCGCAGGGCTTGCATTAGGCTAAATAGGATTTTCACGAGAACACGCAGCTGGTTAAACGCAAAGAAAACGACGGGTGGATTTACGGGGAGCGAGAGACCGCAAGAGCTGTCTCCCAATCGACGGAGTACAAGGCTGCTCGATCGAGACTCCGAGGACTCATCGCCAAAGTAAAGCCCGAGCGGAGAAAGAGCTGATAGACGCGGTGGTGGAGAGCGACGTATGGGGCCTGCCGTACCGAATAGTTATGGCCACACTCCGGAGACCTCCCCCGAAAACTCCCCCGGATGTGCTGCGGAGACTGTAACCGGTCTTTTTCCGGCACAGCCGCGGAGAGAAAACGAGGAGTTCTCGGTCACCCCGGAAGACATTCCGGGGTGACGCTGGAAGAGGTCGAAAAGCCCGGAATCGGTTGGCAACCGGTAAGCGCCCGGCCTAGACGGAATTCCCCCAGAGGTAGCGAGGCTACTGGTCAAAAGGTGGCCTAAGGTCTTCCAAGACCTTGCCAACAAGCTTCTGAAGAGAGGGGAGATTCCCGAGGCTGTGGAAAAGGGCAAGCCTGGTTCTGATCCCCAAACCCGGGAGGAAGACGGGGCCTTCGGCTTACCGGCCCGTATGCCTCATTGACGCCATGGGTAAGCTCCTGGAGAACGTTATAGTCAAGAGACTAAACGACGAGATTCAGGAAAAGAACGCCCTATCAGATGCCCAGTACGGTTTCCGGAAGGGCAGATCCGCATTAGGGGCTCTAAAGAAGGTTCTGAAACGGGCGGGTGAGGAGACTATGAAAGACCCCTAAAACAAGGGGATTCGTGCTCCTGATCCTCCTGGATGGCAAAAATGCCTTCAACACAATAAATTGGAAAGTAATTGTGGAGGCGATGAAGAGGAAAGGCTTTTCCCTCTACCTCCGTCGAATGATTTCATCCTACCTGGATGACAGAGGCTTGGTTGCAGGGGGGCAGGAGTACGAGATTACTGCCGGAGTCCCACAAGGGCTTCGATTCTAGGACCCGTGCTCTGGAACATAGCTTACGACGGGGTGCTCGATATCCGAGGTCTCCCGTATGGGGTGGAGACGTTGGCGTAAGCCGATGACCTTGCACTCATGATAACGGCCAGGACTGGAAAGAGCCCTGAAGAGCGCCGCCAATGAGGCCTTGTCAATCGGTGTCCGAGTGGATGGAGTCCCATCATTTGAAACTGGCACCCGACAAGACGGAGGCGATGTACCTAACAGGCAGAAAGAGGACGACCGGCATTAATCCTCGTGATGGCGGGCCACCCGATAGAAATCAGAAAGAAGGTAAAGTACCTTGGGGTCATACTAGACACTGGACTGACGGGATCGGCATACGTTAAGTACGTGGCCGAAAAGGCCCAAAGGGTCTCCCTGAACCTGGCGCGGATCATGTTTAGGGTCGGTGGGGTGGCTGAGGTGAAAAGAAGGCTCCTGGCCTCGGTGGCCGAATCAACGGCGCTATACGCAGCCCCAGTCTGGGGGGACGTGGCAATGCGGACGGCGAAAATAGGGGGGCACTAAGGTCGACCCAACGAACGCTGGCAATCAGGGTAAGCCGGCGTATCGAACAGTCTCGACCGAAGCTCTCCTGGTCCTAGCCAAAATGCTGCCATGGGACCTCCTAGTGGCTGAACGAAAGTAAAATGTATTTAGACGAAGGCCTGGATCTCACCAGGGCCAGAAGTGCCACCATATCGGCCTGGCATGAGGAATGGGCGAAGGTAAGACCCGGTGTGACCACAGGGAGATGGACCAAGAGTCTGATACCGGACCTCAGGGCATCGTATGACTGCCGACACAGGGAGCTTTCCTACTGGACGACTCAGGTTCTGACCGGACACGGTCAGTTCCAGAGCTACCTGTCAAGGACCAAGAAGGCCATCAGCGATATCTGCGTACTGTGCGACTCTGGAGAAACGGACAACGTAGAGTATACTGTTCTGCAGTGTGATGCTCTCAGGGAAGCACGGGACGCAGCACCAACCGCTGTGAGAGGCCGACCCATCAAGGAGGTGGTCTCCCATATGATGACTTCGGCGGAGGCATGGAGGGAGGCGACGAACTTGTTCGACGCTGTTTTGACACTCAAGACAGCCAAGGAAACGGCCAGGCGGGAGAGGTTTGAGCGGGTCTCTCGGGAGAGTGGTCGAGACGAGGAGCCGAGGAAGGGGGGTGGGGAGCAGCCAGGCCCTCATGGTCTCGACGCACCCTCACAGGACGGATTACAAAATGGCATCCCCCTATCCAACCGCAGGTAGACATGCGGGATGATAGTCAGGGATAGAGCTGATTGAAGGAGAACGGCAGAGGACGCCTCTCCCACGGCTTGGATGTATGCCAAAGTAATACCGAGCCTGAGGAGGGGTGGGGAGGAATCCGGGTTTAGTGGGTTTGCGAGTCTCACACTAGTCACGCAGGCTGCTACTGGCGCATGTGCATCATGCATTCCCAAAACCTCCCAGAAAAAAAAAGACGTTCAGCCTTGCGTGCTGCGGAGCCAGCGGCTGATGCGCTGGCCTCCATGTTCGAGGGGGCGAGCGTTTGTCGGTGACTGTAGCATCCCAAATAAGCGCCTTTACCCTTTCAAAAGAGATAAGGGTAAGACAGTCAGGCTTCTTTCCGTTGCTTCTCAGGAGGCCGGTTGGCTCTCGAATGCATGGCAGTAGAGCTGACCTTAAGGCCCGGGCAGTAATCTCGTTAATCTCGCTGTGACGGCTTTGACGTCCTTCGCTTCTGTTGCAGGATAGCCCGTGGGTTCCCCAAATGTCCACTTGTGCTCCGCACGGACACCGGTGTTCCTCCGTTAGTCTTGTTCCCAACCTCAAGCCGATGCACAGACGAAAACTTTCGTGATCAAGTTAAGTGCCAAGGTTTGAGGAAGGGATGGCTTGAAGCCATTTGCTAGCCCCTTTTTGGACAACCGCCTGTAGTCGGGCTTTGTCTGCCGTGGACAGTGCATCGGACAGTAAACGCTGATATTTCTTGGCTACTATGAGATCGTCATAGGACCTCTGCAGGTGTTTGTTTGCCTCTGGGAGTTGGCCTGCGAGGTTCTCGAATCTTGTATCAGCAGCTTTTGGCATCCTGAAAAGCCTGCAGGGCTATGGCCGGGCTGATGTGCTGGACTGTAGCTTCTGAGGCGTGTAATAAAGCAACGTGACAGCTGCAGAGCGGATTCCCAAACCTCCGAGTCTAAGAGGAAGGGTGGCTTGAGCCCAGTTGTTGTCGGCCAAGTTTATTGATATATGAGACTGAGGAGGTCGCTAAGGGCTGGTCCTAAGGCTATTGTCTAACTCCCACAGCAGATCCTGGTTTGCTCCGACGTCCGTGCTGCGGAGGAAGTGGACAATTCTTGATGAGCCCAAAGATGATTTAATAGGTGATATGCGCTATGGGGATTAAGCAGGTTTAGCCGGTTTAGGCGAGAGCAAAGGCTCTTTATTTTACCTGCGAGTTCCTGGGCGAGTGGCGGCCGACCCCCACAGAGGACCCTAAGAGCGTCATATCTGCTGCCTCGACTTGTTCGCACCCCGGAAGAAGTGCCTCAAAGGCGGATATGTTTGGCTGGCCTTTGTAAATAATTTCGCACTTCTGGGGGTTGAGCTCAAGACCACTCTTCTGACCGAAGTCAAAACTCTCTCGATATCTGCCTGTACCACAGATGCTTCTCCCCCAATGGTGCCATCGTCTAGGTACCAGAGATTTAAGGGGGACTGGATAGAATTGACCAGTTCTTTGATTGCTAGGCAGAATAGCGGCGGACCAAGGGGGTCGCCCTGCTGCACACCGCGGCACGAGAAAATTGTTCTTTCACCGAATGAGAGCTGTGAACTAGAATTGTAGGTTTGGTCAGCTAAGGGGGCTGTCTCTGGCCAATCCGTTTGTTCAGTTTTTAGTGTATGTGGTCGCGACGGACCTGGTTAAAAGCATTCTTATCATCGAGTTTGGCGGCGACGAAATTGTTGGGTGCTCTAGACATAAAAGCTCTTGTTGTGTGAACCACTGCTTTGATGCCATTAGGCAGTATTGAAGCCAAGCTGGTGGGCCCCAAGCTTTTCGCACACTTGTTCCTAGCTTGACAGTGATTTTTGCCGCAATCCTCCGAAAGACTGAGGAAATGACAATTGGACGAAATGACCCACTCGGCTTTTTAATTGCGATGAGGCGTCCACCAAAAATTATAGGGCGGATAGCCTCAGGCACTGTGCCACTTCTGATAATGCCAATCACTTTCACTAAGTCACGTAGTAGACGACTGGCGAAATTTGTATTGATCGTGGCAATGAGGTCTCTGAGGTGACGCGGCCTGCAGGCCGTTTATACCGGCGGTAGACCCTGCCGGAAAGGTTCGTACGGCCTCGCGAATCTCTTCTGAACTGGTGACTAGCGGCTCGGCGTGGGATAGTCTTGGTGGCAAGTCAAGGTCGGCCGGTTCACTAGGGTGTTTGGAAGTCATTTTCCACGAACGCCTCGGCTGCGCAAATAGGACCTCCCACAGAAAGCAGTGCTCTCGCAGCGCCTCCAATGTTGCCTTTGCCTAGTAGCCTGGTTGCTCGTCTAGCGGCGGCTTTGTCCTCGTTAGGTCGCTTGTTCCAGTGCTTTCCTTGGGACCAATTCGGGTGAAGGCCCACTACCTGATCTATGTTCCTCGATTCTGTCTCTGATGTATGTAGTCCAACTTAGATTGTTCTGTTTTCGTAATGGAGCTCTGAGAACTGTATGCGCGAATACCAGTAGGTTGGCCCAGCTATGCGCGTAATTGTTTTGAATGTACGAGTGAAAGTGTGTCGGCCAGCGCTACCGCAACTGCAGGACGGGCACTTTTAGGGATGGTGTCAAGCCGTTTGTATGTCTTTGTGTACTCGGCGAGTTTTTTTGCGCAGGTGGGGTACCATCAGTGTAGTCGACCGGATTGCTGACGGGGAGTAAAAATGGGTGTTCAATGTTCGAGTGTGCTGCCGTAATGTGCCGTTTGATTCCTCTTCTTGTAAAGTTCCTTTGGCAATGGGTGCAAGTAACCCTGTTGTAGTGAGAAGCTGGGCTTAGGTTCCCTGTATCCGACCCGAGGCTGGATAAATGGTCCGTCTGCAGAAGGTTGTCCGAGTGGCTCGGACCGGCTTTATTTTCGGAGGCGTCTTGAGGCATTATGTTTCGGCCCGACAGATTTCTTCCTGATGACTGGTCCGAGAAGGTTTGCAAGGTTACTGAAGTGCGCTGGCTGCTTGAGAGTCAATGCCGCTTAGCATTTTTGCAGCGCTGGTGAGCCCTGCAAGAGGGTCTGCCTTGCGAGTGGAACGCGCCCTCGATGGCGACAAGTCCATCCAGGATAGTGCCGGGAGCTTGACGATATTCCGTCTGGCGCGGGCGCATTCTGCGTCGGCGATGTGTCGGTTTCAAGGCCTTAGGTGGGGCAAGCGTAATAGTCTTATCGGACGTTCCATCCGAACTAGAAGCAACGATCTCACGGACCACTGAGGCGTAGGAACGAGGAGCGTTCTCACCTGTCTCGCATGGTGCCGGATTCGTCCGAGTCGGCGGTTTTTCTACAATAGTGGCCGCCGGGTAGTCGGACTGGGACCTGACGAAGGACTTGTGCTCCGGCACTAATCTTGCTCTTTTCCCAAGCAATGGCGTAGATCGGACACGAAGGAGACGCTGATCTGTGTGCACCTTCACAGCTTGCGCATTTTGGAGCACTTTTAAAGTCCTTGACTAGATGTCGGTTACTGCCGCAGTTCACACATGCTACTTGACCGCTGAGAGAGGATGCGTGATGACCTAAGCGCTGACATTTAAAGCATCTTGAAGGACGTGGTGGCTGTCACTGGGTGGGTCTGAAAGCCAAGATACACGGTGGCCGGCGGGGCTCCCTTGAACTTGAGCAGCACCTTTCGTGTAGGGATAGCCGCCTGTTGTGGGCCGAGACCTGCTCGTCTGCAAATACGTTTTACTTCTATGACACCGGCGGAGCTAAGTTCCTGCAGTATCTCTCCTTCCTGAAAGTCTGGGCTAACATGGTTGATGGCACCCCCAATTAATGTCGATATTTTTTTATGCTGCTTTGACTCGCAGCCCAGCTAGTTCGGTGATGCACATCAGTTTACGTGCGTCCTCAAGCTTGTCGACGGTAGCCGAGATTTCTGAGATATACTCCAGGGTGACAAACGCGCCGAGGTCCTGCGTAGACTCTGCGAGTTGTTTTATTTAGGTAATAATCCAGTTTTCCTTTACCATGCTGTATACTTTATCGCTAAAATGGTCGCCTCGTTTTCTCGTTTTTTTAGTTGCTCTCGTTTCCTCGTTTTTTTTTAGTTGCTCCTAAAAGATCATCAACAATCCAGATAATATCTTATCAGTTTGCTTACTGCATAAATTGCAGCACAAATACTCTGTTTTAAAATAACAGCACATAAGGGTCAGGATAATCTAGCCGGAACGATTATTTGCATTACACGTAACTTTAATCGCTGAAGATTTCGGGTGCTATGTTTGAAGGAAGTTGACACTAGATCTTTTCGGAAAATGGTTTTTAGACAAAGCGAATGCCGGAGTGAACTAAAAACTCAACCATGACATGAAAATCCGTACACCATATAGAACAAATTAGAAAAAATCAAGGCAATTGCAACGGCGTGCAAGGGCGGTCTTTGAGAGTTAAGACAATAGCACCTATATTATTTCATAGTATATATTTAGTCAGCTGCATTACGAGAAAGGGAAGATAGGGGAGACAATCTGAGAAAAGCAGGGCTGGCCATAAAGGCGAGAACGTTTGACGACTTTTGCGTTAGAAGTCGCGGGTTCGAGCCCAACGTGACGCACGTCCTTTTAATGACGACAGGATTTGCTGACTTGGGTTCAAGTTATGTTCAATAATAAAAAGGCATATCTTATATACATTAAAATATATCTGTGCCCATATTAATGAACACATATCAATGTAAATGTGTATTGCCCAACTTCATCAAAAGTTCATCTCTTATGTATCATCGTTTGTTATTCTCTCTTATCTCGTAAAATAAATGTTAGCTGGAGTACTATTGTTTCTGACTGGAGTTGTATCTCACTGAATATATATTTCACTCGATATATATATATAAAATCAAAATATATTTTTTAAAATTCAAACTAGCACATTGAAATATATATATATATATATATATATATATATATATATATATATATATATAAATATATATATATATATATATATATATATATAAATATATTTTTAAATTCAAACTAGCACATCGAGATATATATATATATATATATATATATATATATATATATATATATATATATATTTTAAATTCAAATCAGCACATCGAAATAGATATTTATATAAATATATATATATTTTTATGGGGCCGTTATTTCCGGACGGCAAATTTATTTAAGTTCAATAATTCTTCATTGAGCTTGAAATTTCCATTATTACATAAATTCAAACAAATATAACTATTCAGGTAATTTTGCAGAAAAGGCTATCGCCCGTGTCTGCCCGCGCTTGTGAGTGTGTCAACATCGTTCATATTACATAACGGTGTTTAGAAATTATTTTAAATTATGTTTTAAATGTGCTGAACGACTCATCTAAATACACATAATTTTAATATATCACGCGAAATTAAACAAATCTGTTGTTTAAATTTGATTTGGCATTCCTTTGTAGATAATTCTTATACTACACATCTAAACAGATGAGGAAATCTGGCATCTATGTTTACCCGGCGATAACTGAGCATCGAATAATTTGCCACAAGCCTTGTATATGGGTGTGTTACAACATTGTTTACAGCACTTCTAGTAGGAATAAGCATTATTAGAAGTAGCTCCAAAAGGGGTACGGTTCCTGCTATGGTGTGTCAGAATGCTATATATGTATTTTCCATAAAAGTGCAATATATTTTCATATCTCCATATGTCTTCAGTGGTTGTCCTATAGGCCAATCCAAATATATATCATATGCATATTTTCGGAAGTGTTACTATTGGTTCGACATTCGACATAAATGAAGCACCGTATAACAAAACACCATATTTTAAGTGTGAAAAAATTGCGTAATACACGATTTTATTAAATTCAAAGGAGGCATTATGTCGTAATTTATGCAAAAGTAAAGCACCTGCCCTAAGCTTGTTAATCATATGTTTAATATGAATTTCCCATTTGATCTTATTCTGGAACGTCAGACCAAGGTAATTATAGTCGTGTGCCTCACCAATTATCGGACAATTGCAGTCTGCCTCAAAAACTAAGTTCAAACCGGCAACAGAGTCGAAGCACAGCCTGATATCATTCGACTTTCGTATTAGCATAACAACCTAAGGAAGCACATGAATGACATATATTGTTATGTTTCGTCTTCTTTACATTAAGACATAGATTGTTGATTTGCAACCAGAGATTGATTCTCGCCATAGTACTTGTTACCTTCTCTATCAGCTCATTTCTGGTATCACTCTCAATTAGAATGCATGTATCATCCTTAATGTAGATATATATATATATATATATATATATATATATATATATATATATGTAAAGGGAACCCTAATGTATGCCGTGATTAACAAAAGCAGGTTCACTCAAACATTCCTTATACTTTGTACGCTGTGGCCTGTCAGATAAAAAGTCTTCAAGTATGTCGTATTTTGTCTTGCATAGCCCCAACGCCTTTCATTTATTTACTAATCTTATCTAATCTACACAATCAAAAGCTTTTTGTAAATCAAGAAAGACCAGACAAACTTGTTTTTCTTCTCTATCATTGCCCCAATGAGGTTTCGAACTTCAATCATTGCGTCTTCAGTACTTCGACCTTCCCTAAATCCCAATTGTCTCGGACAGAGAATGTATTTTTTTCAATGAAATCAAGTAGTTGAGAATTTATTATTTTTTCGAGAGTTTTGCCAAATACAGTAGTAATGGAGATAGGCCTAATGTTATCACGGCAAATCTTATCCTCCTTATAAAGCGGCGTAACTAAAGATGAACTAAATATTGTGGAGAAAGTTCCACTTTGTAGACGTAATTTATAAATATGCTCTAACAATGTTGCCAGAACATCTGCATTTTCTTTTACTAGTTTCGTAGAAATCTTATCAGTTCCTCCAGTTGCTGAGTTTTTTAGAAGTTTTATAGCTTGCAGTACTTTAGTTGAGGATGGTGTTTCGAGGATTATTTTGTTTGTTGGGCCTTTAAGATCAGTTAGAAGTGTTTTATTACTAGATCCAGCAGATTCCGCAATTTTAGTTATAATCCCTGCTAGATGTGCATTGAGATAGCTTAGTTTGTCTTTAGGCGATCCATCAGGCATATCTTGCAGATCTTCAATGGAAAGCTCTTTAGTTTTGGAACCCTTGAGCTCGGCTAGCATTATCTTAAAAGCACGTTTCGTATCCTTCTTTAAAGCTAAGAATTTAGCTTTCAAATCTTCTTCACTCAATTATCTGATCATCTGTTTAAGTTGATTTCTATATCTATTAAACTTTAATCGCTTCGGGTAGTTTGGGTCCAGATGACGAACCTTAAGGAAAAGCTTATTTCGGTACTCTACACTTTGTACAATGGCTGGAGACATCTATAGTTTCTTTGGTCTATGCTTGCTTTGTCGTGTAGCTTTTTCCTTAGAACATGATTTAAGTATATTTTGAACTGATTCCGTTATATGTTTTGCAGTGTTTGGATCAGATAAATTATAATAAAAATATCAGCTAGTTGTTCGTAATATATCACTAGCCTGTTTGAAACTATATATAACTTTTGTCATCATACTTTTTTCCATCCATCTTACAAATAATCGACGCAGTTATGATGCAAATTGGAGGAATCCTTGGAAAGGTGGTGTCATCCCTTCGGAGCTGCTGGGCACACGTGTTTTTATTAAATTAAAATAGTATTAATAACATCAGTTTTCCTACTGGCTATCAGGGGCCTTGCGGCGGAGGGAAAAGACCCTTCGAACTGACGCAACGCTGAAGCTCGATCGATACGCGCGGCAGTAGATACTCTCCAGAACGAAAATTCTTTGCAACCGTCCTTTTGCCCTTTTTCCATGTTCTTTAAGAAAATCGAGTTTTCCATGGCAATTGGCTGGATGATAAACTGCGGACTGAATTCTCTGTATTTTACCAACTTGCGGTCCTCTGCAAGACAAGCAGAGGCACCAGCATTTTGACTAGTTCGAGCAACGTAGCACCTGATTAATGTACATGATACGGTGACGTCCCATGTAAGTAGGCGATCTCTCCCCAAAGGGGTTAGTGCTTTACCGTCCGGTCTGTTGTTGTTACGGGAAACCGACACCGGTTGCCACACTAAAGCAATTTGCCACTCATTGGATAGAATCAAAGCTTGTTTCGCTCCACAACATTGCGGTCAAGAGATATTTGCTTTGGAAAAACCGGTAGAAGCTTTCCATCGCGCTTCAAATTCATCCAGGCTTGAACGCAAAGCCAGCCCGGGAGAACATCGTAAAAGATAAATTCGCGCGTGGAAAAATTTTGCCGTAGAAGGCACATGGCTGGGGTTGCGTCTAGGTGTTATAATCTACTGCACCAAATCTGCAAGTTACAGAGGCAGCGACGAAGGTAAGAACGCTCGACGCCATTTATCCTTGGTTGTGGGTCGGGGTGGCCTGTGATCTCAGGCATGTATATACCAAATACATCGTACACGGGTTCCATCACCTCGCATGCTCCTGTAGGGAGGTTCATGAAGACTATAGGACTCAGTGTATTTGTCGGTTCTGCTTGCAGCAATGCGCTAAGCACCACGCGGTTGATTGTCCGGCACTGCAAAGATCTTTACACTTCTTCTCTCGGAGAAACGGCAGGACAACAAATAGTTATGTATAATAATAACATAAACTAGTTTGTACATACTCTATTTGAAAAAAAATTATGATTGGACTGGTGTGAGCGCTGCACTTTCTGCAAACTCCGTTGATAGCTACGACCGACGAACTTGACCTGGCTGCTCGACCTGGCTCGTGCTTTGTTGTGCGCAGAGCGCGGTGTCCGGCTTTTGTTGTTTTGAAACTGGAGCTTGGCTAACGACATCGTTTCCAGTTGGGCAGAGGTCTGAATCCCAAATGACGGAGAGAGAGAAAAGAGCTGAATCCAAATTGACGGAGTACAAGGCTGCTCGATCGAGACTCCGAGGACTCATCGCCAAAAGTAACGCCCGAGCGGAGAAAGAGCTGATAGACGCGGTGGAGAGCGACAGTATGGGGCCTGCCGTACCGAGTAGTTATGGCCAAACTCCGGAGACCTCCCCCGAAACTTCCCCCGGATGTGCTGCGGGAGACTGTAATCCGGTCTTTTTTCCGGCACAGCCGCGGAGAGAAAACGAAGAGTTCTCGGTCACCCCGGAAGACATTCGGGAAGTGACGCTGGAGAAGGTCGAACAAGCCCGGAATCGGCTGGCAACCGGTAAAGCGCCCGGCCTAGACGGAATTCCCCCAGAGGTAGCAAGGCTACTGGTCAAAAGGTGGCCTAAGGTCTTCCAAGATCTTGCCAACAAGCTTCTGAGGGAGGGGAGATTCCCGAGGCTGTGGAAAAGGGCAAGCCTGGTTCTGATCTTTAAACCCGGGAGGAAGACGGGGCCTTCGGCTTACCGGCCCATATGCCTCATTGACACCATGGGTAAGATCTTGGAGAACGTTTTAGTTAAGAAACTAAACGACGAGATTCAGAAAAAGAACGCCCTATCAGATGCCCAGTACGGTTTCCTGAAAGGCAGATCTGCCTAGGGGCTTTAAATAAGGTTCTGAAACGGGCGGGTGAGCAGACTATGAAGACCCCTAAAACAAGGGGATTCGTGCTCCTGATCCTCCTGGATGTCAAAAATGCCTTCAACACAATGAATTGGAAAGTAATTGTAGAGGCGATGAAAAGGAAGGGGCTTTTCCCCCTACCTCCGTCGAATGATTTCATCCTACCTAGATGACAGAGGCTTGGTTGCAGGGGGGCAGGTGTACGAGGTTACTGCCGGAGTCTCACAGGGCTCGATTCTAGGACCCGTGCTCTGGAACATAGCTTACGACGGGGTGCTCGAGATCCGAGGTCTCCCGTATGGGGTGGAAACGTTGGCGTACGCCGATGACCTTGCACTCATGATAACGGCCAGAACCGAAAGAGCCCTGGAGAGCGCCGCCAATGAGGCCTTGTCAATGGTGTCCGAGTGGATGGAGTCCCATCACTTGAAACTGGCGCCCGACAAGACGGAGGCGATGTACCTAACAGGCAGGAAGAGGACGACCGGCATTAACCTCGTGATGGCGGGCCACCCGATAGAAATCAGAAAGAAGGTAAAGTACCTTGGGGTCATGCTAGACACTGGACTGACCGGATCGGCACACGTTAAGTACGTGGCCGAAAAGGCCCAAAGGGTCTTCCTGAACCTGGCGCGGATCATGGCTAGGGTCGGTGGGGTGGCTGAGGTGAAAAGAAGGCTCCTGGCCTCGGTGGCCGAATCAACGGCGCTATACGCAGCCCCAGTCTGGGGGGACATAGCAATGCGGGCGGCAAAAAATAAGGGGGGCACTAAGGTCGACCGAAGCTCTCCTGGTCCTAGCCAAGATGCTGCCATGGAACCTTCTAGTGGCTGAACGAAGTAAAATGTATTTAGACGAAGGTCTGGATCTCACCAGGGCCAGGAGTGCCACCATATTGGCCTGGCATGAGGAATGGGCGCAGGTAAGACCCGGTGTGACCACAGGGAGCTGGACTAAGAGTCTGATAACGGACCTCAGGGTATGGTATGACCGCCGACACGGGGAGCTTTTCCCAGCGAAGAACGGGACGCAGCACCAACCGCTATGAGAGGCCGACCCATCAAGGAGGTGGTCGTCCATATGATGGCTTTGGGTTAGGCATGGAAGGGAGGCGACGAACTTGTTCGACGCCGTTTTGACACTCAAGACAGCCAAGGAAACGGCCAGGCGGGAGGGGTTTGAGCGGGTCTCTCGGGAGAGTGGTCCAGACAAGAAGCCGAGGGAGGGGGGAGGGGATGGGGAGCAGCCAGGCCCTCATGGTCTCGACGCACCCTCACCGGACGGATTACAAAATGGCATCCCCCTATCCAACCGCAGGTAGACATGCGGGATGATAGTCAGGGATAGAGCTGATTGAAGGAGAACGGCAGAGACGCCTCTCTCACGGCTTCGATGTAATGCCCAAGTAATACCGAGCTTGGGAGATGGGGAGGAATCCGGGTTTAGTGGGTTTGCGTGTCTCACACTAATCACGCAGGAATTTATACGGTTGTCTCATGGCTTTCACGATAAGACGAGTTTCTTTATTCAGAGCATATTCCCTTTTGGCTGTCTTGATCATTTCTCGTGACCGTTCTGGTTCGT
The DNA here is from genome assembly GCA_003439945.1 of Dermanyssus gallinae. NCBI lineage: Eukaryota > Metazoa > Arthropoda > Arachnida > Mesostigmata > Dermanyssidae > Dermanyssus > Dermanyssus gallinae. The sequence continues at coordinate 217,248 of QVRM01004178.1, read as the reverse complement.
CGCCTCCCTCTATGCCTCCGCCAAAGCCATCATATGGGCGACCACCTCCTTGATGGGTCGGCCTCTCACAGCGGTTGGTGCTGCGTCCCGTTCTTCCCAGAGAGCATCACACCGCAGAACAGTATGTTCTACGTTGTCCGTTTTTCCAGAGTCGCACAGTACGCAAATATCGCTGATAGCCTTCTTGATCCTTGACAGGTAGCTCTGGAACTGGCCGTGTCCGGTCAGAACCTGAGTCGTCCAATAGGAAAGCTCCCCGTGTTGGTGGTCATGCCATACCCTGAGGTCCGGCATCAGACTCTTAGTCCAGCTCCCTGTGGTCACACCAGGTCTTACCTGCGCCCATTCCTCATGCCAGGCCGATATGGTGGCACTCCTGGCCCTGGTAAGATCCAGACCTTCGTCTAGATACATTTTACTTTGTTCAGCCACTAGAAGGTTCCATGGCAGCATCTTGGCTAGGACCAGGAGAGCTTCCGTCAAGACTGTTCCATACGCCCGGCTTACCCTGATTGCCATCGTTCGTTGGGTCGACCTTAGTACCCCCCTATTTGTCACCGCCCGCATTGTTATGTCCCCTCAGACTGGGGCTGCGTATAGCGCCGTTGATTCGGCCACCGAGGCCAGGAGCCTTCTTTTCACCTCAGCCACCCCACCGACCCTAACATAATCCGCGCCAGGTTCAGGGAGACCCTTTGGGCCTTTTCGGCCACGTACCTAACGTGTGCCGATCCGGTCGGTCCAGTGTCTAGCATGACCCCAATGTACTTTACCTTCTTTCTGATTTTTATCGGGTGGCCCGCCATCACGAGGTTAATGCCGGTCGTCCTCTTTCTGCCTGTTAGGTACATCGCCTCCGTCTTGTCGGGCGCCAGTTTCAAGTGATGGGACTCCATCCACTCGGACACCACTGACAAGGCCTCATTGGTGGCGCTCTTCAGGGCTCTTTCGGTTCTGGCCGTTATCATGAGTGCAAGGTCATCGACGTACGCCAACGTCTCCACCCCATACGGGAGACCTCGGATCTCGAGCACCCCGTCGTAAGCTATGTTCCAGAGCACGGGTCCTAAAATCGAGCCCTGTGGGACTCCGGCAGTAACCTCGTACACCTGCCCCCCTGCAACCAAGCCTCTGTCATCCAGGTAGGATGAAATCATTCGACGGAGGTAGAGGGAAAAGCCCTTACTCTTCATCGCCTCCACAATTACGTTCCAATTCATTATGCTGAAGGCATTTTTGACATCCAGGAGGATCAGAAGCACGAATCCCCTTGTTTTAGGGGTCTTCATAGTCTCCTCACCCGCCCGTTTCAGAACCTTCTTGAGAGCCCCTAATGCAGATCTGCCTTTCAGAAATCCGTACTGGGCATCTGATCTTCTCCTAAATCTCGTCTTTTCCTAAATCTCGTCGTTTAGTTTCTTGACGAAAACGTTCTCCAGGATCTTACCCATGGCGTCAATAAGGCATATGGGCCGGTAAGCCGAAGGCCCCGTCTTCCTCCCGGGTTTGGGGATCAGAACCAGGCTTGCCCTTTTCCACAGCCTCGGGAAATTCCCCTCCCTCAGAAGCTTGTTGGCAATGTCTTGGAAGACCTTAGGCCAGTAGCCTCGCTACCTCTGGGGGAATTCCGTCTAGGCCGGGCGCTTTACCGGTTGCCAACCGATTCCGGGCTTGTTCGACCTTCTCCAGCGTCACCTCCGGAATGTCTTCCGGGGTGACCGAGAACTTCTCGTTTTCTCTCTGCGGCTGTGCCGGAAAAAGACCGGTTACAGTCTCCCGCTGCACATCCGGGTGAAGTTTCGGGGGAGGGCTCCGGAGTTTGGCCATAACTACTCGGTACGGCAGGCCCCATACGTCGCTCCCCACCGCGTCTATCAGCTCTTTCTCCGCTCGAACTTTACTTTTGGCGATAACTCCTCGGAGTCTCGATCGAGCAGCCTTGTACTTCGTCAATTGGGATTCAGCTCTTTCTCTCTCTGCGTCAATTGAAATTCAGACCTCTGCCCAACTGGAAACGGTGTCGTTAGCCAAGCTCCAGTTTCAAAACAACAAAAGCCGGGCACCGCGCTCTGCGCACGACAACCCCAGGTCGAGCAGCCAGGTCAAGTTCGTCGGTCGTAGCCATCAACGAAGTTTGCAGAGAGTGCAGCGCTCACACAAGTCCAATCATATTTTTTTTCAAATAGAGTATGTACAAACTAGTTTATGTTATTATTATACATAAATATTTGTTGTCCTGCCGTTCCTCCGAGAGAAAAAGTGCAAAGATCTTTGCAGTGCCGGACAATCAACCGCGTGGTACTTAGCGCATTGATGCAAGAAGAACCGACAAATACACTGAGTACTATAGTCTTCATGAAACTCCCTACAGGAGCATACGAGGTGATGCAACCCGTGTACGATGTATTTGGTATATACATGCCTGAGATCACAGGCCACCCCGACTCGAAAAGGATTTCTGTTCTGGAGAGTATCTACTGCCGCGCGTATCGATCGAGCTTCAGCGTTGCGTCAGTCAAAGGGTCCTTTTCCTCTGCCGCAAGGCCTCTGATATCCCGCAGGAAAACTGATGTTACCAGTACTATTTTAATTTATTAAAAACACGTGTGCCCAGCAGCTGGATGACACGACCTTTCCAAGGATTCCTCCAATTTGCATCATAACTGCGTCGATTATTTGTAAGATGATCTTTGCGGATAACACCATGATCATTGCGTCTAGACTATTGCCATGTGTTATACCGTTTGTGATAATAGCCGCCGAACAGACTGCTGCTACTGGTCCAATTTTGATTTTGACTGGTGGAACGCTTGTTTTCTGCGGTACCTTGATTCTACTCTGTACGATCGCAGCAAAATTGCGTTTGCTAAATGACTCCAATAGTTGAATCTCTGCAATTGGAGCACAGAGTTTGACTAGTAATATGATATCCGGGCTTTGCTGATATACGCAATCGGCAAATCTTTTACAATGCTCTATGCGATCTAAGCGATGGGGACACGATATCCAGGTAACCTCATGGCTGCCCTTACATAACAGCACCGCGCTGCGTCCGTCGCTATGACGAACTCGGTTCTGATGTTCTTGGACCGCACACGAATAGCGTTGGTGACGCCGGGCGACCCCAAAGTATTTACAATTGTTGCCTCAGTTAGCGTGGGGTATACCCCGTATATTTTTCCTTCAACTGTCTATCTTGAGCCACTAACCCTGGCGCTTACGAGGCGCTTTCTTAGATGGCGCTGCCATTGCCCCGACATCAGCAGCGGTCGCACTATCTCCAAGGCCTCGCCCCCTCTCACCACTTGCACCGCTGATGTATTAACCTAATGCTTAGTGCAGACGACGCAACTTCCAGCTGCAACAACTGTTGTTGGTGGCGATAGCGGCTACAACTGAGAAGGTTCCCGCTGCTATGTATCGCCTGGTCGGCTGATGTGAAATTGTCGATATCCGGAAATGGGAGGGGGATTACCAATTGTAGCGATTATTGTACACTGCGATTGTAAAAGTTAATCACAGCACCGAATGTGCACTGAAAACACAATTCTCGGGACTTCGATCCGCAAGTGACCGCTCTCGGAAACCGCTAGCAGTCGGCACTTGTACACAATGTACGTTGTGCATGGGCACCATCACTTAGTGTGTTTGACAAACGGATTACGCCAAGCTGGCGGTCATTGTCGTTGCCGGTTCTATTCGCAGGCGTGCGCTAAATACTACGCAGCTAGCTCCTAGGCGCCCCGGTGGTCTCTACATTTTCTCGCCCGGTTGGACGGTCGCTAAAATGTTCAAGTTTTATAGAAATTAGATTTATAATGATGTACTTTCTTGAAATGTACACTTGTTGCAAAATAAACACTCATCATTATCAGCATGTTCTGGGACGAGGACGTATGACCGCTGAACAGCCCCGATCTGTTCTTCAATCTGATCTTGTGTTTGAAAAATTCGGTCTGGTGATAAATGCAACCAAAGCTAGACTCATGTTGTTTCGCCCTGTTAAAATGGCCACACAGGTTCAAATGCTCAAGCTCAATAAACGGAAGTGACACCTTCCTCTACTATCAAATATCTGGGCTTAACTGTACATGAGACGCTTAAATGGCATAATCACTTAGACGTTATTACGCCTAAATGCTAGGCAGTAATTTCATCTATCCGTCGTCTACGAGAGCTAGGAGTGCCTGTCGAGGGTCTTCTTATGGTGTATGAAATGCTATTGTGCCAATTCTTTGTTATGGTATTTCAATTTGGGGATTTCATAATAAAGGTGTAACTCATACGGCCGAAGTCAAGAATGATTCCCTCAGGGCAGTATTTAACTTGCGCCGCGGCGATTCGGTTCGCAAGTGTTTTCAAGACTTTAAGCTTTTACCGCTTAAATATATTTACAGGGTAAAAATTGCCATGCTTGCATTTAAGATGTATAGAAAAGTAAATCCGGATGATGCTGCTTTTTCTATAAGAGCTGCTGTTAGATGCACAACTCGACGTGCAGCGGAATTTATGAGGCCAGTCCACTCGTCATGCTCTCGCATATACCCTGCCGACTATCTGGACCGAACTTCCCAAAGAAATTCGTGTACTTACCTCAGTCAGATTATTTAAACGTGAGGTGAAAAAATGGGTAACGGGTAAAAACTCTAGTCAAAACTAGTTACCCGTCAATAGGTTGAAGAAAACGTGTCATGTATGTGAACGGGAGAAGTTTTTAGCAACTTCAATTGCTAGTTTCGTATGGAGTGAGACATGTTAAAGTATGAAATATATAATGTTGGTGTTAATAAATATTTTAAATATTTGTGTATACGAAATTTTAAGCATTGTGAAATTGCGGTTCCGTTATTTAACCTCAAATTGCAATTGAAAATTGATTACTTTGTATGGGAAGTGATTAGACAAGAGTGTGACAAGTCTCGGCATGCTAACATAGGCCTACTTACCGCTGCTGGCGTATGTGCATCATGCATTCCCGAAACCTTCCAAGAAAACCAAAAAAAAGCTGTGCACCGGTTGATGAGATAATTCGATTGAGGTTGAAGACGCCGCGTACAGTACCATTCGAGGAGCTTTATCTCGAGATGGGAATATAAGGTTGAACAAGTCTGACGAGAGATTAAAGAATTGTATATTTTCAGTGCACCTCTAGCCTGAGCTTGCACGTGACAATTGCCACGCATATACCAGATACAAAATTAACGGCTATCATCATCTGGTCTGTTCAAACACGAGCTTCCACAAGGAGTACACGGAGTGCATCTGTCGACTGTGCTCTCAGGTGTGAACGAAGTTTCATGCGTATGCCTGCCTGATCCTTGTGAAGAGATCACTGCACTGCCTCTCTCGAATACCATGCACCGAGCAGTTGACAACTGTATAATTGTCTATGTTATATACATACTCAATGTAAGTGAAATAAATATGTACTTGAACTATACACGCTAACTTAATGACTTACTCTATTGAACTTAGACTAGCCGTACACGATCGCCTGCGGTAACCTGTAGAGTGTTACTGCACTTTTCTGTGGTGCTTCACTACACTCTGTGTCAGCTGTATTTATTGTCCTACAGATTGTTCTCGAACGCAGTAGATTCGGCTTGGTCCATGTAGACATCTCTATCAAATCTTCGGGACGTTTCTCTAGACCTATGATACGTCCCATTCAGAGCTGATCCGCGATGACTAGCGAGAGTCCTTAGCTCTATTGTCATCTTACATATTGAACATAACTAAATCATAAGCACCAGTAGACGGAGTTGGTCATCGCAAAAGCAATTAATGTTTTCATGTGCAAGAGTCTCCGCTCAGTCTCTAATCACAGTAGGAGGCCTTGCTCATATGAAGTGTCAGCTGTGTCGCTGCTTTGGCGCGTACTCGAATTTCCGCTAGGGATTCGTGCTGACCGGAGTCGACTTTGATCGCTGAGACCAATCAGAGAGAGATGGCGAGATGCATTGGGAGAAATCGTTTATGGGGAGAGAGGCCTACGCCGCGGTAGAGGATTAGGCCTGTGAGTAAAGGCGGAGCGAGTTGAACTTCTGCTATAAATACGATTGTCCGAACCAACAAAAATTATTCTTCTGAGTTACGCTCGACTCCGCAACAATGCATTTTGGCCGTTTCAACACACGAATGCTAGGTCTACTGATGTGCCTGCATTTGTGTTCACCAGCGAGTAGTGAACGTTCAGAGCAGCGTCGTGTTGAAGAACGGACGTTTTTCTACGAGGATCATGTGCTGTTCTTCACCTTGATGATCTCTTTCCCACTGATCACAAGTTCATCAAGTTTTCAGTACACGGACGAAATCGCCAAAACAGCAAAAACCGTCAAGAGTGCATCACATGTCAATCGTAGGTCGCCAACATTCGATTCAGTGTTGGCGTACCTACAAAATGCACAGGATCGCCAAGAAGCAACAAGGGCGAAGTCGCGTGAGAAGCGGTCTATTGTCATGGACGACCAAGCTATCGACGTTTCCTTAAGGATCACGCTGCCCTTTTCAGTTCCAATGATCCGCTACGACGAAAAACTTGTCAGCGCCCAGAAATACGATGCTGACAATCCTGAGTTCGATGACGAAGGTGTCGATGACTCAGACTTTGTCTGATTTCGGTAGCAACATTGTTGACCACTCAGACTTCGGTGGCGACATTGTTAATTACCCTGACTTCGGTACCGAACATTTGAGCACCCTGACTACGATTCCGAAAAATTTGATCGCCCACGGAGACGAGGCAAACAGCCAAGATCACGAGATCCGCCACTACTTAAACGAGCTACTTGAATTTCACGAAATAAGACAGTTATAAACGCCGTGTAATGATCAGGCCGGTAGCTGATCTTGTTTGGACCTTTCGATCCCATACAAGAGCACATGCTACATGTACAGTATGCGCTGTGTTGTAAACTCGAGATATTTTGTTATTAAATGTAGTTAACACAAAATAAAACCGATGCCCTTATAAATAACCACTGGCAGTGATTATTGTCCAACTATATACTGAGGTATATTCCAGGGCGACAAACGCGCCCAAGTCCTGCGTAATATCTGCGGGCTGTTTCAATTAGGTAATAATCCTGTTTCCCTTTACTATGCTCTACACGCTAGCGCTAAAATTATCGCTTCGTTTTCTGTATACCAGAAAACGAAACCTCGATGGTCGACTTCAGCAAAAATCGCATATGAAAAATGTGACAGGCAGTTACCTTATTTAAAATCTCTGATGAGACAGACAAACAGATCGGCACCCTAAGCGAACAGCAGTTTCTGGCTAGCTTTATTGCAGGATCGATTTCTGATCACAGTTATATACTGTGCGATATAGGTGAGATAGTCTGCGTTCGTTTAAAAACATTCGTCATTTGTAATTCAAAAAGTTTCTTATGTAGATCGTTGATTGAGAATATTATCGCAGCGAAGCCTCGTAAGGGCTGCTTCGTTCAAGGGTATTAAGATTTGATGGACTAGAAATATACCAGTGCACTTATAGGCATTTGACCTGTATACTGAATTAATCTCTAATATGGTAGTGTTTAATCTGACTCGAGCCCACTCGCAATTAGTTAACTTACTGGTTGCAAAATCAACAATCTTATAGTCTTTATAAACGTAAATTGCTGTCCCACCTGCCCTATTTTTGTAGAGCAACAGAAACATGCAAAATAATTCGGGATATTGTATTACTCTTTCTCGTGATAATTTATCCATATTTCACTTAAACAAATAATACCAAAATTACCAACGGCATTTTGAATCTCAGCTTCAACACACTCTGCTCCCTTTCTTAAACTTTTTTTTTCAGACTCAAACAGAGTACGATGAGTTTATTTAATGTTTCATATGTTAATAGTCAAATAATAGTTGTTACTGCTACGGCATTTCTGGCAGTCCTTCCCCCGGCGATGGAAGCGACCCAACTACCGCCACTGCGTTACCACGTTGATCTTCTATGGAGATACGCTGCACCAGGTACTCCCCGGCTCGCGCATCCTTTGTCACAGCAGTTACCCTCTTTCCAAGCTCCTTCAGGAACTTGACGGTCGCCTCACCCATTGGCCCTAGCGTTTCCACGGATATCGGCTGAATTAGGTACTGCGGCGAGAGCTCCCTGTATTTCGACAATTTGCGACTTTCAGCAAGACGTGCGCTTGGGCCAGCTTCCCGACTTGTGCACGCAATGTAACTGTTGGCGAGTGTACATGAAACCGTCGCGTCCCACACTAGCAGACGACCCCGTTCTCACGGTGCTAGGGTTTTTCCATCCGGGCGTAGAAGGCTGTTGGCGCACATACCGAGGGGCTCTTTCATTGAAGGAATCTGGGCGCTCTGCAAAGCACGGTGTACAGCATCGTTGATGGCGAAATGTCGTGAATGGCGACCGGCACTAAACCGGCAGGATAGCGCATGTTCCGCTGTAGCGGTAACTTTAGACCGACACAGGTTGCAGACGTGCTCTGCGCAGACAGCCTCTCCAAGCCGCAGACCCGAGACGATGCGGAGTGTGTTATTGTCCAGCATCGTCCCCAGTTGCGGCGAAGGGAGGGCCTGCAGCCACTTTCCGCTCATTGGATCAAAACAGGTCTTAGGCCAGTAGCCTCGCTACCTCTGGGGGAATTCCGTCTAGGCCGGGCGCTTTACCGGTTGCCAACCGATTCCGGGCTTGTTCGACCTTCTCCAGCGTCACCTCCGGAATGTCTTCCGGGGGTGACCGAGAACTCCTCGTTTTCTCTCTGCGGCTGTGCCGGAAAAAGACCGGTTACAGTCTCCCGCTGCACATCCGGGTGAAGTTTCGGGGGAGGGCTCCGGAGTTTGGCCATAACTACTCGGTACGGCAGGCCCCATACGTCGCTCCCCACCGCGTCTATCAGCTCTTTCTCCGCTCGAACTTTACTTTTGGCGATAACTCATCGGAGTCTCGATCGAGCAGCCTTGTACTTCGTCAATTGGGATTCAGCTCTTTCTCTCTCTGCGTCAATTGGGATTCAGACCTCTGCCCAACTGGAAACGATGTCGTTAGCCAAGCTCCAGTTTCAAAACAACAAAAGCCGCGCTCTGCGCACGACAACCCCAGGTCGAGCAGCCAGGTCAAGTTCGTCGGTCGTAGCCATCAACGAAGTTTGCAGAGAGTGCAGCGCTCACACAAGTCCAATCATATTTTTTTTCAAATAGAGTATGTACAAACTAGTTTATGTTATTATTATACATAAATATTTGTTGTCCTGCCGTTCCTCCGAGAGAAAAAGTGCAAAGATCTTTGCAGTGCCGGACAATCAACCGCGTGGTACTTAGCGCATTGATGCAAGCAGAACCGACAAATACACTGAGTACTATAGTCTTCATGAAACTCCCTACAGGAGCATACGAGGTGATGCAACCCGTGTACGATGTATTTGGTATATACATGCCTGAGATCACAGGCCACCCCGACTCGAAAAGGATTTCTGTTCTGGAGAGTATCTACTGCCGCGCGTATCGATCGAGCTTCAGCGTTGCGTCAGTCAAAGGGTCCTTTTCCTCTGCCGCATGGCCTCTGATATCCCGCAGGAAAACTGATGTTACCAGTACTATTTTAATTTATTAAAAACACGTGTGCCCAGCAGCTGGATGACACGACCTTTCCAAGGATTCCTCCAATTTGCATCATAACTGCGTCGATTATTTGTAAGATGATCTTTGCGGATAACACCATGATCATTGCGTCTAGACTATTGCCATGTGTTATACCGTTTGTGATAATAGCCGCCGAACAGACTGCTGCTACTGGTCCAATTTTGATTTTGACTGGTGGAACGCTTGTTTTCTGCGGTACCTTGATTCTACTCTGTACGATCGCAGCAAAATTGCGTTTGCTAAATGACTCCAATAGTTGAATCTCTGCAATTGGAGCACAGAGTTTGACTAGTAATATGATATCCGGGCTTTGCTGATATACGCAATCGGCAAATCTTTTACAATGCTCTATGCGATCTAAGCGATGGGGACACGATATCCAGGTAACCTCATGGCTGCCCTTACATAACAGCACCGCGCTGCGTCCGTCGCTATGACGAACTCGGTTCTGATGTTCTTGGACCGCACACGAATAGCGTTGGTGACGCCGGGCGACCCCAAAGTATTTACAATTGTTGCCTCAGTTAGCGTGGGGTATACCCCGTATATTTTTCCTTTAACTGTCTATCTTGAGCCACTAACCCTGGCGCTTACGAGGCGCTTTCTTAGATGGCGCTGCCATTGCCCCCGACATCAGCAGCGGTCGCACTATCTCCAAGGCCTCGCCCCCTCTCACCACTTGCACCGCTGATGTATTAACCTAATGCTTAGTGCAGACGACGCAACTTCCAGCTGCAACAACTGTTGTTGGTGGCGATAGCGGCTACAACTGAGAAGGTTCCCGCTGCTATGTATCGCCTGGTCGGCTGATGTGAAATTTTCGATATCCGGAAATGGGGAGGGGGATTACCAATTGTAGCGATTATTGTACACTGCGATTGTAAAAGTTAATCACAGCACCGAATGTGCACTGAAAACACAATTCTCGGGACTTCGATCCGCAAGTGACCGCTCTCGGAAACCGCTAGCAGTCGGCACTTGTACACAATGTACGTTGTGCATGGGCACCATCACTTAGTGTGTTTGACAAACGGATTACGCCAAGCTGGCGGTCATTGTCGTTGCCGGTTCTATTCGCAGGCGTGCGCTAAATACTACGCAGCTAGCTCCTAGGCGCCCCGGTGGTCTCTACATTTTCTCGCCCGGTTGGACGGTCGCTAAAATGTTCAAGTTTTATAGAAATTAGATTTATAATGATGTACTTTCTTGAAATGTACACTTGTTGCAAAATAAACACTCATCATTATCAGCATGTTCTGGGACGAGGACGTATGACCGCTGAACAGCCCCGATCTGTTCTTCAATCTGATCTTGTGTTTGAAAAATTCGGTCTGGTGATAAATGCAACCAAAGCTAGACTCATGTTGTTTCGCCCTGTCAAAATGGCCACACAGGTTCAAATGCTCAAGCTCAATAAAACGGAAGTGACACCTTCCTCTACTATCAAATATCTGGGCTTAACTGTACATGAGACGCTTAAATGGCATAATCACTTAGACGTTATTACGCCTAAATGCTAGGCAGTAATTTCATCTATCCGTCGTCTACGAGAGCTAGGAGTGCCTGTCGAGGGTCTTCTTATGGTGTATGAAATGCTATTGTGCCAATTCTTTGTTATGGTATTTTAATTTGGGGATTTCATAATAAAGGTGTAACTCATAGGGCCGAAGTCATTCATAATGATGCCCTCAGGGTAGTACTTAACTTGCACCGCAGCGATTCGGTTCGCAAGTGTTTTCAAGACTTTAAGTTTTTTCCACTTAGGAATATTTACAGGGTAAAAATTGGCATGCTTGCGTTTACGATTTATAGAAGAATTATTCCGGATGATGCTGCTTTTTTATAAGAGCCGTTGTTAGACGCACAACTCGACGTGCAACGGAATTTGTGAGGCCAGTAGCTCTAAAGCAGTCCACTCGTCATGCTCTCGCACACACCCTGTTGACTATCTGGACCGAACTTCCCAAAGAAATTCGTGTACTTACTTTAGTCAGATTATTTAAACGTGAGGTGAAAAAATGGATAACGAGTAAAAACTCTAGTCAAAACTAGTTACCCGTCAATAGGTTGAAGAAAGCGTGTCATGTATGTGAACGGGAGAAGTTTTTAGCAACTTTAATTGCTAGTTTCGTATGGAGTGAGACATGTTAAAGTATGAAATAGATAATGTTGGTGTTAACACATATTTTGAATCTTTTTATATAAGAAAACTTAAGCATTGTGAAATTGCAAGTTTTATAGAAATTAGAATGGTGTACTTTCTCGAAATGCAGACTTGTTGCAAAATAAACATTCATCATCATAAGCATTTTCTCGGACAAGGACGTATGACAGCCAAACAGCCCCGACTTTATGGGAAGTGATTGAACAAGAGTGGGACAAGTCTCGACATGCTAACGTGGGCATACTTACTGCTGCTGATAAGAAAGCGTTAAAAGTAGATAAGGACATTTTGACACCGCTTTTAGTGCGGTGTAGAGTCCGGGTCGAGAAGTGACCTATCTATTTTCAATTTCAGGGTACCTACATATTGTGACACGTGAGAAAAACATCACCAGTAAGGGCTATTCACCCCGCACGCACCTTTGACATCTAATATCTCTGCATATACGTATATTTGTAATTATGTTTGTTTGTTCCCTGTAACCTTTGTGAAAGGTAAACATAATAAAAGTGAGTGGCTCCTAGAAATTGTTATTCTATACCACGTTATTTCAAACGAAGTCAACTGGCTCGTCTTCTCTAATGTCAGATCTTTCTAGTCGAGCTGAAAGTATGTGAAGCTCCTTAGCTTTGCCTGTCAATCCGGACAAGGAGCCGCTTTGTGTACTTAATGTTAGGCTGTGCACCGGTTGTTGAGATAATTTGATTGAGGTTGAAGGCGCCGCGTACGGTACCATTCGAGAGCTTTATCTCGAGATGGGAATATAAGGTTGAACAAGTCCGACGAAAAATCAATTTCAGTGCATCTAACCTCTAGCCTGCGCTCGCATGTGACAATCGCCACATATATACCAGATACAAAATTAACGGCTATCATCGTCTGGTCTGTTCAAACACGAGCTTCCACAAGGAGTACACGGAGTGCATCTGTCGACTGTGCTCTCAGGTGTGTACGAAGTTTCATGCGTCTGCCTGCCTGGTCCTTGAGAAGAGATCACTGCACTGCCTCTCTCGAATACCACGCCGCAAGCAGCTGACAACTGTATAATTGTCCATGTTTTATACATACTCAATATCAGTGAAATAAATATTATTATTATTAGTATTATTATTATGTAGTTGGTCTGAGAGGTACGATCTGAAATGTACTGGATACATCTTTGTCGCCACTACTATGTCGTTGAATTTTGACGTAATTATATACTAGTTATGGCCATCCCATCTTTGTCGCCATTATTATGAACTTGAACCGTACACACTGACTTAATGACTTACTCTATTGAACTTAGACTAGCCGAGTACGTAGGGAAAGAATCGAATCGCCTGCGGTTACCTGTAGAGTGTCATTGCACTCTTTTGTGGTGGTTCACTGCACTCTGTGTCAGCTGTATTTATTGTTTTACAGATTGTTGTTGATTGCGGTTCGTGTTCTCTCGAAGGATCGGCGTATCGCGTCCTCAGCGATCCCTCAGCCCGGCGACAACCGGGACGTCCGACGGCGTGGCGGCAGCAGCGACGTGCGCGCGACAGTAGTACTGTCCTAGGGAGGTGGGTCAGAGAGTCAGGTAGGTAGACCGGCTCATACATATAGCGATATATATATATATATATATATATATATATATATATATATATATATATATATACATATATATATATATATATATATATATATATATATACATATATATATATATATATATATATATATATGTATAATGCATCTTATTGATCGTGTCGCGAGACCTCTTTTTAGAACCTACCTTGATCATATTGCAGTTTAGGGCTGTTCCGCATTTTATAAAGTTCAATCAGCGGTTCTAAAGACGTTGTCATTCTCGGACCATTTCCCTGTTGTTGTCTCCTTGCTCAAATGCAGGGAAACATCGACGACGCTTCAGGCTGCTACTTCCAACTTCATTCGGGTTCACGACGCTGCTGGTGTGAGTAGTTTCTTGAATTGTCTAAGCGACATTTCTTGGAGCGAAGTCTATGATTCAAATGATGTTAATTTAGCGTTCGAGAACTTCCAACAAACCCTTCGGAGTATTTATAACACAGCATTCAGTCTACGTCGCATAAAGCGTACGGATGCGTCAAAAGGTGCCGTCAACGTCAAAACGTTTGTGTTCTCGCCAGGACTGCGTCGCCTTAGAAGACATGCTAACAAAATGTACATTAGGCACAAAAAGATTCATTCCTCAGAAAGTAAACATGCTTATCTGGTGAGCCAGAAAAGGTGCAAAACTGCTTTTCGTATTGCTCGTTCAGCGTTCTACAAGGAGCACCCTACGTGGAGATGCCCGCCATCCCTGGCAGTTCATTAACCGGTCTGTGGTAAACAAAAGGGCTCGAGCGAGTTGCCTTCTGCTTTTGTCACCTCTTCTGGGGAAACTTCCACAGATCCTGTTTTAATAGCCAATGAATTTAACCGCTTTTTCGTGTCGGTGGGTTTGGAGACGGTCTCTTCATTGAGTTTTGAAGACGACATTAGACCGCGATTAAGGAACCAAGGAACGATTTGGCCCTGTAATGACGTTTCCTTCAGGTTTCGCGCTGTAACGATAACTGTGCCCTCGATATTACTTAAGCAGAAACAGAGCTGGAGCTGCGGTGAAACGGGACTTCCTGCTCAACTTTTAAAGCTTGGTACCCCATACATTGCTGGTCCTCTTACGCACATAGCAAACGTTTCACTCGCATCTGGAGTGTTTCCAACCGCCCTTAAGGCTTCTTTGTTACACCTATTTACAAAAAGAAAGGCGACGTTGCGGAGTTAAAAGCTACCGACCTATCAGCTTGGTTGACTGCATTTCAAAGCTATTCGAGAAGCTTGCTCTCGTGCAGCTAGAACGCTTCCTCGAATCCTGCAGCTTTCTATCGCCTAATCAAATTGGATTCCGTCACGGTCGGTCCACGGGCCTGGCACTAGGGCATCTGTGGCAGTTTGTGACCTACTCTGTTGTATCGACAAAAGCCTGTCTTGGCGTCTTTCTCGACGTCACCGCGGCATTCAATTGCGTTCGCCATTCTTTCATTCTGCAAATATTGCAAAGCCTTGGGCGTTCGGCAAGTATAGTCGAGTGGTTTAATTTATTTTATTCTCTAGATTGCAGTCTGTCCGTATAGGACAAGTGGTTTCCTCGTGGAGATCTGTTAATATTGGAACTCCACAAGGATCAGTGCTAGAACCGTTTCTTTTCTTGATTCTCATTAATTTCATTTTTCTTAATATTGAAAAAGAGAACATTGGCAAACCGATAGCATTTGCCGATGACACTTTACTTTTATTTAGGGTTGACTCTCCAGCCCTCGATATAACGCGCTCACTATCCCAAGTAAAGGAGGTAATCAAAATATTTAATTATTTTGGTCTCGTTGTTAATGCTAGCAAGACTAGCCTCACTCTGTTTCGCTCTCCTCAAGTAAAGTTGCAGGCGGACCTTGATCGGCTTTCTTCTGAATTTGGTCTGAAGTTTTCGTCAACTATCATATATCATATCACCTTTATTATCACCTTGAAAAAGGGGTCTTACAATAGAAGCAAAGTCGTTTTGAATCTGTGAACGACGTGCAATCCTCCAGGCAAATGTGTTGTTCACAACGTCCACCCGAGCAATCTCGTGGGGGTGGATGGAAACGCCGCTCCGGAGATTATTTGGTCTTAGAACAAAATACCTAGTAATAAGTTTCTGACGCGCTAGTTGTTTAAACATGCGATAATCGGCATGGGATTGGTATTCACTAACACTAGGCAATGTGATACGCTCGCGTGGTAGACAACACCGGCGAGCAACTCGTTGCACAAACTTATCCTGCACGCTCTGCAAAAGGTCAACATCTTGTTTATAGAATGGCATCCATACGTGACAGCAATAAGTCCACTTCGGTACCACTAAGGTTTGATACAGCTTTAGGTACACATTATGGTCCTGTATAATGAAAGACCGCATTATGAGATTACATATTCGAGACTCGACCTTGACAACCTCAGCCATGTGAGGTCTAAACTTAATTTGGCGGTCGAAGATTACCCCGAGGTCCTTGTAGCGTGAGACTTCAGGAATGGGTTGGCTCTTTAGCATATACTGAGTAGTATCTGGCAATGTCTTGAGAACAGCAGATTTGGAAGAAGATAATTGCATGCGGTTGTCCTCTGCCCATAAGGATACGGTGTCAATCGCTTTGTTGCTGTCGTTTTTTGCCTCAACATAGATTTTGAGATCGTCCGCAT
Source organism: Dermanyssus gallinae (assembly GCA_003439945.1). Lineage (NCBI taxonomy): Eukaryota > Metazoa > Arthropoda > Arachnida > Mesostigmata > Dermanyssidae > Dermanyssus > Dermanyssus gallinae. The sequence goes on along the minus strand of QVRM01004178.1, from coordinate 201,233 downwards.
ACAGCTTATATGTAACACCAATATCTCGAAGCATTACGCCGAGATCCTGTACAAATATAGTGTACATTAGGGGGCCTAAGCATGAGCCCTGCGGACACCAGATACACACCTGCCGACCGCGGAATAGCTATTCTCAACTTTGACGACAAATGTGCGGTCTCTCAGGTAAGCTCTGCACCAGTTTATGATTCTGGGGCCGATACCTAACGCTGACATCTTTGTCAGAAGCAGATGATGATCAACGCGGTCAAATGCACGTGAAAAGTCAAAGTAAACGACATGCAGAGGGATGTTGCGATTTCGGGCAAGCGCCCAATCGTGAGCTACTTCCAACAACTGGGTACCCGTTGATTGACCCTTTGTAAAACCATGTTGTGAAGAGTCCAACAGGTCTTTAGAATCAAGAAATGTGTAAAGCTCAGCCACAATTATTTTCTCCATTAGCAAACAAGGTATTGAACATTGAGACACAGGTCTGTAATTTTCTGGCGCTGCACGAGAACCCTTTTGTGCGTCGGGGTGATAATGGACTGCCGAAAGAAACTCGGTACTTCACCGTCTTCGAAGGAGCGAGTAAATATCAATGATAATGGTTCGGCCAAGCTGACAGAGAGCTCTTTGAATAAAATTGGAGGAAGGTTGTCGGGAGTCCGCGAGCATTTTTTCTTAAGGCTGTTGAGGTGCACTATTACCTTCTCCTTGTTAATATAAGAACGGTCTAAGAACGTTTATAAGAACGGTCGGGATCTGATTAACGGTGTTGGGAGTCCCAGACGGCTGAACATATACGCTATCAAGTAATCTTTCATAGCTGCCGCTTTGTCGGAGTTTTCTGTGACCGTGTGTTTGCCAACTATAAGTGGAGCCACTCCAGACTGCAGTGTTAAACGGCGACCAGCATATCTAAAAAAGTCTTTGGCATTACGAATGTTTAGGTTGGCCTCCTCTAGCCGCCTTTTGCGGGTTGCGGCTCGTGCCAATTGAGTGGATAAGCGCGAGTGTGCACGGGACGATGGCGTCAGACTATGTAGGCGCCTAGATGCGTCCTCTATGAACATTGCAAGATAGATGGTTTAGGCTTTCTTAACGGAGTAAACGTCTCCATGAGAAGTATAATGACATTCACAAATGACGTATACTGTGATTCGATGGAGTCACAGTGAGATAAAGACGAACGCCAGTTGGTAGCTGCAATGTTAGCCGCGATTGCGTCATAGTCCGAATGGAAGTAATCTAGGGAAGGGCTAGCGGACTTTTGAGGTGTGTCAAGAAGTATTTTAAAATACACAGCAAGGTGATCTGACTTTACGGGTGGCTCGTCTACTAAAAGGTCTGCTATAATATCTTCGTTGTCAGTAAATAAAAGGTCTAAAATGGTACCGCTGCGTGGTCTAGTTGTTCACAAGTTGTGACAAACCACTAAGGGAATAAAATTAGCTAAAAATGTATTCTTTGGTCAATACATCTCCAATTAATATCAGGTTGGTTAAAATCTCCCGTCAGAATGACCGGAAAGTCTACTTGCAAGAGCTCATCAAGCTCACCACAAAGTGTAGTCATTCGCTCAGCAAGTTGTGTTGCAGAACCCGTAGGTGAAAATAACCACAAATAAGTCGGCACTTTTGATCTGTTCCGCATAGTATGTCGATAGCAATGGTCTCTGTAGATTCATCCGTAATAGAAACTTCGATAGCTTGCAGTTCGGTTGTAGCGAGAATGCACAACTACTAAATGTTTGGGCCTCATCTTACATGAAGGTTTAAGTTGGCACGCTCATATTGATCATATTACACCCAAATGTTACGCAGTTATATCGGCCTTGCGACGTTTTCGCCGTATAAGAATTCCGTTGGATGGTCTGATTTTGATCTACAAAACGCTGTTTGTGCCGGTACTCACGTACGGCATTCTCTTGTGAGGAGGTGGATACGATCACGTTCTGCATCGGGCTCAGGTAATACAAAACGATGCTCTGAGGGCTATATTTGGGATGAGACGTAGGCAATCGGTTAGGTATATATATTGTGACTATAAGATTTTATCCATCGATTCGCTGTATCGTCTTCAAGTAACTACCTTTGGCTTCAAGATCAGTCGTAGTTTAGTACCTACTGAGGTTGCCTTCCCTCTAGTCCCTCAGCGGCGGAAAACCTCGCGACGGGCCACCACTGTGTGTTGTGATACCTCGCGTGCAGAAAATATCTAGCATCCAATCTCTTGTGTACAGACTGCCCGTCGTGTGGGAGAGCATCTCGCAGTAAATTTGTTACTCGAAGTTTCTGACCTGTTTTACCCGAGACGTCAAAAGATGGCTTTTAAATCGGAATACATGACCGAAAAGGGGGATTTACTTAAAGCAATGGTCTAATATTTCAGTTTCTGCTGTTATTTCGAGTTATATTGTCTATCAAGTGATAACTCAGTGTGCTCCTTTACTTTGTGAGTCAGTATCGCCAATCATATGGTATAAATGTTAACCTCTGTTTTTATTACCTTCTTTTCCTCTTTTTATTCCCAAACCCTTGTACCACTTTTCGAGAGTACAACGAGAACTCAAGCATGTAAATGTATGCAGTTCCATAAATAAACCTTGTTTAAATTAAAAAAAAAAATATATATATATATATATATATATATATATATATATATAATAGTATGTAATAACAGTCATGTCGTAACAGCCATTCACTATATATATATATATATATTTAGTGAACGACTGTTACGTATATGTGCGCGTCTAGTGCAGAGTCGTTGATTGAGAGTTCCGGCGGCGAAACGGCTTCGTGCGTGTAACTACTGCGGGGGCGTAGCTTAAGAGAGAGTTAGCCGGACAACGATACAAGAAGAGACAGCGCTGCCGTATAGCCCTTCAGTCGTATAGTGAAATATAATAAATAAGAATTATTGAGTGTGAACCCCGCGAATTTCATCTATCTTTTTTCTATGGTCCAAGCAGACATCTCTATCAATCTTCGGGACGTATCTCGTGCCTACTCGTATCTACCCTCTCCAGTGCACGTTTGCCAGCACGTGGCGTCTAGCACCGACAGTCGTCTGTCTAACTGAACTTGCATATCCAAAACAGTTTGTGACGAGAGGCGCCTACGTCGCTGTAGAGGATTAGCCCTGTAAGTAAAGGTGGAGTGAGTTAGAATTCTGCTATAAATACCATTGTCCAATCTAACAAAAATTATTCTTCTTAGAGTCAAGTGACGTTCGACTCCGCAACAATGCATTTTGGCCATTCCAACACATGGATGCTAGGTCTACTGATGTTCCTGCATTTGTGTTCACCAATGAGTAGTAAACGTTCAGAGCGGCGTCGTGTTGAAGAACGGACGTTGTTCTACGAGGATCATATGCTCTTCTTCACCTTGATGATCTCTTTCCCACTGATCGCAAGTTCGTCAAGTTTTCACTACACGGACGAAATCACCAAAAACAGCAAGAACCATCAAGAGTGCATCACATGTCAATTGTAGATTGGCAACATTCGATTTAGTGTTGGCGTACCTACAAAGGCACAGGATCGCCAAGAAGCAACAAGGGCAAAGTCGCGTAAGAAACGGACTGTTATCATGGACGACCAAGCTATCGACATTGCCCTAAGGATCACGCTGCCTTTTTCAGTTCCAATAATCCGCTACGACAAAAAACTTGTCAGCGCCCAGAAATACGATGCTGACCATCCTGAGTTCTATGAAGACGATGTCGATGACCAAGACTTTGTCTGACTTCGCGACTAGCGACATTGTTGACTACTCAGACTTCGGTGGCGACATTGTTGATTACCCTGACTTCGGTACCGAAACTTTTGAGCGCCCTGACTACGATTTCGAAGATTTTGATCGCCCTGACAACGATGACGAGGATGCAGACGAGTCTGCTTTTCGATCGTTTGGCAGCAAACAGCCTTCAGAAACTAGCGCAGCGCACAGACACGAGGCAAGCAGCCAAGACCACGATCCGCCACTACTTAATAAAAACTACTTGAATCCCATGAAATAAGACAGTAATGGACGCCGTGTAACGGATCAGGCTGATAGCTGATCTTATTTGGAACCTTTCGATCCCATGCAAGAGCACATGCTACATGCACAGTATGTGCAGTGTTGTATACTTGTAAGTGCAAGATATTTTGTTATTAAAAGTAGTTAACATAAAATAAAAGCCATGTCTTTATATATAAACTACTGGCAGTAATTATTGTGTAACTAGATACTTCAGGGAGAGGGATACTTCAGAGATGTACTTCAGGGTGACAAACGCGCTGAGGTCCTGCGTAAACTCTGCGTGTTGTTTTAGTTAGGTAATAATCCTGTTTTCCTTAACTAGTACTGTACACTTTAGCGCTAAAATGGTCGCCTCGTTTTCTGTATACCAGAAAACGAAACCTCGATGGTTACTTTAGCAAACATTGTATATAAAAATTCTTCTTTTTGTTTAGTTATTTTAATAATTTCAAGTAATATTATATTATATTCAAAATCATTGACAGGCAGTTACCTTATTTAAACTCTCTGATGGGACAGGCAAAGCAGATTGGCACCCTTAGCGAGCAGCCGTTTTGTACGCTCAGACAACCACATTTTAGACGCTCGTAATGGGCTAAGTTGCGTGTGGCACGATATCGTCTAAATGCATCTATCGTCATCGCGTTCTCGTACTAGAGCTATATCGGCTTTCTCCAGCAGAGGTATGTAGCAGCAGGGTAATGACAACCACGTTCAACAAATACAACCAGCAAGGCCGGGGGTCGAACTTGCGATTGTTTTGCTAACCATGGCTGCCATGGCAACGCCCTGTTTTGAACGGTGCGTTAGCCGCCGAAGCAACCGCCGCTCCTAAACTCTTTCTTTTGCTTCCGGCTAGACTTATTGCAGGATTTGTGATCACAGTTATATACTGTGAGATATAGGTGAGATAGTCTGCGTTTGTTTTAAAGCATTCGTCATTTGTAATTCAAAATATTTTCTTATGTAGATCGTTTATTGAGAATTCATCGCAGCGAAGCCTCGTAAGGGCTGTTTCGTTCAAGAGTATTAAGATTTGGTCGACGAGAAATATAACAGTGCACTTATAGGAAATTGAGTCCTATACAACAAACCGATAGTTCGCCGCAAATAAATATCATAAACAACATTTTGAGTTGCTCCCAAAATATCACCAAGAAACCAGATAATATCTTATCAGTTTGCATATGCATACACTGCAGCACGAATTCTTTGTTTTAAATGAACAGAGCATAAGGGTCAGGATAATCTATACTGAACGATTATTTGCTTTACACGTAACTTTAATCGCTGAAGATTTTGGGTGCACCCAATCGGCGTGCAAAATACGGTCTTTGAGAGTTAAGATAAAAGCACCTATAGTACTTCATAGTATATATAGTCAGCTGCATTACCAGAAAGGGAAGATAAGGGAGACAATCTGAGAGAAGCAAGGCTAGCCATAAAGACGGTATCGGATGGCGAGAACGATTGACGACTTTCGCGTTAGGAGTCGCGGGTTCGAGCCTAACGTGACGCACGTCCTTTTAATGACGACAGGATTTGCTGACTTGGATTCAAGTTATGTTGAATAATAAATAGGTTTATCTTAAGTGAACACATATCAATGCAAATATGTATTGCCCAACGTTATCAAAGGTTTATCTCTTATGAATCATCGTTTGTTATTCTCTCTTATCTCGTAAAATAAATTTTAGTTTGAGTACTATTGTTTCTGACTGGAGGTTTATCTCACTGATATATATATATATATATATATATTTTTTGTTCAAACCAGCACATCGAGATATATGTATACGAGCTATATATAGATAGATATAGATATATATAGAGCTTCGTACGGACGTGTGCGCATCGAGCTCCGAGGAAACACGCCCATTCGTGTGTATGCAGGATGGTTATCCTAGGAAGTGACCTACCGGAGTGATGTCTGTAACTCAGTGATCAGTTTGGTGTAGTGTGTGTGGCCATGCGACAGAGGCACGAGCAGCCATGAGGCTGTTAAGATCCACACGTCATGGTGAAGCAAAACGAAACCACCGGCGTAACGGATCCGTAGGCTCTAAGCGGCACGCCGCTGCCATTTAAATTCGAATTCCAACGGCTGCTCAACCAAATTTTGATGTTGGAACAGCTAACCTACAAAGTAGCGCCAAGCTGTCATTGCAACAACTTATCGCGGGCTGCCACAGTGAAGCCAGTAACCGCGTTGTCATCACTGGAGAAGTAGCAGCAATACTACATAATAATAGTAATAATAATAACAATCATAATAATAACAACAGCACCAGCAACGACGACAGCAGTGGCAGCAACAACAGCGACAGCAACAACAACAACAATAATAATAACACATACATATATATATATATTTTGTTGGAGCAAGGGTTCATTACATCAATGTACACATGTATCACAATTGCTGACATATTACTCATACAGCATCTACAATATTGCTTACATCATTGCTATTGGTTGAGGGTCGGTGGTCACCGACCAACAATAACTAATAATAATAATAAAGACATGTTCGCATTAAGATCGTCTACAACGAGAACGTGCTTAGACTTGATTTGGAGCAGCATATGCTTGTTCTATGTTCTCTCTCATAATAATAATAATAATATTAATAATAATAATAATAACATAAATGTCAGGAGGCGGATCAGGCCCGCTGGGCCAGCTTAGAGCTTTAGTGCAGGCTTTAGAACCCCCCCTGCAGCTTTTGCTAACGTTGGAGAGCCTCAAACGCATAACGCAATAATGATGCAGCACGACCCCAATAACACACCTAGCGGCGGATCAAATGGGTCGGCGGCACACTCACAGCAAACAGCTTGCCCCCTATGCAATGGACAATACACAAGAAGAGGGCTTACGAGACACATAGCAGCCAAACATCCATCAGCCTCTCTTAGCTCATTCACAACGTCTCCCACACCGGTTGACAACAACATACCACAGACCGCCCGCATCATCGAAGACATCCAGGGCGTAGCGAAAAGGTCAAGACTGTTAAGAATTGTTCCGAAACCCGTAAGAAAACAGGTAGCGGAGGCATTGGCAAATGTTCTCTCGGGTGTCATAGCTGATAACAACGAACACGCGTGGTATGCGCTTTTCTCGTTCGTGCCAGTGGTTCTTCGTCTTCCTCCCTCCCGCAACGACGCCCAATCACTCTCCGTCATCATTCGTCATAATTTGCGGGAATTCTCGAATGGATTGCGTCTAGCCGAGGTCGTAGCCCCAGTCGCTAAGAAAAACCGCACTTTCAAGAATGACCGTGTCCGCCAGACCATTCTTAAGCTAACTGAGGGTGACGTTTCAGGGGCAGCTAGGTTGATCGGATCGTCGGACGTCCTGGCTCCCAGCACAGATCACCTGGCGGCCCTTCGCAATAAACACCCCCCGGCTCCGCCAGACCCAGACTGGCCAGCCCCCCCCGGGCTTCTGCTTCCATGTACCACGTCGGGGGAAGAAGTCATAGCCGCGGCCAAGACTTTTGCCCGAAGTTCCACCGGGGGTCTTGACTTCATTCGACCACGGCTGCTAATGGACCTACTATCTCCAACATTGGGGGACACAGCCGGTCGGCTGGCAAGCGCATTAGCCAAAATCGTGGACTTGCTCTTGTGGGGCGTCCCTCCACCTCAACTGCGACCCATAATCTTCGGAGCCAAACTTTTTGCCATACAGAAGAAAGATGGGTCAGTGAGGCCAATTGCTTGCTCCTCCACCTTGCGCAGGCTAGCCGCAAAGATTGCTTGTAATAGAACCAGAGACAGGATCCGCGAGGCGACTGGTTCCCACCAGCTTGGCTTTGCTGCACAAGCCGGGGCCGAGGCCGCCGTGCATGCCGCCCGAGCTTTCATCGATTCACGCTCACTGCCTGGGGTTCTCGTAAAGCTAGATTTCAGGAATGCCTTCAACACTGTAAGACGGGATCACCTGTTGAAGGCGGTCGGGGCGCACTGCCCCCAGTTGGCACACTACGTCTACCAAGCGTACCGCTACTCTTCTCATCCTGGTTCTCCCAGACGATCTCATATCCTCGGCCACGGGGCTGCAACAGGGTGATCCTCTGGCCCCTCCATTGTTCTGCCTGAGCATTAAAGAGCTGGTCGATTCCCTTAAAAGCTCACTAAACATTTGGTACCTTGATGATGGTGTGCTAGGGGGAGACGCAGACATGGTCGCTGAAGATGTCCGGCGCGTGCTCGAATTTCGCCAGATTTCTGGCTTGGAGCTGAATCCCGAGAAGTGCGAAATTTTCGTTACGGGTGATAGTGCGCAGGCGCCCGACCTCCGTCCCCTTGAAGCTTTATTGCCGGGCTGTAAGATCACCCTCGACCACGACCTGGAGCTTCTGGGAGTCCCCCTGCGACCACAGGGGCTCACACGCGCTCTCGAAAAATGGCAAAACGTTTTAAAGGACGTCGCTAATAACCTCACCCCGCTCGGCGCTCATCGCGCTCTCTTTTTACTTCGCTCGTCGTTTTCAGCCACCAAGGTCACCCACCTTCTCCGAGGAGCTGATCTGACAGGGACGATTGGACGACCTTCGTCCATTGAACGAGTTAACGCTGAACACCCTCGAGTCTCTCCTTAATCTATCGCTGGCACCTCCCGCTCGAAAGCAGGCGCAACTACCCATCTCCAAGGGAGGCCTGGGGATTCCGGATCCACTCATCTCGGCTGGGCCAGCCATAGTCTCCTCCCTTCTCCGATCCGAGAACAACGCCATCGCACTTCTAGACGAGGCCGGCGCTGTTCAGTACAACGACCATACAAGACGCCTACAAGAGGAGCTGGAGACAATTTGCGGTGGTGCCCCGGATAACCCACGGAGCCAACACGACTGGAGCGCGTTGGTGCACGAAAAAGTGCATTGCGGCTTACTCACGGGCGCCATGGACGACTCTGCAAAGGCTCGTCTCCGGGCGGTCGCCGCTAAGGGATCCGGGGCCTGGTTGCATGCGCTTCCAAGCGCCCCACTGGGCACCCTTTTGGACGATGAGATGACCAGAATTGGGGCAGGACTTCGGCTCGGCTGTGATCTTGTGTCCTCCCACCAATGCAAATGTGGTCAACCTGTTGACGAGTTAGCCCATAATGGGTTATCGTGCATCATGAGTGCCGGGCGGCGGGCCAGACATGCCAGCAATTAACGACACTGTTAGCCGAGCGCTCCGATCTAGCGGATTTCCCTGTATCCTAGAGCCCCAGGGTCTCTCCGCCGACAACGGCAAACGCCCTGACGGGATGACTCTAACCCCTTTCAGCAGGGGCAGGATGCTTGTCTGGGACGCCACAGTTACCGACTCATTAGCACCTTCAATGGTCGGTGGCGGGGCGATCTCAGCAGGCCACGCTGGTAATCTAGCCGAGACGAAGAAGCTCGCAAAATACGCCTCAATAGGTTATCCACATGAGTTTCAACCGCTAGCGTTCGAGACCTTGGGCGGTCCAGGCAACCTCACTCGCAAACTCCTTCACAGAGTCGGAGAGCAGCTGAACCTCGCAACTGGAGACAAGAGATCTGCGGCTTTCTTGAGACAGTGCCTTGACCTCGACGTCCAACGCGGAAACGCGGCGTCCGTCCGGGGCACGCTGCTGAAGTGGTCCCAACTCACTCTATACGAGATAGAGTAATATCTTAGTGTACACGTTTGCGGGAGACAATTGTAGGTCCATTTGCATTCTTAATAAATCAAGTATACTCTATGTATTGTGCTATATATATATATTTTTTTTTTTTTTTATGGGACCGTTTTCTCCGGACGGCAAATTTATTTAGGTTCAATAATTCTTCATTAAGCTTGGAATGTCCATTATTACATACATTAAAACAATTATAACTATTCAGGTAATTTTGCAGAAAAGGCTATGGCCCGTGTCTGCCCGCTCTTGTAAGTGTGTCAACATCCTTCATATTACATAACAGTGTTTAGAAGATTTTTTATTTATGTTTAAAATGTGCTGAACGACTCATCCAAATACACATGCTTTTAATATATCCGGCGAAATTAAACAAATCGAATGCTTGAGTTTGGTTTGGCATTTCTTTGTAGATTATTCTAATACACATCTCAACAGATGAGGAAATCTGGCATCTATGTTTACCCAGCGATAACTGAGCATCGAATAATTTGCCACAAGCCTTCGACATTCGACTTAAATGAAGCCCCGTATAACAAAACACCATATATTAGGTGTGAAACAATAAATGTATAATACACGATTTTCTTAAATTCAAAGGAGGCAATATGTCCTAACTTATGCAAAAGTAAAGCGCTTCTCCTAAGCTTGTTTATCATATGTTTAATATAAATTTTCCATTTGATAATATTCTGGAACGTCAGACCAAGGTATTTATAGTCGTGTGCCTCACCAATTATCGGACAATTGCAGTCTGCCTCAAGAACTAAGCTCGAGCCGGCAACAGAGTCGAAGCACAGCGTGGTATCATTACATCTGTTTAACGGCAGGTTTTCGACTTTCGTTATTTATTTATTGTACCATATCCATCAGGAATATCTTGCAGATCTTCAATGGAAAGCTGTTTAGCTTTGGAACCCTTGAGGTCGGCTAGCATTATCTTAAACGCTCGTTTCGTATCCTTCTTTGAAGCTAGGAATTTAGCTTTTAGATCTTCTTTACGCAAATTTCTGATCATCTGTATAAGTTGATTTCTATATCTATTAAACTTTAATCGCTCCGGGTAGTTTGGGTCCAGATGACGAACCTTAAGGAAAAGCTTATTTCTGTACTCTATACTTTGTACAATGGCTGGAGACATCTATGGTTTCCTTACTCTATGCTTGCTTTGTCGTGTAGCTATTTCCCTAGAGCATGATTTAAATATATTTTGAACTGATTCGGTTATATGTTTTGCAGTGTTTGGACCAGATATATTATAATAACAAGATCAGCTAGTTGTTCGTAATATATCACTAGCCTGTTTGAGACTATATATAACTTTTGTCATAATATTATTATTAACTTTTGGTCTGGCTATTCCAGAGATCGAGAGTGCCAAAGCAGCGTGATCGGGTCTTTTTATACCTTTTGTATCAGAGTTATTCATGTTTGTAAAACTATGATCGATAGTTGAACCTGATTCTATTCTTGTAATACCTTTGAAACTTACCTCTTACCCTTGAGTCGCCTTTATATTCAAATATTTTTCCGCATACACGTTGTCTGCCAGAAGTCGGACGCAACTCTATTCGGAGATCTGTATACTGAATTAATCTCTAATATGGTAGTGTTTATTCTGACTCGAGCCCACTCGCAATTAGTTAACTCACTGGTTGCAAAATCAACAATCTTATAGTCTTTATGAACGTAAATTGCTACCCAGCTGCTCTATTTTTTGTGGAGCAACAGAAACATGCAAAATAATTCGGGATATTGTATTACTCTTTCTCGTGATAATTTATCCATATTTCACTTAAACAATTAATACCAAAATTACCACCGGCATTTTGAATCTCAGCTTCAACACACTCTGCTCCCCTTCTTAAACTTTTTTTTTCACACTCAAACAGAGTACGATGAGTTTATTTAATGTTTCATATGTTAATAGTCAAATAATAGTTGTTACTGCTACGGCATTTCTGGCAGTCCTTCCCCCGGCGATGGAAGCGACCCAACTACCGCCACTGCGTTACCACGTTGAACTTCTATGGAGATACGCTGCACCAGGTGCTCCCCGGCTCGCGCATCCTTTGTCACAGCAGTTACCCTCTTTCCAAGCTCCTTCAGGAACTTGACGGTCGCCTCACCCATTGACCCTAGCGTTTCCACGGCGATCGGCTGAATTAGGTACTGCGGCGAGAGCTCCCTGTATTTGTCAATTTGCGACTTTCAGCAAGACGTGCGCTTGCGCCAGCTTCCCGACTTGTGCACGCAATGTAACTGTTGGCGAGTGTACATGAAACCGTCGCGTCCCACACTAGCAGACGACCCCGTTCCCACAGTGCTAGGGTTTTTCCATCCGGGCGTAGAAGGCTGTTGGCGCACATACCGAGGGGCTCTTTCATTGAAGGAATCTGGGCGCTCTGCAAAGCACGGTGTACAACATCGTTGATGGCGAAATGTCGTGAATGGCGACCGGCACTGAACCGGCAGGATAGCGCATGTTCCGCTGTAGCGGTAACTTTAGACCGACACAGGTTGCAGACGTGCTCTGCGCAGACAGCCTCCCCAAGCCGCAGACCCGAGACGATGCGGAGTGTGTTATTGTCCAGCATCGTCCCCAGTTGCGGCGAAGGGAGGGCCTGCAGCCACTTTCCGCTCATTGGATCAAAACAGGCCTTCAGACGAGCTTTTCCTTTTAAGTCTAGGGTTTGTGCTAGAAGCGCGTCTTGCCTCTTTTTTTTACCACCAAGTGGTCTAGTGCTCCCTGAGTTTTTCGCTCGCGGGGCTCTCCCCAGCGAACTCGAAACTCCTCCAGGGCCTCATCGGAGGCCCTGGCCAGCTGAACTGAGGTATCTTTAACTCCAATCGAAAGTATTAAATCCTTAAATGTTTCAAGGCCGAACAGACTGGTGCTACTGCCCTAACTTTGATTTCAACTGGTGGAACGTTTGTTTTCTGCGGTACCTTGATCCTATTCTGTACGATCGCAGCAAAACTGCGTTTGCTAAATGACTCTAATGGTTGAATATCTGCAATTGAAGCACAGAGTTTGACTAGTATTATGATATCCAGGCTTTGCTGAACCACGTAATCGGCAGAAATGCTCTATGCGATCTAAGCGATGGGGACACGATATCCAGGTAACCTCATGGCTGCCCTTACATAACAGCACCGCGCTGCGTCCGTCGCCATGACAAACTCGGTTCTGATGTTCTTGGACCGCACACGAATAGCGTTGGTGATGCCGGGCGACCCCAAAATATTTACAATTGTTGCCTCAGTTAGCGTGGGGTATACCCCGTATATTTTTCTCTTAACTGCCTCTCTTGAGCCACTAACCCTGGCGATTACGAGGCGCTCTCTTAGATGGTGTTTACGAGGCGCTTTCTTAGATGGTGCTGCCATTGCCCCGACATCAGCAGCGGCACACTATCTCCAAGGCCTCGCCCCCTCTCACCACTTGCACCGCGCACTTCTCTCCTCATCACCACCGACCGAGATGGGCGTGTCAACGGCGCCGATGCTGGTGCCACCACCACCATTGGACTCAGCAGGGCCTTGAACATGTACTCGGTTGTCTTCTGCATCCTCCTCATCGGCTGTGTACGCAGCCAATACAAAGAATTCTGCTAAAGTAGCGGCGGGCGGAGGTGAACGCCTCCCTACCATGTATACTACTGATGTATTGACCTAATGCTTAGTGAAGACGACGCAACTTCCAGCTGCAACGACTGTTGTTGGTGGCGATAGCGGCTACAACTGACAAGGTTCCCGCTGCTATGTATCGCCTGGCCGGCTGATGTGAAAATGTCGATATCCGGAAATGGGGAGGGGGATTACCAATTGTAGCGATCATTGTACACTGCGATTGTAAAAGTTAATCACAGCACCGAATGTGCACTGAAAACACAATTCTCGGGACTTCGATCCGCAAGTGACCGCTCTTGGAAACCGCTAGCAGTCGGCACTTGTACACAATGTACGTTGTGCATGGGCACCATCACTTAGTGTGTTTGACAAACGGATTACGCCAGGCTGGCGGTCATTGTCGTTGCCGGTTCTATTCGCAGGCGTGCGCTAAATACTACGCAGCTAGCTCCTAGGCGCCCCGGTGGTCTCTACATTTTCTCGCCCGGTTGAACGGTCGCTAAAATGTTCAAGTTTTATAGAAATTAGATTTATAATGATGTACTTTCTTGAAATGTACACTTGTTGCAAAATAAACACTCATCATTATCAGCATGTTCTGGGACGAGGACGTATGACCGCTGAACAGCCCCAATCTGTTCTTGTGTTTGAAAAATTTGTTCTGGTGATAAATGCAACCAAAACTGGACTCATGTTGTTTCGCCCTGTCAAAAGGGCCACGCAGGTTCAAATGCTAAAGCTCAATGGAACGGAAGTGACACCTTCCTCTACTATCAAATATCTAGGCTTAACTTTACATGAGACGCTTAGATGGCATAATCACTTAGACGTTATTACGCCTAAATGCTATGCAGTAATTTCATCTATCTGTCGTCTACGAGAGCTAGGAATGCCTGTCGAGGGTCTTCTTATGGTGTATGAAATGCTATTGTGCCAATTCTTTGTTATGGTATTTCAATTTGGGAATTTCATAATAAAGGTGTAACTCATAGGGCCGAAGTCAAGAATGATCCCCTCAGGGCAGTATTTAACTTGCGCCGCAGCGATTCGGTTCGCAATTGTTTTCAAGACTTTAGGCTTTTACCGCTTAGGGATATTTACAGGGTAAAAATTGCCATGCTTGCATTTAGGATGTATAGAAAAGTAAATCCGGATGATGCTGCTTTTTCTATAAGAGCTGCTGTTAGACGCACAACTCGACGTGCAACGGAATTTATGAGGCCAGTCCACTCGTCATGCTCTCGCATATACCCTGCCGACTATCTGGACCGAACTTCCCAAAGAAATTCGTGTACTTACCTCAGTAAGATTATTTAAACGTGAGGTGAAAAAATGGGTAACGGGTAAAAACTCTAGTCAAAACTAGTTACCCGTCAATAGGTTGAAGAAAGCGTGTCATGTATGTGAACGGGAGAAGTTTTTTGCACTTTCAATTGCTAGTTTCGTATGGAGTGAGACATGTTAAAGTATGAAATATATAATGTTGGTGTTAATAAATATTTTAAATATTTGTGTATACGAGATTTTAAGCATTGTGAAACTGCGGTTCCGTTATTTAACCTCAAATTGCAATTGAAAATGGATTACTTTGTATGGGAAGTGATTAAACAAGAGTGTGACAAGTCTCGGCATGCTAACATAGGCCTACTTACCGCTGCTGGCGTATGTGCATCATGCATTCCCGAAACCTTCCAAGAAAAACAAAAAAAGGCTGTGCACCGGTTGATGAGATAATTCGATTGAGGTTGAAGACGCAGCGTACAGTACCATTCGAGGAGCTTTATCTCGAGATGGGAATATAAGGTTGAACAAGTCTGACGAGAGATTAAAGAATTGTATATTTTCAGTGCACCTCTAGCCTGAGCTTGCACGTGACAATCGCCACGCATATACCAGATACAAAATTAACGGCTATCATCATCTGGTCTGTTCAAACACGAGCTTCCACAAGGAGTACACGGAGTGCATCTGTCGACTGTGCTCTTAGGTGTGAACGAAGTTTCATGCGTATGCCTGCCTGATCCTTGTGAAGAGATCACTGCACTGCCTCTCTCGAATACCATGCACCGAGCAGTTGACAACTGTATAATTGTCTATGTTATATACATACTCAATGTAAGTGAAATAAATATGTACTTGAACTATACACGCTAACTTAATGACTTACTCTATTGAACTTAGACTAGCCGTAGTAGTAGTAGTACGTAAAAAAGAAAACACGATCGCCTGCGGTAACCTGTAGAGTGTTACTGCACTTTTCTGTGGTGCTTCACTACACTCTGTGTCAGCTGTATTTATTGTCCTACAGATTGTTCTCGAACGCAGTAGATTCGGCTTGGTCCATGTAGACATCTCTATCAAATCCTCGGGACGTTTCTCTAGACCTATGATACGTCCCATTCAGAGCTGATCCGCGATGACTAGCGAGAGTCCTTAGCTCTATTGTCACCTTACATATTGAACATAACTAAATCATAAGCACCAGCAGACGAAGTTGGTCATCGCAAAATTAATTAATGTTTTCATGTGCAAGAGTCTCCGCTCAGTCTCTAATCACAGTAGGAGGCCTTGCTCTTATGAAGTGTCAGCTGTGTCGCTGCTTTGACGCGTACTCGAATTTCCGCTAGGGATTCGTGCTGACCGGAGTCGACTTTGATCGCTGAGACCAATCAGAGAGAGATGGCGAGATGCATTGGGAGAAATCGTTTATGGGGAGAGAGGCCTACGCCGCGGTAGAGGATTAGGCCTGTGAGTAAAGGCGGAGCGAGTTGAACTTCTGCTATAAATACGATTGTCCGAACCAACAAAAATTATTCTTCTGAGTTACGCTCGACTCCGCAACAATGCATTTTGGCCGTTTCAACACACGAATGCTAGGTCTACTGATGTGCCTGCATTTGTGTTCACCAGCGAGTAGTGAACGTTCAGAGGAGCGTCGTGTTGAAGAACGGACGTTTTTCTACGAGGATCATGTGCTGTTCTTCACCTTGATGATCTCTTTCCCACTAATCGCAAGTTCATTAAGTTTTCAGTACACGGACGAAATCGCCAAAACAGCAAAAACCGTCAAGAGTGCATCACATGTCAATCGTAGGTCGCCAACATTCGATTCAGTGTTGGCGCACCTACAAAATGCACAGGATCGCCAAGAAGCAACAAGGGCGAAGTCGCGTAAGAAGCGGTCTATTGTCATGGACGACCAAGCTATCGACGTTGCCTTAAGGATCACGCTGCCCTTTTCAGTTCCAATGATCCGCTACGACGAAAAACTTGTCAGCGCCCAGAAATACGATCCTGACCATCCTGAGTTCTATGAAGACGATGCCGATGACCAAGACTTTGTCTGACTTCGCGACTAGCGACATTGTTGACCACTCAGACTTCGGTGGCGACATTGTTGATTACCCTGACTTCGGTACCGAAACCTTTGAGCGCCCTGACTACGATTCCGAAGATTTTGATCGCCCTGACAACGATCCCGAGGATGCAGACGAGTCTGCTCTTCGATCGTTTGGCAGCAAACAGCCTTTAGAAAGTAGCGCAGCGCACAGACACGAGGCAAGCAGCCAAGACCACGATCCGCCACTAGTTAAAGCTACTACTTGAATCCCATGAAAGAAGACAGAAATGGACGCCGTGTAATGGATCAGGCTGATAGCTGATCTTGCTTGGACCTTTCGATCCCATGCAAGAGCACATGCTACATGCACAATATACACTGTGTTGTAAGCTTGTAAAAGCAAGACACTTTGCTTAATAAGAGTAGTTACCATAAAATAAAACCGATGCCTTTATATATGACCACTGGCAGTGATTATTGTCAAACTAGATACTGAGATATACTCCAGGGCGACAAACGCGCACAGGTCGCCTGCGTAACATCTGCGGGCTGTTTCATTTAGGTAATACTCCTGTTTTCCTTTACTATGCTGTACAGTTTAGCGCTAAAATGATCGCTTCGTTTTCTGTATACCAGAAAACGAAACCCTAGTAGTTGACTTCAGAAAAAACATTATATAAAAATGTGACAGGCAAAGCAGATGAAACATTGGCACCCGTAGCGAGTAGCACTTTCTGGCTTAACTTATTGTAAGATGATTTCTGATCACAGTTATATAGTATGGGATATAGGTGAGATAGTCTGCGTTTGTTTAAAAGCATTCGTCATATCTACTTTAGTTTCTGACTAGTAACAGTTTCTGATGTAGATCGTTTATTGAGAATATCATTGCAGCGAAGCGTCGTAAGGGTTGTACCGTTCAAAAGTATAAAGATTTAGTCGACGGGAAATATGCCTATGCACTTATAGGCAAGTGAGCCCTATACAACAAACCGATAGTTCTTCGCAAATTAGTTTGATTTATTTTTAACGACACATAACTATCATAGACAACATTCTCCGTAGGTTCCAAGAAAAATCACCAAGAAACAAGATAATATCTTATCGTTTTACTTAAGCATAAATTGCAGTACAAAATCTTTGTTTTAAAAGAACAGCACGTGGGAGTCAGAATAATCTAGCCTAAACGATTATTTGCTTTACACGTAACTTTAATCGCTGAAGTTTTCGGGTGCTCTTTTTGAATGAAGTTTACGCTAGATCTTTTCTGAAAATGGTACATATATACAAACTAGCTTTTATGCGACGTTATGGAGTACTAGAGGTACCGAGCAAAATGGCAAAGCTTTGCCTTGCATTTGGGAGGCCAGGGTCGTGGTTGTTCACATCGGTTTAGGTGTTTGATTGGTTGTCTACTGACGTCATCAGCCATCGGCGTCGCAGTGACTGGCAGTTCTGTTGCTACACTGTGGTTAGCTTCGTTACAATATTTTGTAAAACACTTTTCTAGCTGCGCAAAACTTAACGCTGAAAATGGCAATAGGAATTGTGCCTGAGGTTTTTGTCAACAAGTCTTTTTTTTTTGTTCTGGGAGGTTTTGGAAATGCATGATGCACATGCGCCACTAGCAGCCTGCATGACTAGTGTGAGACTCGCAGACCCAATAAACCTCCCCCCCCCAGGCTCGGTATTACTTTGGCATTACATCGAAATTGTCAACATGTCTACAAAATATTCGTTACGGCAAGCTTAAGCTCACGCGCAAGATCGTTGAACGAATGAGAAAGATTTTCAGAAGTCGTTTGGATTGTGTCGATCAGTTCATGAGTCCTTGTTGTGCCACTCTTTTGTAAATCTTCCTCTTTAGTTTTTAGGAACCCGGTTTTGTTTCTTTTGCAACCGTGTAATCGCCCGCGAATGGCTCAACTGTTCGTTGACTGACACCAAGTAAATTTGCAATCTTAGCGCGGATGACACGGACTATAGCTGCTTTCGGCTTATATTCCAAAAATAACGCATCATCTTTTGTTGTGGTTAGCGTATATTTGCGTTCTACTGAACATGAACTTTCATCTGCTAGCCTTCAGTCGCATAAGCATAACCTTAGTACAACGAGAAGTCAAATCGAAAACGCGCCAATTAATATACCTGGCCCATCAACAGATTGAATGGAGTAGTATACAGTCCCGTACATACGAGTACATATATATATATATATATATATTTTTTTTTTAGAGATGAGGAAATGTTATTTTACGCACCGTCGGGCTGGAGGTGGGCAGACGGCCCCTTATCTCCATTCCGGTGTGTGGGACTCGGCGCAATGGTCCGCGCCCCTACCCACTAAAACCTGCCTCCCATAACGCCCTTGACACAGCCCAGATCTTCGTTTAATAGTACTATGGGTCGTGGGGGTGACATCCGGACTATCTAACCAGGTTTGCCTGCTCGTTTAGCGAAGTCTGCGCTCCGGCTGGCGTGCCTTGTGACGAGAGAATTAATTCCTCTTCTTGCGCTAACCCTGTCGTAACTCCCTCTTCTCTGCGTCCTGCGAAGTTTCTTCTCTGTCAGCACCTCTCGTGCAACCGCTGCTCCAAGGGTCCATGCTGCTGGTTCCGAGCAAATAAAAACTATGAATTGGGTTAGCCCATCTCTCGGTAGCACGAGTGGGTGTTTAGACCTCTGGGCACCCGCGTTCGTCCAACTATCTCTCACCCTGTTGCTTGCCTTACGTCTAGCCTCTTCCCACATTCTAGGATAGTATGTGCCGCGTCATCTTCAACGCCCAGCGTGCAGAACATGCACGTGTCCGAAGGCGCCTTACCGATCCTGTATAAATAGGACTGGAAATCTCCGTGACCGGTGACTATTTGCGTTAGAAAAAAAGACCATGTCACCTCCAGGCCTATTCAGCCATTTCTCGATGATATATATATATATATATATATATATATATATATATATATATAATATATATAATATATATATATATATATATATATATATATACATTTATATAATATATATACAGGGTATTTCAGGAATATGTGAAGAGCGATATATATAATTGTAGAGCTCGTTAAAGCAAATGTTTTCCCAATGGAACATGGTCTCTGAGAAGTCTTGTTTCGGAGTGAGAGTGGAATTACTACAATTTTTGACACTAGTGTTTTTGCCCGACATAGGAGCACAAAATGAGCAATTGCGAGACAACTATTGGCGACGTCACAGTTATTTATGCAAGCACTTAATCTGGACGTCTCGCCAAAAAATCTTAATTACTCCGCAACCGCATAAATTAAATGTTGTAATATATATTCTCGTACATACGTGTATATATATATATATATATATATATATATAATATCAACATGGCCCCTGACGAGTAGGTTACTTCCATCTCGGCTCCCTAACAAGTCAATGATAAAACCAGCAGTTTCTCGAGTTCTTTGCGGTAGTTAGGCTTTAGTAACTTTGCGGGATAGACACGGAAATCGTCCTAACCAACTGTGCAGACACCTGCTCAACTTTTCGTAATATATCCGTGAGAATACATGCCAACAGTCGGATCCGCGTATATAGTAGTGATACATACGAACTGTACCGTTACAGTGAATCCTCTGAGCAAGCATGCTGTTTGCGGTTGTGGTATTTGATCCTTATATGATCCTTCCTGATCTTTATTGGAGCCCTTGGAGCGTGTTTGGTGGTGACAATGAAATTATCCCTGTATAAAACGACCGCAATTGTGTTTTTCCTAAGCGGATCATACTAGAATCTATATTTCCACACGTTTAACCTGAACGTGTGCTGTTCTGGGGTTGTGCCAGTGTTCGATACGGTGTTTAATACGTTACGGACGCTCTCTGCACGCCCAGCCGCAATAGTCCACAACAAATAATCAGTACGCTAAAGGAGAACGCTCGTGTTGTCAACATGGCTGAAGAAGATATGAAATACATAAAACAAATGTTGGAGGCCATACTAGTGGATACGAAGAGAATCCCAGCGATGGAGGAAGAGATCCGGCAGCTAAGGGAAAAAAAGTTCTCAAGCAAAAAATACTGTACTCGAGTTCTAGATTCATAGTTTGGAGCAATATTCGAAATCAAGGAACATCAAAATATACGGAGTCCCAGGAAAAGAGAAGGAAAATGCCATCGAAACTCAAAGTATAATTAGAAAGCTTTTACAACTAACCAAATGTGACGTTAATTTAGTTGTTGCTCACCGGTTAAACAGAAATTCAAATGCCTGCATAATTTCTCAGTTTCACTCGAGCCACTTTGCTAGGGAAGCATTCTGGGCATTTAGAAAACAATCTATAAAAATTTGCGATCTTGGATTCAACGACGGATCAACAATAGTGGAAGTGAGGATGCACTTGTGTGACTATCTGAGTGAGTTGCTTGAAAAAGCAAATAACCTTAAGAAGGAAGCGAAGTGGCAGTATGCCAAACCAGTTACAAAAACAACTTGACGATTACAATGCAAAAAGATGACAAATCAGAGCCCAAATTAATTAGTTGTGAAGATGACTTAATACGTCCCCGAAATTATTTGATCAGTGAGAGTTCTATCCGAGACAACCCATCCCCAGTGCTGCCGTATGAATTAAGATCAAATAGAATGAGGACTAGAGTGCAGTAACACAGACCAGAACTCAATGTAAACACAAAGAAAGCGTGTTAGGAGGCCAATAGCAGATGAACAGCTGACCTGGACAGTGGAAATGTTGATCGGGTGTGTCACCATCCACTAAAATTATTTTTATTAAATAAACAGAGTTTAAGAAAGGGAGCAGAGTGTGTTGAAGCTGAGATTCAAAATGCCGGTAGTAATTTTAATATTATTTTTTTAAGTGAAATATGGATAAATGATCACGAGAAAGAGTAATACAATATCCCGGATTATTTTGCCTGTTTCTGTTGCTCTACAAAAAATAGAGCAGGTGGGACAGCAATTTACATTTATAAAGACTATAAGATCGTTGATTTTGCAACCAGTGAGTTAACTAATTGCGAGTGGGCTCGAGTCAGAATAAACACTACCATATTGGAGATTAATTCAGTATACAGATCTCCGAATAGAGTTGCGTCCGACATTGATAAATTCTTAGAAAGTGATATCTGTCAAATTTGTAAGGCCGGTAGTGGGAGTACTAATAGATTCATAATAGGAGACATTAACATAAACATTCTGGCAGACAACGTGTATGCGGAAAAATATTTGAATATATTGGCGACTAAAGCGTAAGAGTTAAGTTTCAAAGGTATTACAAGAATAGAATCAGGTTCAACTATCGATCATAGTTTTACAAACATGAATAACTTCGATACAAAATGTATAAAAAGACCCGATCACGCTGCTCTGGCACTCTCGATCTCTGGAATAGCCAGACCAAAAGTTAATAATATCATGGCAAAAGTTATATATAGTCTCAAACAGGCTAGTGATATATTACGAACGACTAGCTGATATTTTTCTTATAATTTATCTGATCCAAACACTGCAAAACATGTAACGGAATCAGTTCAAAATATACTTAAATCATGCTCTAAGGAAATAGCTACACGACAAAGCAAGCATAGACCAAAGAAACCATAGATGTCTCCAGCCATTGTACAAAGTATAGAGTACCGAAATAAGCTTTTCCTTAAGGTTCGTCATCTGGACCCAAACTACTCAAAGCGATTAAAGTTTAATAGATATAGAAATCAACTTAAAGAGATGATCAGAAAATTGAATGTAGAAGATCTAAAAGCTAAATTCTTAGCTTTAAAGAAGGATACGAAACGAGCTTTTAAGATAATGCTAGCCGAGCTCAAGGGTTCCAAAACTAAACAGCTTTCCATTGAAGATCAGCAAGATATTCCTGATGGATCGCTTAAAGACAAATTAAACTATCTCAATGCACATCTAGCAGGAATTAGAACTAAAATTGCGGAATCCGCTGGGTCCAGTAATAAAACACTTCTAACTGATCTAAAAGGCCCAACAAACAAAATAATCATCGAAACACCATCCTCAACTAAAGTACTGCAAGCTATAAAACTTCTAAAAAACTCAGCAACTGGAGGAACTGATAAGATTTCTACGAAACTAGTAAAAGAAAATGCAGATGTTCTGGCACCATTGTTGGAGCATATTTACAAATTATGTCTACAGAGTGGAACTTTCTCCACAATATTTAAGTCATCTTTAGTTACGCCGCTTCATAAGGGGGATAAGATTTGCCTTGATAACATTAGGCCTATCTCCATTACCACTGTATTTGGCAAAACTTTCGAAAAAATAATAAATTCTCAACTTGATTTCATTGAAAAAATTACATTCTCTGTCCGAGACAATTGGGATTTAGGGAAGGGCGAAGTACTGAAGACGCAATGATTGAAGTTCGAAACCTCATTGGGGCAATGATAGAGAAGAAAAACAAGTTTGTCTGGTCCTCCTTGATTTACAAAAAGCTTTTGATTGTGTAGATTGGATAAGATTAGTAAATAAATGAAAGGCGTTGGGGCTATGCAAGACAAAATACGACATACTTGAAGACTACTTACTTGACAGGCCACAGCGTACAAAGTATAAGGAATGTTTAAGTGAACCTGCTTTTGTTAATCACGGCGTACATTAGGGTTCCGTTTACATATATATATATACATTAAGGATATACACTCAGTTCGTGGATGATACATGCATTCTAATTGAGAGTGATACCAGAAATGAGCTGATAGAGAAGGTAACAAGTACTATGGCGAGGATCAATCTCTGGCTGCAAATCAACAATCTATGTCTTAATGTAAAGAAGACGAGACATAACAATATATGTCATTCATGTGCTTCCATAGGTTGTTATGCTATACGAATGTCAAATGGTATCAGGCTGTGCTTCGACTCTGTTGCCGGCTCGAACTTATTTTTTGAGACAGACTGCAATTGTCCGATAATTGGTGAGGCACACGACTATAAATACCTTGGTCTGACGTTCCAGAATAACATCAAATGGGAAATTCATATTAAACATATGATAAACAAGCTTAGGACAGGTGCTTTACTTTTGCATAAATTACGACATAATGCCTCCTTTGAATTTAAGAAAATCGTGTATTACGCATTTTTTTTCACACTTAAAATATGGTGTTTTGCTATATGGTGCTTAACTTATGTCGAATGTCGAAAAAATAGTAAAACTTCAGAAAATATGCATATGAAATATATTTGGATTGGCCTATAGGACAACCACTGCTATAAACAATGTTGTAACACACCCATATACAAGGCTTGTGACAAATTATTTGATGCTCAGTTATCGCCCGGTAAACATAAATGCCAGATTTCCTCATTTGTTTAGATGTGTATTAGAATTATCTGCAAAGGAATGCCAAATCAAATTTAAACAAATGATTTGTTTAATTTCGCCGGATATATTAAAAGCATGTGTATTTGGAGGAGTCGTTCAGCACATTTAAAACATAATTTTAAAAAAATTCTAAACACCGTTATGTAATACTGAACGATGTTGACACACTCACAAGAGCGGGCAGACACGGGCGATAGCCTTTTCTGCAACATTACCTGAATAGTTATATTTGTTTGAATTTATGTAATAATGGAAATTTGAGCTCAATGAAGAATTATTGAACTTAAATCAATTTGCCGTCAGGAAATAACGGCCCCATAAAAAAAATATATATTTATATAAGTATCTATTTCGATGTGCTGATTTGAATTAAAAAAAAAATATATATAAATATATATATATATATATATTTCGATGTGCTAGTTTGAATTTAAAAAATATATATTTTTATTTATTTATATATATATATATATATATATATATATATCGAGTGAGATATATCTTCAGAGAGATAAAACTCCAGTCAGAAACAATAGTACTCCAGCTAACATTTATTTTACGAGATAAGAGAGAATAACAAACGATGATACATAAGAGATGAACCTTTGATGAAGTTGGGCAATACTAAAAGAGAGAAATACTTACACTCCCGCCGCCCGCGATTTAATACGCGCGAGCCTATGAAGGGAGTGCTCGCCAGCCCGAGTAGACAGGCCAGGAGCTTCCCCACCCTCCCCCCTATCGAGGTTCGGAATGGGGGTACCACACTACTCCGCCGTACCGATTAGACGCGTTCACCTTGCGATTCCGCGTTACACACCAGAATATTACGCGCCCCCCCCGAAGGGGAGTTTGACCCACTCCAGCGCAGGGGTTCCCCGCCGCCGCGAAGGGCGGCTGCGGGGCCAGAAGGTCCTCTCGACCGGCGGTCTGCGTTCATGTGGCCACTTCTCACTCATTTTGCCTATTAAGCCAAGGCAGCAGGCGTCCCGGACGGTACCACCGGATGTCACCCGGGGCATTAACCGTTCGGCCGGGGGGTCATTATGCAGCACATTCCCCCCGTATTGGCAATAGCCTTAACAGCCCTCGAATGAGCCACGACAGGATGACAATTTAAATTCGTTGCCAACCAATCTCTATCGTATGCCTTGCCCCCCGTTAGATGGAAAAACGGGGGTGTTACTATTGGGAGCTTGTACCGTCTGAATAACTTACATAGGGGCTCGTGAAGGTCCCCGCAGCGCGCGGAATGTATATAAGATATGCCTTTTTATTATTGAACATAACTTGAACCCAAGTCAGCAAATCCTGTCGTCATTAAAAGGACGTGCGTCACGTTGGGCTTGAACCCGCGACTTCTAACGCAAAAGTCGTCAAACGTTCTCGCCTTTATGGCCAGCCCTGCTTTTCTCAGATTGTCTCCCTTATCTTCCCTTTCTCGTAATACAGCTGACTTAATATATACTATGAAATAATATAGGTGCTATTATCTTAACTCTCAAAGACCGCCCTTGCACGCCGTTGCAATTGCCTTGATTGTTTCTAATTTGTTCTATAAGGTGTACGGATTTTCATGTCATGGTTGAGTTTTTAGTTCACTCCGGCATTCGCTTTGTCTAAAAACCATTTTCCGAAAAGATCTAGTGCAAACTTTCTTCAAAAATAGCACCCGAAATCTTCAGCGATTAAAGTTACGTGTAATGCAAATAATCGTTCCGGCTAGCTTATCCTGAACCTTATGTGTTGTTATTTTAAAACAAAGTATTTGTGCTGCAATTTATGCATAAGCAAACTGATAAGATACTATCTGGATTGTTGGTGATTTTTTAGGAACAACTAAAAATTTTGTTTATGATATTTATGTGTCTATAAGAGTGAATCAAACTTATTTGCGGAGAACTGTCGGTTTGTTGCATAGGACTCAATTGCCTATAAGTGCACTGGTATATTTCTCGTCGACCAAATCATAATACTCTTGAACGAAACAACCCTTACAAGGCTTCGCTGCTATGACATTCTCAATAAACGATCTACAAAAGAAACTATTTTGGATTACAAATGACGAATGCTTTCAAACAAACGCAGACTCTCTCAGCTATGTCTCACAGTATATAAATGTGATCAGAAATCGATCCTGCAATAAGTCTAGCCAGAAACAGAAAAAATAGTTTAGTAGCGGCGGTGGCTTAAGCGGCTAACGCACCGTTCGAAACGGGGCGTTGCCATGGCAGCTATGGTTAGCAAAACAATCGCAAGTTCGACCTCCGGCCTTGCTGGTTGTTTTTGTTGAACGTGGTTGTCATTGCCCTGCTGCTACATACCTCTGCTGGAGAAAGCCGATATAGCTCCAGTACGAGAACGCGATGACGATAGATGCATTTAGACGATATCGTGCCACAGGCAACTTAGCCTATTACGAGCGTCTAAAATGTGGTTGTCAGAGCGTAAAAAAACTGCTGCTTGCTAAGGGTGTCGATCTGCTTTGCCTGTCCCATCAGAGATTTTAACTAAGGTAACTGCCTGTCACAATATTTTATATACGATTTTTGCTAAAGTCAACCATCGATGTTTCGTTTTCTGGTATACAGAAAACGAGGCGACCATTTTAGCGCTAACGTATACAGCATGGTAAAGAAAAACAGGATTATTACCCAAATAAAACAACACGCAGAGTTTACGCAGGACCTCGGCGCGTTTGTCACCCTGGAATATATCTCAGTATCTAGTTACACAATAATTACTGCCAGTGTTTCTATATAAAGACATAGATTTTATGTTAACTACTTTTAATAACAAAATATCTTGAACTTACAAGTATACAAAACAGCGCATACTGTACATGTAGCATGTACTCTTGCATGGGATCGAAAGGTCCAAATAAGATCAGCTATCAGCCTGATCCATTACACGGCCTCCATTACTGTCTTCTTTCGTGAGATTCAAGTAGCTCCTTTAAGTAGTGGCGGATATCGTGATCTTGGCTGTTTGCCTCCGTGGGCGATCAAAATCTTCGGAATCGTAGTCAGGGTGCGGATCATTGAAACTGAAAAAGGCAGCGTGATCCTCAGGGCAACGTCGATAGCTTGGTCGTCCATGACGATAGACCGCTTTTTACGCGACTTCGCCCTTGATGCTTCTTGGCGATCCTGTGCATTTTGTAGATACGCCAACACTGAATGAAAGTTGGCGATCTACGATTGACATGTGATGCATTATTGATCGTTCTTGTCACTGCTGTTTTGGTGATTTCGTCCGTGTAGTGAAAACTTGACGAACTTGCGATCAGTGGGAAAAGGATCATCAAGGTGAAGTACACCAGCGTTGGAACGGCCAAAATGCATTGCGAAGTCGAGCGTCACTCGACTCTAAGAAGAATCATTTTTGTTAAATTGGACAATCGTAAATATAGCAGAACTTTAACTCTCTCCACTTTTACATACAGGGCTATTCATCTACCGCGGCGTAGGCGTCTCTCCTCACAAACTGTTCGGTGCAAGTTCAGTTAGATAGACGACTGTCGGGGCTAGACGCCACGTGCTGGCAAACGTGCACTGGAGAGGGTAGATACGAGTAGGTATGATAAACGTCCCGAATATTTGATAGATTTGTCTGCTTGGACCGACACATTGGCCAATATGTTGCCAACGGAACCATAGAAGGAAGACAAATGAAATTCGCGGGTTCACACTCAATGATTCCTATTTATTATATTTCACTATACGACTGAAGGGCTATACGGCAGCGGCGTCCCTTCTTGTATTGTTGTCCGGCTAACTTTTTCTTAAGCTACGCCCCGGCGGTTAGCACGAGTCCGTTTCGTCGTCGGAACTCACAATCAACAACTCTGCACTAGACTCACACATATACGTAACAATCGTTCACTATATATATATATATATATATATATATATATCGCTATATGTATGTGCCGGTCTACCTGCCTGAATCTCTGACTCACCCCACTAGGACAGTACTACTGTCGCGCGCACGTCGCTGCTGCCGCCACGCCGTCGGACGTCCCGGTTGTCGCCGGGCTGAGGGATCGCTGAGGACGCGATACGCCGATCGCTCGAGACAACACGAACCGCAATCAACAACAATCTGTATAACAATAAATACAGCTGACACAGAGTGCAGTGAACCACCACAAACGAGTGCAATGACACTCTACAGGTGACCGCAGGCGATCGTGTTTTCTTTCCCTACGTTTTCGGCTAGTCTAAGTTCAATAGAGTAAGCCATTAAGTCAGTGTGTACAGTCCAAGTGCATAATAGTGGCGACAAAGATGGGATGGCCGTAACTAGTGCATACGCACGTCTCAGACCAACTACATAATAGTCATATTTATTTCACTCATATTGAGTATGCATATAACATAGACAAGTATACAGTTGTCAGCTGCTGCGGCATGTTATTTGAGAGAGGCAGTGCAGTGATCTCTTTACAAGGGCTAGGCAGGAAGGCAGACGCATGAAACTGCGTACGCACCTGAGAGCACTTGTCGACAGATGCACTCTGTGTGCTTCTAGTGGAAGCTCGTGTTTGAACAGCCCAAATAATGCAAGCCGTAAATGATGTATTTTGTATGGACGTGGCGATTGTTACATGGAAGTCCAGACCAGAGGTCAAAGGCACTGATAATATCCAGGTCTCCAATCTCTCGTTGGACTTGTTCAACTATATTTTCCCATTTCGAGATGCTCAGCCTGTTCTTAGGTACACAAAGCGGCTCCTTTCCCGCATTGACAAAGTTAAGGAGTTTCAAATGCTTTCAGCTTGGCTAGAAAAATCTGACATTAGAGAGAACGAGACAGTTGACTTCGTACGATATAACGTGATACAGAATAATAATTTTTAGAAGCCACTCACGTTTATTATATTTATCTTTCAGAAAGGTTACAGGGCACAAACATGCACAATTACAATTATACGTATATGCAGAGATATTAGATGTGTAAAGTGCATGTGGAGTGAAACGCCCTTACCGGTGACGTTTCCCTCACATATCACAACATTGTAACGAAGTTAACCAATGCGTAGCAATAGAACTGCCAGTCGCTGCGCCGCCGATAGCTGATGATGTCAGTAGAGCAATCAAACATCCAATTTGGTGGAAACCGCAACAGTTAAGGAACCACCATCGACCACGGCACCAGCATCGTCATAAACAACACGGTAGCGCGACACCGCAGCCGGCCGAGCACATGGTCGAACGTGCATCTCGTCTTCCCGGGAATCGCCACCAGTCACAGCATTGAGACCGTCATAAACAATTCGACACATGGCCGACCAGCTACATGCAGTGTGCCGCTGCTGATGTCGGGGCAATGGCAGCACCATCTAAGAAAGCGCCTCGTAAACACCATCTAAGAGAGCGCCTCGTAAGCGCCAGGGTTAGTGGCTCAAGATAGGCAGTTAAGAGAAAAATATACGGGGTATACCCCACGCTAACTGAGGCAACAATTGTAAATATTTTGGGGTCGCCCGGCATCACCAACGCTATTCGTGTGCGGTCCAAGAACATCAGAACCGAGTTTGTCATGGCGACGGACGCAGCGCGGTGCTGTTATGTAAGGGCAGTCATGAGGTTACCTGGATATCGTGTCCCCATCGCTTAGATCGCATAGAGCATTTCTGCCGATTACGTGGTTCAGCAAAGCCTGGATATCATAATACTAGTCAAACTCTGTGCTTCAATTGCAGAGATTCAACCATTAGAGTCATTTAGCAAACGCAGTTTTGCTGCGATCGTACAGAATAGGATCAAGGTACCGCAGAAAACAAACGTTCCACCAGTTAAAATCAAAATTAGGCCAGTAGCACCAGTCTGTTCGGCCTTGACAACATTTAAGGATTTAATACTTTCGATTGGAGTTAAAGATACCTCAGTTCAGCTGGCCAGGGCCTCCGATGAGGCCCTGGAGGAGTTTCGAGTTTGCTGGGGAGAGCCCCGCGAGCAAAAAACTCAGGGAGCACTAGACCACTTGGTGGTAAAAAAGAGGCAAGACGCGCTTCTAGCACAAACCCTAGACTTAAAAGAAAAAGCTCGCCTGAAGGCCTGTTTTGATCAAATGAGCGGAAAGTGGCTGCAGGCCCTCCCTTCGCCGCAACTGGGGACGATGCTGGACAATAACACACTCCGCATCGTCTCGGGTCTGCGGCTTGGGGAGGCTGTCTGCGCAGAGCACGTCTGCAACCTGTGTCGGTCTAAAGTTACCGCTACAGCGGAACATGCGCTATCCTGCCGGTTCAGTGCCGGTCGCCATTCACGACATTTCGCCATCAACGATGCTGTACACCGTGCTTTGCAGAGCGCCCAGATTCCTTCAATGAAAGAGCCCCTCGGTATGTGCGCCAACAGCCTTCTACGCCCGGATGGAAAAACCCTAGCACCATGGGAACGGGGTCGTCTGCTAGTGTGGGACGCGACTTTTTCATGTACACTCGCCAACAGTTACATTGCGTGCACAAGTCGGGAAGCTGGCGCAAGCGCACGTCTTGCTGAAAGTCGCAAATTGTCGAAATACAGAGAGCTCTCGCCGCAGTACCTAATTCAGCCGATAGCCGTGGAAACGCTAGGGCCAATGGGTGAGGCGACCGTCAAGTTCCTGAAGGAGCTTGGAAAGAGGGTAACTGCTGTGACAAAGGATGCGCGAGCCGGGGAGTACCTGGTGCAGCGTATCTCCATAGAAGTTCAACGTGGTAACGCAGTGGCGGTAGTTGGGTCGCTTCCATCGCCGGGGGAAGGACTGCCAGAAATGCCGTAGCAGTAACAACTATTATTTGACTATTAACATATGAAACATTAAATAAACTCATCGTACTCTGTTTGAGCGTGAAAAAAAGTTTAAGAAAGGGAGCAGAGTGTGTTGAAGCTGAGATTCAAAATGTCGGTGGTAATTTTGGTATTATTTGTTTAAGTGAAATATGGATACATTATCACGAGAAAGAGTAATACAATATCCCGAATTATTTTGCATGTTTCTGTTGCTCTACAAAAAATAGAGCAGGTGGGACAGCAATTTACGTTCATAAAGACTATAAGATTGTTGATTTTGCAACCAGTAAGTTAACTAATTGCGAGTGGGCTCGAGTCAGAATAACCACTACCATATTAGAGATTAATTCAGTATACAGGTCAAATGCCTATAAGTGCACTGGTATATTTCTAGTCCATCAAATCTTAATACCCTTGAACGAAGCAGCCCTTACGAGACTTCGCTGCGATAATATTCTCAATCAACGATCTACATAAGAAACTTTTTGAATTACAAATGACGAATGCTTTTAAACGAACGCAGACTATCTCACCTATAGCGCACAGTATATAACTGTGATCAGAAATCGATCCTGCAATAAAGCTAGCCAGAAACTGCTGTTCGCTTAGGGTGCCGATCTGTTTTGTCTGTCCCATAAGAGATTTTAAATAAGGTAACTGTCTGTCACATTTTTCATATGCGATTTTTGCTGAAGTCAACCATCGAGGGTTCGTTTTCTGGTATACAGAAAACGAAGCGATAATTTTAGCGCTAACGTGTAGAGCATAGTAAAGGGAAACAGGATTATTACCTAATTGAAACAGCCCGCA
Source organism: Dermanyssus gallinae (assembly GCA_003439945.1). Lineage (NCBI taxonomy): Eukaryota > Metazoa > Arthropoda > Arachnida > Mesostigmata > Dermanyssidae > Dermanyssus > Dermanyssus gallinae. The sequence continues at coordinate 169,634 of QVRM01004178.1, read as the reverse complement.
GATATTACGCAGGACTTGGGCGCGTTTGTCGCCCTGGAGTATACCTCAGTATCTAGTTTGACAATAATCACTGCCAGTGGTTATTTATAAAGGCATCGGTTTTATTTTGTGTTAACTACATTTAATAACAAAATATCTCGAGTTTACAACACAGCGCATACTGTACATGTAGCATGTGCTCTTGTATGGGATCGAAAGGTCCAAACAAGATCAGCTACCGGCCTGATCATTACACGGCGTTTATAACTGTCTTATTTCGTGAAATTCAAGTAGCTCGTTTAAGTAGTGGCGGATCTCGTGATCTTGGCTGTTTGCCTCGTCTCCGTGGGCGATCAAATTTTCGGAATCGTAGTCAGGGTGCTCAAATGTTCGGTACCGAAGTCAGGGTAATTAACAATGTCGCCACCGAAGTCTGAGTGGTCAACAATGTCGCTACCGAAATCGGACGAAGTCTGAGTCATTGACACCTTCGTCATCGAACTCAGGATTGTCAGCATCGTATTTCTGGGCGCTGACAAGTTTTTCGTCGTATCGGATCATTGGAACTGAAAAGGGCAGCGTGATCCTTAAGGCAACGTCGATAGCTTGGTCGTCCATGACAATAGACCGCTTCTTACGCGACTTCGCCCTTGTTGCTTCTTGGCGATCCTATGCATTTTGTAGGTACGCCAACACTGAATCGAATGTTGGCGACCTACGATTGACATGTGATGCACTCTTGATGATTCTTGCTGTTTTGGTGATTTCATCCGTGTACTGAAAACTTGACGAACTTGCGATCAGTGGGAAAGAGATCATCAAGGTGAAAAACAGCACATGATCCTCGTAGAACAACGTCCGTTCTTCAACACGACGCTGCTCTGAACGTTCACTATTCGCTGGTGAACACAAATGCAGGCACATCAGTAGACCTAGCATTCGTGTGTTGAAACGGCCAAAATGCATTGTTGCGGAGTCGAGCGTAACTCAGAAGAATAATTTTTGTTGGTTCGGACAATCGTATTTATAGCAGAAGTTCAACTCGCTCCGCCTTTACTCACAGGCCTAAACCTCTACCGCGGCGTAGGCCTCTCTCCCCATAAACGATTTCTCCCAATGCATCTCGCCATCTCTCTCTGATTGGTCTCAGCGATCAAAGTCGACTCCGGTCAGCAGGAATCCCTAGCGGAAATTCGAGTACGCGCCAAAGCAGCGACACAGCTGACACTTCATACGAGCAAGGCCTCCTACTGTGATTAGAGACTGAGCGGAGACTCTTGCACATGAAAACACTAATTGATCTTGCGATGACCAACTCCGTCTGCTGGTGCTTATGATTTAGTTATGTTCAGTATATAAGGTGACAATAGAGCTAAGGACTCTCGCTAGTCATCGCGGATCAGCTCTGAATGGGACGTATGATAGGTCAAGAGAAACGTCCCGAAGATTTGATAGAGATGTCTACATGGACCAAGCCGAATCGAGGGAGGCAGTGCAGTGATCTCTTCACAAGGATCAGGCAGGCAGACGCATGCAACTTCGTTCACACCTGAGAGCACAGTCGACAGATGCACTCCGTGTACTCCTTGTGGAAGCTCGTGTTTGAACAGACTAGATGATGATAGCCGTTAATTTTGTATCTGGTGTATGCGTGGCGATTGTCACATGCAAGCTCAGGCTAGAGGTGCACTGAAAATATACAATTATTTAATCTCTCGTCAGACTTGTTCAACCTTATATTCCCATCTCGAGATAAAGCTCCTCGAATGGTACTGTCTTCAACCTCAATCGAATTATTTCATCAACCGGTGCACAGCCTTTTTTTGTTTTTCTTGGGATGTTTCGGGAATGCATGATGCACATACGCCAGCAGCGGTAAGTAGGCCTATGTTAGCATGCCGAGACTTGTCACACTCTTGTTTAGTCACTTCCCATACAAAGTAATCAATTTTCAATTGCAATTTGAGGTTAAATAACGGAACCGCAATTTCACAATGCTTAAAATCTCGTATAAACAAATATTTAAAATATTTATTAACACCAACATTATATATTTCATACTTTAACATGTCTCACTCCATACGAAACTAGCAATTGAAGTTGCTAAAAACTTCTCCCGTTCACATACATGACACGCTTTCTTCAACCTATTGACGGGTAACTAGTTTTGACTAGAGTTTTTACCCGTTACCCATTTTTTCACCTCACGTTTAAATAATCTGACTGAGTTAAGTACACGAATTTCTTTGGGAAGTTCGGTCCAGATAGTCGGCAGGGTATATGCGAGAGCATGACGAGTGGACTGGCCTCATAAATTCCATTGCACGTCGAGTTGTGCGTCTAACAGCAGCTCTTATAGAAAAAGCAGCATCATCCGGATTTACTTTTCTATACATCTTAAATGCAAGCATGGCAATTTTTACCCTGTAAATATCCCTAAGCGGTAAAAGCTTAAAGTCTCGAAAACAATTGCGAACCGAATCGCTGCGGCGCAAGTTAAATACTGCCTTGAGGGGATCATTCTTGACTTCGGCCCTATGAGTTACACCTTTATTATGAAATCCCTAAATTGAAATACCATAACAAAGAATTGTCACAATAGCATTTCATACACCATAAGATGACCCTCGACAGGCATTCCTAGCTCTCGTAGACGACAGATAGATGAAATTACTGCATAGCATTTAGGCGTAATAACGTCTAAGTGATTATGCCATCTAAGCGTCTCATGTAAAGTTAAGCCTAGATATTTGATAGTAGAGGAAGGTGTCACTTCCGTTCCATTGAGCTTTAGCATTTGAACCTGCGTGGCCCTTTTGACAGGGCGAAACAACATGAGTCCAGTTTTGGTTGCATTTATCACCAGAACGAATTTTTCAAACACAAGAACAGATTGAAGAACAGATTGGGGCTGTTCAGCGGTCATACGTCCTCGTCCCAGAACATGCTGATAATGATGAGTGTTTATTTTGCAACAAGTGTGCATTTCAAGAAAGTACATCATTATAAATCTAATTTCGATATAACTTGAACACAACGCAAGGTACTAACCACTATACGATCACCACGGCCATGAAGCCAAGCTGTTTTAATATTGAAGAATGTGTTTGTAGCTTTTGCGGAGAGTTTGATATTGGACGCTATCATATACTTGTGTGCCCAGAAATTTGCGGAACGTCCTTATCATCCAAAGTTAAATTTATATTGTGAGACCAAAAAGTCACATTGTGACACCTTGTGAAAATTGAATCAACTGTCTACCAATTTTGTGGTGAAATAAATGCTGAATTGAATACAACTTGAACATTTTAGCGACCGTCCAACCGGGTGAGAAAATGTAGAGACCACCGGGGCGCCTAGGAGCTAGCTGCGTAGTATTTAGCGCACGCCTGCGAATAGAACCGGCAACGACAATGACCGCCAGCCTGGTGTAATCCGTTTGTCAAACACACTAAGTGATGGTGCCCATGCACAACGTACATTGTGTACAAGTGCCTACTGCTAGCGGTTTCCGAGAGCGGTCACTTGCGGATCGAAGTCCCGAGAATTGTGTTTTTAGTGCACATTCGGTGCTGTGATTAACTTTTACAATCGCAGTGTACAATGATCGCTACCATTGGTAGTCCCCCTCCCCATTTCCGGATATCGACATTTTCACATCAGCCGGCCAGGCGATACATAGCAGCGGGAACCTTGTCAGTTGTAGCCGCTTTCGCCACCAACAACAGTCGTTGCAGCTGGAAGTTGCGTCGTCTTCACTAAGCATTAGGTCAATACATCAGCAGTATACATGGTAGGGAGGCGTTCACCTCCGCCCGCCGCTACTTAAGCAGAATTCTTTGTATTGGCTGCGTACACAGCCGATGAGGAGGATGCAGAAGACAACCGAGTACATGTTCAAGGCCCTGCTGAGTCCAATGGTGGTGGTGGCACCAGCATCGGCGCCGTTGACACGTCCATCTCGGTCGGTGGTGATAAGGAGAGAAGTGCGCGGTGCAAGTGGTAAGAGGGGGCGAGGCCTTGGAGATAGTGTGCCGCTGCTGATGTCGAGGCAATGGCAGCACCATCTAAGAAAGCGCCTCGTAAACACCATCTAAGAGAGCGCCTCGTAAGCGCCAGGGTTAGTGGCTCAAGATAGGCAGTTAAGAGAAAAATATACGGGGTATACCCCACGCTAACTGAGGCAACAATTGTAAATATTTTGGGGTCGCCCGGCATCACCAACGCTATTCGTGTGCGGTCCAAGAACATCAGAACCGAGTTTGTCATGGCGACGGACGCAGCGCGGTGCTGTTATGTAAGGGCAGTCATGAGGTTACCTGGATATCGTGTCCCCATCGCTTAGATCGCATAGAGCATTTCTGCCGATTACGTGGTTCAGCAAAGCCTGGATATCATAATACTAGTCAAACTCTGTGCTTCAATTGCAGAGATTCAACCATTAGAGTCATTTAGCAAACGCAGTTTTGCTGCGATCGTACAGAATAGGATCAAGGTACCGCAGAAAACAAGCGTTCCACCAGTCAAAATCAAAATTGGGCCAGTAGCACCAGTCTGTTCGGCGGCTAGTATCACAAACGGTATAACACATGGCAATAGTCTAGACGCAATGATCATCTTGTTATCCGCAAAGATCATCTTACAAAAAATCGACGCAGTAGTGATAATAATAATGGATTACGTCCTCGACATCTAAGAGATATGTTGGACAGCACAATACCCTCTTCCGAAAGACAGCTAGCGGAACTGCGCTGTCTGACTAACTTGACTCTAAGTAGCAGGCTGCTAAGTTTTTGCCACCCAATTTTCTATGGGGAAGATCTGACAGCCCTGAAGAAAAAAGACGGTTCTATTAGACCGATAGCGTGCGGCCTCACTTTACGTACGCTGGTTGACAGAGTAGCGATTGCCATCAATAGGACGGCAATCGTGAAGGCGGTGGCACCTCACCAGGTTGGCGTTTCAGTTAAAGGCGTAGCTAAAGCTGCAACACACGCAACTCGGGCTTTCACGGAGGCAGAGGGGCCCCCACGAGTCTTGGTAGAACTAGATTTCAAAAACGCCTTCAACACCATCTGACGCGATGTTATCCTTAATGAAGTTAAAGCGAAAGTTCCACAAATGTTTTGCTTAGCGTGGCAGAGCTACGGCACGCCATCACTGCTGTCCTGGGGAGAGAGTGAGCCTCTTCTCTCAGCCAACAAAGTACAATAGGGAGATCCGATTGGGCCCGCCTTATTTAGTTTACGAATCTCAGGATTAGTGCCCCGCATGAAAAGTCCACTAAATGTGTGGTACCTAGACGATGGTATACTAGGCGGCCCGGCAAACATAGTAGCCTCCGACATACGCGAAGTGCTACAATTTGCAGAGGAGGGAGGCTTAACTTTTAACGCCTCAAAATGCGAGCTCATAGCTGGAGGTGGAACCTCCCACCAGCAGGATGAGGCATGCAAAATCATTGCAGACGCCCTGCTCGGTACAAAGATAATTGGGTTGCCTGACCTGGAAATTCTGGGAGCGCCCATTGGATCTCGGAAGCTCTCGAAAACTTTCCTGGATAAGCGGAACGCCATGATAATTTACTCTGATAATTTACAAGCATTTGACGAGGTGGCAAAGGAGATACTGAGTGAAGTTCTAAACGTGGCCCTTACCGACAGATCCTGGGAAAGGGCCACACTTCCTCTCAGCGAAAGAGAATTGGGACTAAGGTTCGTGGCAGCTTGCTTCGTTGTGCTATGCGGCCTCTATCATAGAGTTTTCGGGTCTTGCGGAGACGTTGTTAGAACCGGATGTTCATTCTGTGCTGCGCGGGAAGAGGGACGAAGCTGAGCTGGCAGCTAGACAATCGATAGGCCCTGGCATCTGGGAGCAACACCCTACACAGCACATGCTTGACAGCTACAAGTGTCAAGCGACCGCTCGCACGATCTTAGATGACAACCAATCCTCGACAGAGAGAGGGGTATTCATAGCTGCCCGTGACACTTTTAGCAGTGGCTTCCTAAGAGCACTTCCATCCTCACAGCTGGGCACCATGCTGGACAACACCTCCTTCCGCTTGGTGGCCGCTCTGAGAATAGGCGCTCCCATATGTAAGCCATACGAGTGTAAGGCGTGTGGAAAAACAGTGGGTGAGGACGGACTGTACCCTTTGAGCTGCACTAAGAGCCTTGGTAGGGCTCCCAGACACGCAGAAATCAACGAGATCCTAAAGAGGGTTCTTTGTAGAGCCGGCATACCAAGCACCCTGGAGCCCAGGTTGGGCCTCGAAGACGACAAAAGACCAAACGGCGTCACCATCCCGCCATGGTCCAAGGGCAAATGCCTGGTATGGGATGCCACGGTATCATGTACAGTGGCTTGTTCATACTTGATGCATAGCGCCATCAGGTCAGGGTGGGTTGCTAAACATGCCGAGATCGCAAAGAAACGCAAATACTCTGATTTGGGGAGGAGGTATCACTTCGTACCCGTCGCCATGGAAACGATGGGCCCGATCAGCAAGAGCACAAGTATCCTCCTCAAAGACCTATGTATCAAAATTAGTGCTAACATGGGTGACCAGCGCGAGGGCGAGTTTCTGCGTTAGCAACTCTCGCTCGCAGTGTGTAGGAGAAACGCCGCCGCTATCATCGGCTCTATGGATTGAGAAGGGGGGCGGTGAGCCTACGCTGGTACATGTTTGGGTCTCACAATTGTAGGGAAATACTGAAATAATAATAATAATAATTAATAATAATAATAATAATAATAATAATAATAATAATAATAATAATAATAATAATAATAATAATAATTATTATTATTATTATTATTATTATTATTATTATTATTATTATTATTATTATTATTATTATTATTATTATATGGAACACGTGTATAGTCATTTATTTACTTAAATAACAAACTTTTTTAAGATAACGACAATTCAATATCGAATTGAGTGCATCTAGTGCAGTGAAACATCTAGTGCAGACACAGGTGTCATACTCGTCATGGTGCTCAGACCGTCTACATGGGGTGTGGTCGAAACCATGAGCAGCGTATCGTGTTATCACATGTCTGTTAGTACGGCCCGGTCCCTTCCACACCCCGTTTCTCACTGCGCCGGTGTTAAAAAAAATCCGGATCGAGTTCGACCATCGTTACTTACCATCTTCCAATGCATTCGTCAAAGGCGGTCTAAACGACGCTTTAACTCTTCTGTGAAAAGCGGACAATCTGCGAGTAAGTAAACAAGTCGGTTGCGAGTTCACATGTGGAGTTGCAGGGCCCGTTTGAGAAGGGCTACTTAACGCGATTCAGTTGCTGCAGGGTCCCACGGATGCTCCCATAACAAGTCAATTCCAGAAGTGGCGACAGGAGTAACTTTCAAGTCGAAAAGGCGGATGGCTGTGGCGAGGGATAAGACCCTGAAGATGGTACAGCTTCATCCGATTTTAAACATGCTGCGTGAATTGTTCGATTGCAGCTTGCACAGCACAAGTTAAGCCTACCTTAAGCGGTTTCCTGGCATCTTGCGCACACAAGGTTTACTCGCGACTTTTTAGGTCGTTGGACGTGGACAGGTGATAGGAGCGGTTGCTTCTGTCCACCAGCATCGGTAAGCGTTCCATTCACAGTACCTTGTTGTTGTGGAGTGCAAATGATTGTTTAGGCTAGATTACCCCGATTCTCATGTGCTGCTCTTTTAAAACAAAGTATTCGTGCTGCAATTTACGCTCAAGCAAGATAGGATCTGATTTTATGGTGATTTTTGGGAGCTACTAAAAATGTTGTTTATGATATTTCTGTGTCTGTACGATTGATTCAAACTTAATTGCGAAGAACTATCGGTTTGTTGTACTGGGCTTGATTGCCTATAAGTGTATAAGTATATCTCTCCTTGACCAAATCTTAATACTCTTGAACGAAGCAGCCCTTCCGACGCTTCGCTGCGATTATAGTCTTAATGTAATAAATTATTTTAAATTACAAATGACGAATGCTTTTAAATGAACGCAGATTATCTGCGTTTGCACGTCAACTGTATCTCACAGTATATAACTGTGATCTGAAATCATCTAAATATAACAGAAAGAAGTTTAGCCAGAAACTGCTACTCGCTAAGGGTGCCGAGGTCTCACCTGCTTTGCGTGTCCCATCAGAGATTGATAGATAGATAGGTTGCGTGTCACATTTTTTATATATGATTTTTGCTAAAGTCAGCCATCGAGGTTTGGTTTTCTGGTATACAGAAAACAAAGAGATAATTTTAGCGCAAAAGTGTACAGCATAGTAAATGAAAACAGGATTATTACCTAAATGAAACAGCCCGCAGAGTTTACGCAGGACCTCAACGCGTTTGTCGTCCTGGAGTATACCTCAGTATCTAGTTAAACAATAATCACTGCCAGTGGTTATATCTGAAGGCATCGGTTTTATTTTATGTTAACTACTCTTATTAACAAAGTATCTTGGTTTTACAAGTTTACAACACAGCGCATACTGTACATGTAGCATGTTTTTTTTTATAGAACCGTCATCTCCGGACGGCAAATTTATTTAGGTTCAATAACTCTTCATTGAGCTTGAAATTTTCAATATTACATAAATTCAAACAGTTATAACTATTCAGGTAATTTTGCAGAAAAGGCTATCGCCCGTGTGTGCCCGCTCTTGTGAGTGTGTCAACATCCTTTATATTACAAAACGGTGTTTAATAGAATTGTTTTATTTATGCTTTAAATGTGTTGAAAGACTCATCCAAATACACATGATTGTAATATATCCGGCGAAATTAAACAAATCGGTTGTTTAAGTTTGGTTTTGCATTCAGTTGTAGATAATAATTCTCATACACATCTAAACAGATGAGGAAATCTGGCATTTATGTTTACCATTTTTGTGCTCCATGTATATGCTCTTGTACGAAATCGAAAGGTCCAAACAAGATTAGCTATCGGCCTGATTCATTACACGGCGTCCATTGCAATATTTTTTTCATAGGATTCAAGTAGTTTTTGTAAGTAGTGGCGGATATCGTGGTCTTGGTTGCTTGCCTCGTGTCTGTGCGCCGTGCTAGTTTCTGAAGGCTGTGTACTGCCAAACGATCGAAAAGCAGACTCCAAAATTTCAGTACCGAAGTCAGGGCAATTAGCAATGTCGTCACCATAATAAGAGTGATCAACAAGGTCGCTACTGAAGTCAGACAAAATCTGAGTCATCCACATCGTCGTCATCGAAATCAGGATGGTCAGCATCGTACTTCTGGGCCCTGACAAGTTTTTCGTCGTAGCGGATCATTGGAACTGAAAAGGGTAGCGTGATCCTTAGGGCAACGTCGATAGCTTGGTCGTCCATGACAACAGACCGCTTCTTACGCGACTTCGCCTTCGTTGCTTCTTGGCGATCCTGTGCATTTTGTAGGTACGCCAACACTAAATCGAATGTTGGCGACCTACGATTGACATGTTATGCACTATTAATCGTTCACTGCTGTTTTGGTGATTTCGTCCGTGTAGTGAAAACTTGACGAACTTGCGATCAATGGGAAAAGGATCATCAAGGTGAAGTACACCACATGATCTTCGTAGAACAACGTCCGTTCTTCAACACGACGCTGCTGTAAACGTTCACTACTCATTGATGAACACAAATGCAGGCACATCAGTAGACCTAGCATTCGAGCGTAACTCAGAAGAATACTTTTTGTTAGATCGGAAAATCGTATTTATAGCAGAACTTCAACTCCTTCCGCCTTGACTCACAGAGCAAATGCTCTACAGTGGCGTAGGCGCTGTAGAGCTCCTCTCCCCATAAACGATTTCTCGCAATGCATCTCGTGATCTTTCTGATTGGTCTCAGCGATCAAACTCGACTCTGGCTGGACCAATCAACGAAGCAAACAGACTCTGCTTATCTTCACGAGTCTTAGATAGAGTTGGTTCCGTGTCAGTAGGAATCCCTAGCGGAAATTCGAGTACGCGCCAAAGCAGCGACACAGAAGCAGCTGAAACCTAATATGAGCAAGGCCTCCTGCTGTGATTAAAGACTGAGCGGAGACTCTTGCACATGGAAACATTAATTGATCTTACGGTGACCAAGGCCGTATGCCTGGTGCTTATGATTTAACTTCCCTAAATTTGTTCAATATGTAAAACGAATTGTATTTTTCAATGCTAGGTGATATATCTACTAAGATTACTGCAATATGGACTGCATGCCGTTATGAACTAAAAATTCAAAAACCTGAAGAACACGATTGTTTCAATATATAGCTTATGTATTACTAAAACGATATTGATTTTGGGCTAGGCCTGTTTATATACAAATGATATCATGTGAATCTGGCTAAAGTCACACATCGTACATACTGTCGCGTATTGTATAAGTTCAGACAAAATACTAAAAAGAACAATTAAAAGGTCTTGCAGAGTTTGCCAAATTGTTGGCCTTGGCTATAGTTTGATGAGCTCGGCAAGACACTTACAAAGCAGGCAATTTGCTTGTCGCGAACGCTTTCTGGTCATGGCGGAAGATCTCTGTTTTTGTTCTATTGATCGATCTTCCAAGGGGCAAATCTGTGAGAGTTGCGAAATAAGAAATGCATCTAATACATTCGCTCGTGGAACCGGAGAGCCTAGGCTACCAGTTAGTGAAATTAGGCTAAGGAGTTTTAAGCACTTTCAATTCTTATCATTTAGGGCAAAATGATATCGATAATAGACGATACAGTTGATTTCGTACCAATATAGTCTATCTGGTCGATCTCATCAGATTCAGATCAGTGATTTCATAGGTTAGCGCATTAGACTTTCAGCGACGCCACGTGGGCAAAGTGCGTGGCATGATACCTGGTATTAAATACGTCGCACCTGATATAATGCATAATTTGTATGGCTCAAATGAAGTCGTTCGTTCTGCATAGTCCGAGATAGAACTCCAGTAAAACAAAGTGCGTCACAACATGTGCCATGTAGGCCATGGCATGCCCAGCGTCTTTCAGGCGCCATCTTTTAATGCTCCGGTGTCAAACGATTCTGCGGATATGCACACAACGTTCCAATGCACCCCTTGAAAGCATCGGTTGCCAGCATTGTTGTATTTTCTTGATTAATAAAGGGGTGTCTATGAGCATCTGCTCCATAGCTGAAAATCGAGTTTAAGACTCGTGCTAGTCATCGCGGATCAGCTCTGAATGGGACATGTAATTTTCTATTGTTCAAACTTGTAAGAATTGCAAAGTCAGAAATACGCTTAATTCATACTCTCGTGGAGGCAGAAAGCGTAGCTTACATGCTAGTAAAACTAGGTTAAGCCAAGGAGTTTCATCATCAACGTTGTGTATCAACACACGACTGTCGGGGCACGACGCCACGTGCTGGGGAACGTGCATTGGAGAGGATAGATGCAAGTAGGTACGAGAAACGTAGATTTGATAGAGATGTCTACATGGACCGAGACGAATCTACCGCGTTCGAGAACGATCTGTAGGACAATAAATACAGCTGACACGCAGTGCAGTGAAGCACCACAGAAAGGTGCAGTGACACTCTACAGGTGACCGCAGGCGATCGTGCTTTCCTTCCCTACGTATTCGGCTAGTCTAAGTTCAATAGAGTAAGTCATTAAGTTAGCGTGTATAGTTCAAGTACATAATAGTGGCGACAAAGATGGGATGGCCGTAACTAGTACATACGTACGTCTCAGACCAACTACACATAATTAATAATATTTTTTTCATTTATATTGAGTATGTATATAACATAGACAATTAGACAGTTGTCAGCTGCTCGCGGCATGGTATTCGAGAGAGGCAGTGCAGTAATCTCTTCACAAGGATTAGGCAGGCAGACGCTTTGAACTTCGTACACACCTGAGAGAACAGTCGACAGATGCACTCCGTGTACTTCTCGTGGAAGCTCGTATTTGAACAGACCAGGTGATGATAGCCATGAATTTTGTATTTGGTAAATACGTGGCGATTGTCATATGCAAGCTCAGGCTAGAGGTAAAATGCACTGAAAATATACAAGTCTGTAATCTCTCGTCGGACTTGTTCAACCTTATATTCCCAACTCGAGATAAAGCTCTCGAATGGTACTGTACGCGGCGTCTTCAACCTCAATCGAATTATCTGAACAACCGGTGCACATCCTAACATTAAGTACACAAAGCGGTTCCTTGCCCGGATTGTCAGGCAAAGCTAAGAAGCTTCACATGCTTTCAGCTCGGCTAGAAAGATCTGACATTAGAGAAGACGAGCCAGTTGACTTTGATTGTTTGATATAACGTAGTATAGAATAATAATTTCTATGAGCCACTCACTTTTATTATGTTTACTTTTCACAGAGGTTACAGGGCACAAACATGCACAAGTACAAATATACGTATATGCGTAGATATTAGATGTGTAAAGTGCGTGCGGGGTGAATAGCCTTTACCAGTGAGGTTTCTTTCACGTGTCACAATATGTAGGTACCCTGAAATTGTAGATAGGTCACTTCTCGACCCGGAGTCTAAACCGCATTAAAGACTGTGTCAAAATGTGTGTTATCGATTTTTAACGCTTTCTTAATAGCAGCAGTGAGTATGTCTACGTCAGCATGTCGAGACTTGTCACACTCTTGTTCAATCACTTCCCATAAAAAGTAGTCGTACAGATTCAAGTCGGGGCTGTTCGGCGGTCATACGTCCTTGTCTCAGAACATGCGGATGATGATGAATGTTTATTTTGCATCAAGTGTGCTTTTCAAAAAAGTACATCATTCTTAATCTAATCTCTATAAAACTTGAACATTTTAGCGACCGTCCAACCGGGCGAGAACATGTAGAGACCACCGGGGCGCCTAGGAACTAGCTGCGCAGTATTTAGCGCACGCTTGCGAATAGCAATAGCATTGACCGCCAACCTGGCGTAATCCGTTTGTCAAACACACTAAGTGATGGTGGCCATGCACAATGTACATTGTGTACAAGTGCCGACTGCTAGCGGTTTCTAAGGGCGGTCACTTGCGGATCGAAGTCCCCAGAATTGTGGTTTCAGTGCACATTCGGTGCTGTGATTGACTTTTACAATCACAGTGTACAATGATCGCTACCATTGATAGTCCCCCCCCCCCCCATTTCGGGATATCGACATTTTCACATCAGCCGGCCAGGCGATACATAGCAGCAGGAACCTTGTCAGTTGTAGCATCAGCCGCTATCGCCACCAACAACAGCGTATTGTACAAGTTCAGACACAAATGATCTGACTGTAAATAGCACTTATGTATTACTAAAATGATATTGCTTTTGAGTTCGCTAGACCTGTTTGTATACAAATTATATAATGTAATTTTGGTTAAGGTCACACTTATCGTACATACTGTCACGGATTGTTCTAGTTTAGCCACAGATGATCTGACTGTAAATAGAACAAGCAATATTCGCACGTGCAAAGTATACCCTCGTTCTAGACAGTAAATACGATTGGCTGACGTCAGAAGAACGCAAACTGTAAAATTGTTCAATAACTTGCCTATTTAGACCAGTTATAAACAAAATAATAAAAAACGATTGACAAGTTTTGCAGAGGTTGCCAAATTGTTGGCCTTGGCTGTAGTTTAATGAGATTCGGCCAAGACACTTACAAGGCAGGCAATTTGCTTGTCGCAAATGCTTTCTGGTCATGGCGAAATATCTATGTCTTAGTTCTATTGATCGACCTTCCAAGGAGCAAATCTGTGAGAGTTGCGAAATTAGAAAAAAGCATCTGATACATACGCTCGTGGAATCGGAGAGCCTAGGCTACCAGTTAGTGAAATTAGGCTAAGGAGTTTTAAGCACTTTAAATTTTTATCATTTAGGGAAATCTGATATCGATAGTAGGCGATAAACTTGATTTCGTACCAATATATTCTAACTGGTCGATCTCATCAGATTCAGATCAGTGATTTCATAAGTTAGCGCATTGGACTTTCAGCGACGCCACGTGGGCAAAGCGCGTGCCATGATACCTGGTATCAAATACTTCGCACCTGATATAATGCATAATTTGCATGGCTCAAATGAAGTCGTTCGTTTTGCATAGTCTGAGATAGAACTCTAGTAAAACAGAGTGCGCCACAACATGTGGCATGTAGGCCATGGCATGTCCAGCGTCTTCCAGGCGCCATCTCTTATTGCTCCGGTGTCAAACAATTCCGCGGATATGCACACAACGTTCTAATGCACTCTTTGAAAGCATCGTTTGGCAGCATTGTTTTATTTTCTAATTAATAAAGAGGCGTCTATGAGCAACTATACCAGGCAGTTTTGCGTCGTGCAGTGATGTTCTGTGGATCGCCTCCTTAGATGAGGTGTTGTCTATCTACTCAAGGTGGAGGGATTATCCAAAATGATGTCAACTTAGGGCTGCTTCATGGCTGACAATAGAGCTGAAAAGTCGCGCTAGTCATCGCGGATCATGCTCTGAATGGGACATGTCAAAAGTCTATTGGTCAGTCCCCTACGTGGCAAATCTGTAAGGTTTGCAAAGTCAGAAATACGCTTCATTCATATAAACGCTCGTGGAACCGGAGAGCCTAGGGTACCAGTCAGTGAAATTAGGCTAAGGAGTTTTAAGTACTTTCAGTTTTAGGGAATCATTTAGGGAAATCTGATATCGATAATAGGCGATACAGTTGATTTCGTACTAACATAGTTTAACTGGCGATTCTAAGATCTAAAATGCGCAGGTCGGTAGCTAGAGACAGGGAGCGCAAATTCTCAACAGCCAACAGTAGAGTCTAAGGCTGGGCCATAGCTGACAATAGAGTTTAGGACTTGCGCTATTTATCGCAGATCAGCTCTAAATGGAACATTTCATAGCTCTATTGGTCAATAATCTACGTGGCAAATCAGAAAGAGTTGCAAAGTCAGGATACGCCGAATTCACACTCTTGTGGAGGCAGACAGCCTAGAATACATGCTGACGAAACTAAGCTAAGCTAAGGAGTTTTAAATGCTTTTCGCTTGGCTAGAAAAATCTGAGTTGACTTCGTACGATATAACGTGGTACAAAATATTATGTTCTAGCAGCCACTCACTGTTCTTATATTTACTTATATTTACAAGGGTTATAGGGCACAAGCATGCACAATTACAAATATACAGATATGCAGATATATTAGATGTGTAAAGTGCGTGCCGTGAGGTTGCTGTCACGTGTCACAATGTGTAGGTAACCTGAAATTGTAGGTAGGTCACTTCTCGTCTCGGAGTCTAAACTGCATTAAAGACCTTTTTATAATGTTCTTAATTATTTTAACGCTTTCTTACTAGCAGAATATTTAGCGCACGTCTGCGAATAGAACCGGCAACGACATTAACCGCTAACCTGGCGTAATCCGTGGGTCGAACACATCAGGTGATGGTGGCCATGCGCAATGTACATTGTGTACAAGTGTCGACTAGTTCATGCTATTCTATCCCAAATCTCACTGGCGAGGTACACAGATAACTGCGCTACCTCTACCGAGGCCTCGGTTACTTTTTCCTGCTACTTCGACAAAAATGCTGAAATGGTCCGGTAATAGGTAATCTAAACCTGACTCTGATTGCTTCCACTACCGGTCCGCAATCTATTAGCAGGTACACGAAGCGATTTCTTGTCGTCTGTGGCAAGCAAAGAACACGCGCAAAACATTGTAGCGATGTTAGTTACGCTAAGTTACTGGGGGATGTAACCTCAACCAGGCGGTTACTGCAACACGAGAGACTCGGGACGATGAGCAATAACACACAGCATAAGGTCTAGATCGTAGTGTTACCGGACGAAGGATGCGTTACGATCATCCTTTTCCCGGGCTATTTATTTGCTCAAGAGGTCGCCGCAGCGTTCGTCTATTAGTAATGTTAAAGAGATGACTCTACTCTTCGGCGTCGCTGATTAGGTCGGATTAGCCGCTTTTCCCCGGCAGTGCACGTCGTCTTCGGCCGTGTCGCCCCCGCAGGTCGGCACACAGTATTGATGATGATGACGATGACGATGATATTGCTGATGCCATGGTTGTGGCGTGTTCCGTGGACGGTGGTGTACATACATGCCATGTGGTCGTCTGCATGTAGCTGGTCGGCCATGTGTCGAGTTGTTTAGGACGGTCTCGATGCTGTGACTGGTGGCGATTCCCGGGAAGACGAGATGCACGTTCGACTATGAACGCTTGGTTGGTCTACTGACGTTATCAGCTATTAGTGGTGCAAGTTGTTGTGGTTCACATCGGCTTGGATGTTCGATTGGTCTACTGACGTTATGAGCCATCGGCGTCGCAGTGACTGGCAGTTCTGTTACTACACTGTAGTTAACTTCGTGACAATATTTTGTGAAACACTTTTCTAGCTGCGCAAAACTTGACGCTGAAAAATAGGCAATAGGGATTGCACCGGAAGTCTTTGTGAACAAGTTTGCAAAATGGTCTTTATGGCTAGGTTAAATTCACGCGCAAGATCGTTAGCACGAAGTAGAAGGATCTCAGAATTCGTTTAAATTGTGTCGATCAGCCCATGAGTTGTTGATGTGCCGCTCTTTCGTGAATCTTCCTCTTTAGTTTGTAGGAACCCGGTTTTGTTTCTTTTGCAACCGTGTAATCGCCCGCGAATCGCTCAACTGTCCAATGACTGGCGCCAAGTAAATTTGCAATCTCGGCGCGGTGGGCACAGACTATAGCTGCTTTCCACTCATATTTCGAAAAGAACGCATCATCTTTTGTTGTGGTTAGCGTATATTTGCGTTCTACTGAACATGAACTTTCATCTGCTAGCCTTTAAGCGCATCCTTGATACAACGAGAAGTCGAATTGAAAACGCGCCAATTTATATACCTTGCCCAATAACAAATTAAATGTAGTAGTATACATTCTCGTACATACGAGTATATATATATATATATATATATATATATATATATATATATAGTGTGTTTCAGGGAAATGTAAAGAGCGATATATGAAACTGTAGAGCTTGTTAAAGCAAATATTTTTCCAATAGAACATGGTCTCTGAGAAATCTTGTTTTGGAGTGAGAGTGAAATTACTACAATTTGTGGCACTAATGTTTTTACCCGACATAGGAGCACAAAATGTGCAATTGCGAGAAAACTATTGGCGACATTGCGGCTGTCGCGCGACACTTCGGCGGTCGTGAACACGCCACACAGTCATTTATGCATGCACTTAATCTGAGCGTCCCGCCGAAAAATCTTACTTACTCCGCAATCGCATAAATTAAATGTTGTATATATATATATCGATGTGCTGGTTTGAATTATAAAATACTATAGGTGCTTTTGTCTTAACTCTCAATTACCGTATTTTGCGCGCCGTTGAAATTTCCGCGTTGGCTATTTTTTTCTTTTCCCATAATACTAATATGCCCGGTACCGATTTTTATGTCATGGCCGAGTTTTTAGTCCATTCCGGCATCCACCTTGTCTAAATTGGGAATCATAAAAACCAATTTTAGAGTCGCCGGTCCAGGTCTCGAACCATCAAGGCCTCCCGTATGCAAGACAAAGGCTTTGCCACTGAGTCATTTTGCTCGGTACCTCTAGTACTCCATAGCGTGGCACGAATGCTAGTATCTATCTATATATGTACAATTTTCCTAAAAGGTCTAGTGTTAACTTCATTTTGAAAAAGCACCCGGAAACTTCAGCGATTAACGTTACTTGTAAAGCAAATATTCGTTCAGACTAGATTATCCTGACTCTCGTGTGCTGTTCTTCTATAACAAACTATTCGCGCTAGCAATTTATGCTCTTGCACACTGATGAGATATTACCTGGTTTCTTAGTGATTTTTCTCGGGAGCTACTAAAAATATTGTTTATGAGCTTCATGCGTTCATAAGAATGAATCAAACTCACTGGCGGAAAACTATCAGTTTGTTGCAAAGGGCTCAATAAAGACGAGAAATATACCTAAAAGTGCATAGATATATTTCTCGTCGACCAAATCTTAATACTTTTGAACGAAACAACCCTTAAGACGCTTCGCTGCGATGATATTCTCAATAAACTATCTACAATAGAAACTGTTTCAAATTAGGTATGACGAATGCTTTTAAACAAACGCAGACTATCTCACCTATATCTCATAGTATATAACTGTGATC
This sequence comes from Dermanyssus gallinae, assembly GCA_003439945.1. Lineage (NCBI taxonomy): Eukaryota > Metazoa > Arthropoda > Arachnida > Mesostigmata > Dermanyssidae > Dermanyssus > Dermanyssus gallinae. Next base: position 151,533 of record QVRM01004178.1, on the reverse strand, counting down.
AGAAATCATCTTACAATAAATTAAGCCAGAAAGTGCCACTCTCTACGGGTGCCGATGACTCATCTGCTTTGTCTGTCCCATCAGAGATTCAAGATAGGGTAATCTGTCTAACACATTTTTTTATATACAATATTTGCTGAAGTCAACCATCGAGGTTTTGTTTTCTGCTATATAGAAACCGAAGCGATAACTTTAGCGCTTAAGTGTACAGCATAGTAAAGGAAAAGAGAATTATTACCTAACTGAAACAACCCGCAGAGTTTACGCAGGACCTCGGCGCGTTTGGCGCCCTGGAGTATATCTCAGTATCTAGTTAGACAATAATTACTGCCAGTGTTTATATATAACGACATTAATTTTATTTTATGTGTACTACTTTTAACAACAAAATATCTTGCACTTACAAGTTTACAACACAGCGCATACTGTACATGTAGCATGTGCTCTTGCATGGGATCGAAAGGTCCAAACAAGGTCAGCTATCAGTCTGATCCATTACACAGCGTCCATTACTGTTTTCTTTCGTGAGATTCAAGTAGCTCCTTTAAGTAGTGGCGGATATCGTGGCTTGGCTGTTTGCCTCGTCTCCGTGGGCGATCAAATTCTTCGGAATTGTAGTCAGGGTGCTCAAATGTTCGGTACCGAAGTCAGGGTAATTAACAATGTCGCCACCGAAGTCTGAGTGGTCAACAATGTCGCTATCGAAATCAGACAAAGTCTGAGTCATCGACATCTTCGTCATCGAACTCAGGATTGTCAGCATCGTATTTCTGGGCGCTGACAAGTTTTTCGTCGTAGCGGATCATTGGAACTGAAAAGGGCAGCGTGATCCTTAAGGAAACGTCGATAGCTTGGTCGTCCATGACAATAGACCGCTTCTTACGCGACTTCGCTTTGTAGCTTCTTGGCGATCCTGTGCATTTTGTAGGTACGCCAACACTGAATCGAATGTTGGCGACCTACGATTGACATGTGATGCACTCTTGACGGTTTTTGCTGTTTTGGCGATTTCGTCCGTGTACTGAAAACTTGATGAACTTGTGATCAGTGGGAAAGAGATCATCAAGGTGAAGAACAGCACATGATCCTCGTAGAAAAACGTCCGTTCTTCAACACGACGCTGCTCTGAACGTTCACTACTCGTTAGTGAACATAAATGCAGGCACATCAGTAGACCTAGCATTCCTGTGTTAAAACGCTAAAACTCATTGTTGCGGAGTCGAGCGTCACTCAGACGAATAATTTTTCTTCGATTGGACAATGGTATTTATAGCAGAACTTTAACTCTCTCCACTTTTTCTTACAGGGCTAATCCTCTACAGCGACGTAGGCGTCTCTTCTCACAAACTGTTATGTCTGTGCAAGTTCAGTTAGACAGACGACTGTCGGATCTAGACGCCACGTGCTGGCAAACGTGCACTGGAGAGGGTAGATACGAGTAGGTACGAGAAACGTCCCGAATATTTGATAGAGATGTCTGCTTGGACCGAGACGTTGGCCAATATGTTGCCAACGGAACCGTAGAGGGAAGACAGACGAAATTCGCGGTTCACACTCACACACACTGCTTCTTATTTATTATTATAATTCACTATACGACTAAAGGGCTATACGGCAGCGCCGTCCCTTCTCGTATCGTTGTCTGGCTAACTCTCTCTTAAGCTACGCCTTGGAACTCACAATCAACAACTCTGCACTAGACGCACACATATACGTAACAATCGTTCACTTAAAATATATATATATATATTTATTTATATATATATATTTATATATGTGCCGGTCTACCTGCACCTACCTGACTCTTTGGCTCACCCCACTAGGACAGTACTACTGTCACGCGCACGTCGCTGCTGCCGCCACGCCGTCGGACGTCCCGGTTGCCGCCGGGCTTAGGGGTCGCTGAGGGCGCGATACGCCGATCGTGCGAGAGAACAAGAACCGCATTCAACAACAATCTGTGGGACAATAAATATAGCTGACACAGAATGCTTTGAAGCACCACAGAAGAGCGCAATGACACTCTATAGGTGACTGCAGGCGATCGTGTTTTCTTTCCCTACGTTTTCGGCTAGTCCAAGTTTAATTTAAGTCAGTGTGTACAGTTTAAGAACATAATACTGGCGACGAAGATGGGATGGCCGGTAGTACACACGTACGTTTCACCAACTACATAATAATCATATTTATTTCACTCATATTGAGAGTGCATATAACATAACCAAGTATACAGTTGTCAGCTGCTGCGGCATGTTATGCGAGAGAGGCAGTGCGGTGATCTCTCCACAAGGGCCAGGTAGAAAGGCCGACGCATGAAACTTCGTACGCACCTGAGAGCACAGTCGACAGATGCACTCCGTGTACTTCTGGTGGAAGCTCGTGTTTGAACAGCCCAAATGATGATAGCCATGAATTTTGTATCTTGTATAGACGTGGCGATTGTTACATGCAAGTCCAGACCAGAGGTGAAAGGCACTGATAATATCCAGGGCTTCAATCTCTCGTCGGACTTGTTCAACGGTATTTTCCTATTTCGAGATGCACAGCCTGTCATTAGGTACACAAAGCGGCTCTTTGTCCGCATTGACAGGCAACGCTAAGGAGTTTCAAATGCTTTCAGCTTGGCTAGAAAGATCTGACATTAGAGAAGACGAGACAGTTGACTTTGTACGATATAACGTGATACAGAATAATAATTCTAAGAATCCATTTACTTTTGTTATATTTACCATTCACAAAGGTTACAGGGCACAAACATGCACAATTACAAATATCTGTATGTGCAAAGATATTAGATAGGTAAAGTGCATGTGGAGTGGAACGCCCTTACCGGTGAGGTTTCTCTCACATATCACAACATTGTAACGAAGTTAAACATTGCGTAGCAATAGAACTGCCAGTCACTGCGCCGCCGATAGCTGATGATATCAGTAGAGCAATCAAACATCCAATTTGGTGGAAACCGCAACAGTTAAGGAACCGTCACCGACCACGGCACCAGCATCGTCATAAACAACTCGGTAGCGCGACACCGCAGCCGGCCGAGCACATGGTCGAACGTGCATCTCGTCTTCCCGGGAATCGTCACCAGCCACAGCATCGAGACCGTCATAAACAACTCGACACATGGCCGACCAGCTACATGCAGACGACCACATTGCACGTACCTCATCGTCCACGGACCAGGCCACAGCCATGGCATCAGCAAAATCATCACCATCAAGACTACGTACCGACCTGTGGGGATGGTACCGCCGAAGACAACGTGCATCACGGGGACGCGCGGCTAATCCGACCAATCAGCGATGTCAAAGGTTCGATTCATCATTGTAACAATATTACGATAGGAATGGCGCGGCGACCTCTTGAGCAAATGAATAGTCCCGGGAGAAGGATGATCGTTATGCATCCTTCGTCCGGCACGCTACGATTCAGACCTTCTGCCGCTGTGTGTTGTCACTCATCGTCTCGAGTCCCTCGCGTCGTAGTAACCGCCTGGCTGAGCTTACATTCCCCAGTTAACTTACCGCGAACCAACGCCTTTATATTTGGTGGCAATGCGATTTGATTGCATTGTTACAATATGAAGGTACCCTGAAATTGTAGGTAGGTCACTTCTCGACTCGGAGTCTAAACCTCATTAAAGGCGGTTTCAAAATGTCCTTATCAACTTTTAACGCTATCTTAATAGCGGCAGTAAGTAAGTAAGTCTACGTTAGCACGTCTGCTGCAGTCAATTCCTACGGGGAAACTTAATAACTTTCGTCTTTTGGAAATTTATATGTAGGCTTTTATGACACGAAAGTCAGTCTCTACGTGAGAGACAATTCGACGAGTGCAACGCGGTTCTGGTAGGCCACTACTGTGTCATCCGCAAACATGACAACTACGGCATTCCTAAACCCTTTGCCTATATGAAGGGCTAGGTCTGCGATGAAATTAGGCGGTCTTCAACGGAGAAACTGGAGAACACTCTTAGAAAAAAACCACCTATTCCAACGTTTCGAAATTAATCGACTATTAAGTGATGGCGCACTTTGTCAAAAGCCTTGACACAAAAATAAAGACGGCGTACAATTGACCCCCGAATATGTTGTACGCCGTATTTTGTCGATGTTTTTGCATCCCCGGGTAAAGCCAACTTTCGACTGAAATGCACGAATCGCATTCTGTATACCTAGATCTTTCCTAAAACCAAATTACTCCAGAGGTAGGGCCTTTTCCATCAGTTGCAAACACCTTTGGGATATTCAACTTAGCAAACAGTTTCTTAAGAGTGTGCTCCAACGCGATCCGGTATAAATTTGCGTCTGCAAATCCGCATGTTTGTTTTCAAACATGTCTATGTGCACAAAACAGTTGGTGTGAACGGGAGCGCTTTTCTGAAGAAAGTATGGCGACATGACGATTCCTTTAGCCATCACACTCACAACGCGAATACTAAGCATCATGTGAACTCTGGGCAAACCGGCGGTGGTCCCTGTAACCGGCGTTTTGCAATTACGGTAAATAAGAAGATACGATTAAATGGCATCAAGCAAGTTTGTCGCGGCCACAGAGATTATTTGCCTGACTTGTGTGTCATAGGAATTGTACCTGAAGCCTTTGTTAACAAGTCTGCAAAATAGTCATTATGGCTAGATTAAATTCACGCGCAAGATCGTTGAACGAAGTAAAAGGATCTCAGAATTTGTTTGAATTGTGTCGATCAGTCCATGAGGTGTCGATGTGCCGCTCTTTCGTAAATCTTTTTCATATGGTGCCCTGTTTTGTTTCTTTTGCAACCGTGAATCGCCCGTGAATCGCTCAACTGCCCGTTGACTGACACAAAGAAATTTACAACCTCTGCGCAGAGGGCACGAACTATAGCTGCTTCTCGCTTATATTCCAAAAATAACGAATCATGTTTTGTTATGGTTAGCGCGTATTTGTGTTCTACTGAACATGAGTTTTCATCAGCTAGCCTTCAATAAGATAAACGCATCTTTTATACAACGAGAAGTCGAATAAAAAACGCGCCAATTTATATACTTCATTCAATAATAAAAAAAAGTTGTAGTATACATTCTCGTACATACGAGTATATATACACATTTTAATATAAACCAGCACATTTATAATAGTACACTTGAATACTATGAAGATACAATTGAATTTGAAGGCAACAAAGGCTACTTCATCAAATATATTTTGTGATATTCCGTATTTGGTTATCTGGATTGGTAAGAATTCAAACTAACATGTCAGCTGCTCTTTGGTCATGAGGATGCACAATATGACGTGTAGAATGTAGCATCGGCTGTAGAAACTCGCTTTGGTAAATGGTCACCTCAGCGAGATAAGGCGTGAGCCGAAAATAATAGTACTCTAACTAAGAGCTATCTTTACGATGTAAGAGAGAATCACAAAAAATACACTTAAAAAATAAATGTTTGATAGAGCTTGGCAACACACGTTTACTTTGATATGTGTTCATTTGCATGCGTACAGATATCTGTTAATGTATACAAGGTATACCTTTTTATTCTTGAACATAAATTGAACCCAAGCCAGCAAATCCTGAAAAAGGTCGCATCAAAAGCACGTACGTCTTGTTGGGATCGAACCCGCCACTCCTAACGCAGGAGTCGCTAACCGTTTCCACCATCCGATACCGTCTTATGGCCAGCTCTTTTGAAGATAAACCTCAGGTTTAGTGCCAAGCCCGTAGGGAGCGGAGGAAAGTCTAGAATTAAAAACAACCTCCTTAAAAAAACGTTTTTAACCATAGCCCTGCTTTTCTCAAATTGTCTCCTTCGGCTCACTTGCCTGCTCGTCTCATCTCGCTCTCCTCGCGCCCGCAAGGGCAGGCAGAAATCGTCAATAGCGATAGCTTGACAGCAAACCTGTCTCGCCATTGCGGCGGCTGGACCTGCCCTCTAGGGCTATTGCTATGGCAAGTAAACCACCAATCGTAGCTACCTGAACAGAAAACAAACAGGCGTTGGATCGCCGTAAACAAGTTAGCTCATGCACTTTTATTAATTATTACTTGCGCCGGATGCCGATAGCTTAGAAAACCATACCTCGGTGGGAACGATCTTTATATGACGATCTCGGCACAGAGCGTGTAAATTACATTAGCAAATATAAGAAATTCGATAAATGAAACAACGCGAGAAAGAAGAAAAATAACAGAGGAAATAAAGAAACAAAGCTTTCAAATGAAGTTTTCTTCCAGTAACTGTACTTCACCTGTATTAGCATAAGTATTCCCTTGGTGACCTTGCTCATGCCTCTGGGGTTCTAGCCACCCACCTTTGCGGAGCCGTTGTTGATTATAAATGAACATATCATCAATTATTTTTTTTGCGACAACGCAAAAACTCCAATGATCGATAAAAGCCTAATGAAGCGGCTAATCGGCCCCACACAGTTGTACCTCACGTATGGTCCCTGCACAAATCGCCGGTAGCTGACGGTATCGTCCGGCAGCGAAAAGAAACGAAAACTTGCCCAAAATTTGACCCATAGCCGTGTTTCAACGTAGATTGCTAGAAAATAATTAGTTAAATCTACCAAATATATGTGGTTCGCGTTTTTACTGAGCGGCATTGCAATGCAGCCGAAAATTGGACTGCCTATGGCTGCTTGCTTATTACAACAAAACAAAAAAACATTTGTGTTCTGTTCCCAAAAACAAACACAAAGACGCCGAAAACAAGCGAAAAAGAAAAGAAATATAAATATAACAATCGCGGGTAAGCGGCCATTGCCGTTATCCCACGGGTCAAATAAGTTTAACACCGATAGAGGCGTGGCAGCATAACCGATCTTATCGAATTTTGTTCGCTTATTTAGCCGTACTCAATCGGGCACAAGCGAGATTTAAAGTATAAAGCTCCTAATAAAAAACGTATATAATGGCCCTAGCCCATGTTGTCGACACACACATTGTATTTAAGCAGGCCCGCAGGCCTTGTAAGAGCGTTGTAAGTTTTTATCTCTGCAAAATATCATCTACAGCAAGATCCCGGGCAATCTCATGGAAAGCACAGGGGTCGCATTTATAACAGTGTATTTTACTTTCATTCTGAGGTATCGAATCCGCAAATAGGCCCGGGTTCCTCGCAATCCAATTTCTAGAGCAGTCAACTTCGAAACTAATATGTCGTGATCTGCTTGGTCACACAAACCGTGAGGCAGGTTGTAAATTTACAAAAATGAAGGATTTATAAACGAAGGCATGCCCATTAGAAGCCTAGAAGTGATTAGACGCGTTTACAAGACGTGGTGATGCCTCCACTACGTTTACATAGTAATGGCTAAAATTAAATTTAAACGTAACGTGTATCATCAGGCGTATATACATAAGAGTCGGTAAGATAAATGTCATTATTATAAATACAACTCAGTGCGCAAAGTTAAATATGTTTCAGTAGGATATCTTTGATTAGTGAGCGAAGCGTGTCATTTTCTAGGTACAATTACGTAATGTCGTTGGCCCGTTGCAAAACAATATAGAAATTATTTGAGTAAACGAAATAGTACGATTTTTAGTTGTCAACCTCTGTAATATATTTGACGCAAAGAGAAAATAACCTCTTTATGTGTAGAACAGAAATCATATTTATAAGAGAGAACAAGCATCTGCCCTAAGACACCCCAGGCAAAACAGTATATGGCTGACCAAGTTAATCGCCAAGCGATACCTAATAGTGTCGCTTGCTCAAGAGTATCTTGACCAATAGCAATATACGAATATGAGTATCTTGGTGGTAACGCGTAAACCCTAGACAGGATCAAGTAGGCGGTTTAGCATTAGCATGTTCTTTAAACGCTTGCCTAAAAGCCTCCTAAGCACAGCTCATGGTAAAGTGGGCCAAAAGTTTCCAGTTTTGAAGCTTTAATAACCAGACGTGATGAGGCTGAGCGTGTCCAATACAACACCGCCATTTTATGTTATTTTACTTAGGTGACCAATAAAAAAAGAATATAATCCAATTAGGAAAAACATAACGTATTAGTAGCAACGTTTATTTAGGGATTTGCACGATTATGATAAGATTTTGTCATTGAGCGCTGCTTTGGCGCGCAGAAAGTAAGTTTGAATAAGTACGTAGAAAGTAAGTATGAATAAGTACAGCAGAATGGAATGTATTTTAATCAGAGCATTTAAAAACTGTATTCAACTCTGGTATTATTACTCGTCGACGTCTTGAGCGGATGCGAAAAGCACATTGCAATCAGAATAAGTGAGGGCAGTATTAATGCTCTTGAAGCCGGGTTTACAATAATCTGCCTCTTATCACATTTAGTAAAGAAGAAGATGGTCAAGGAGCATTGAGCATGAAGTGAGAGAGAGACCTGCGTGGCAAGCAACAAGTCTAGTAATTTGTGACTCGCCAGTCTTGTCGGTTCAGTCACGAGTAACATTAGCAGATTCGAGATGCACAAAGAAGCAAAATGTGCTGTTTTCCTGTTTCACTAAATAAAATGATGTTACTAAATGGCACTACACAAAGCTGAAGCATGCTGATAGCCAATCCTATCTGGCGGATGGTTCTCCCTGATCACCGCGAAAGGGTTCAGGAGATTAAAGACAACCTAAGACCCATGCTTTGCACGCAATACACCACCTGTCAAATATACTGTAGTGTCATACCGCTGTTCTTGTTAGGAGAACGGGAGTTGAAAAAGAGACAACAAACTCATTTTCCATTTTATAACCAGTAGTTCTATACAGCAAAAAACGTCTTAATGAATGGTACATTCTGCCATTTATAATCATTTTCTATGAACCTCTTAAGTCTTTAAGTGGTATTTGAAAAGTATTTTGGGTAACTAATTTCATTAATTACAGGTTGAAATAAAGCAAGTTTGTTAGAAATTTGATTTTTATCTCTGCGGGTTTCACTGAGTGTCCCCCCAAAATGTGAGCAAATTAAAGATACTTTTTGCTGCAAACGTTGGCTACAGAAATAAAACAAATCATTTGCGCGTGAACATCCCCATGTAGAAGTGTCATCATTAACCTCGATTTGTGAAAATTGGTGTCTTGCGGTTCCCCTTCACTCGAGTCCCCTTAGAAGGCTGTCGTCGGGATAATCGTTACACGTTACGCAGTAAGTTTTAGACCCAAATTGCACCCAAATCAATTTTCCGCTGGCTGCTTAGAGAACCCTAACAATAGGACAAACAACATCCATCCAGCTGGCATGCGAGAAAAACTAACAGCCCTCCAGCTATAAACGAAACAGTTTCAGACTGCACGCATTCGACTACAGCATCGACTGCGGAAACTCGTAATTAGCTCTGGCTCAAGCAGAGACGCGGCGCCCCCAAGAGAGACATATCGGTCCGTGTATCTGCTAACTCTATGTAAAGTGCGACGTGGGACCGGAAACCATAGAATTTGCTGAACTGAATCGCAATGCGGCTCAAATTTGCGATGGTTGGGATTTGGAGAAAGCGCGACCCGCCGAGCGCAGAAGACAAAATGGGCTCTCATGACGCAGACAGGCGAAACTTGAAAATTCGCTGAGATAACTCTCTTTGTCAGGTCGAGTAACTTTGTGCCAGTGAGCTGAGAAGACCTGGGGTGGAAACGTCTGATTACATCTCTAGCATACTCTACAAGAACACTCAGATTACGTTCCAGCCTAAATCAGTTTTATCTCATCAAGCCAAGTTGCTTGCACCTTCCTTTCAATGCGCTAATGTGGAAAGTGTAATTCAAGTCCTGCAAACATATAAATATATATATATATATATATATATATATATCGGTATATGTATATATATATATATATATATATATATATATATATACTAAGCCATCTTGCTCGGTATATAATATATATATATATATATATATATATATATATATTATATACCGAGCAAGATGGCTTAGTATATATATATATATATATATATATATATATATATATACATATACCGAGCAAGATGGCTTAGTGGCAAAGCCTTTGCCTTGCATTCGGAGGGCCTAGGTTCGAGACCCAGACCGGCCATTCTTAAATTGGTTTGCATGGTTTCCCATTTAGACAAGGTAAATGCCGGAGTGGATTAAAAAATCAGGCTTAACACGAAAAAAACCGTACACGAGCATTATTAGCTTTACAAACAAAAGTAAAAATTATATATATATATAAGATAAAATGCGATTATAGCGCTAGAAATCATGCATTTAGATTAAATAATAGTCGATATAAATATACATATAATATTATAATAGAAATATACATATAATGAGGAAAGAAGTGAAAGAGTAAATCAAGAGCTAGCCAGCTAACTAAAGCCGCGAGAGGCTCGGCAAGTACCAAAGTGATATAGTGCACATCCATCAGCGCAAAAATAGCATACACAGTCCTTCTCTGGTGCATGCAAACTTTAGCATATATAGAGATTGTGATAGAAACCATCACCAGAATATCGCGTGACCAGATGACGCAAATCTTGTAGGGTTTTTCATGATTAATATTTCATCGCCTGCGTTTTATAAAAGCTATTGTGTACCTGCCGCATTTTCTTGGCGCGTTTTAAACCTTTGGACGAGAAATAAACAGAAACGCCGCACTAAATATTCGATAAATGGTAGGCCAAGTGGCTGCTCGCGTTACGGGGTAACCCAAGAACCATTGTGGATCATATTATTATGAAGGGGGAAATGCGGGAATGAGTGGGAAAGGTGGTTATAGACGAACGAAATTAATGGAATCTTTTAAGTGATTATAATTGAGTAAAAGTCACGGAGCATACAACATTGCTAAAATTAATTTTTTTTTGGTTATCTTGGACATATACAACATTTTCTATATATGTCTAAGATTAACGTAAAAAATTGCCGTTCTCGAGATTACATAAACACGTGTAATGTAATGTTATCAACAATACCAATAAGTGATGTAATAATCATCAGTTCCATTAAACAGTAGTTAGAGGAGTGAGACAAGTAGGTGGTGGAATGAGAAAATTAAAAAGGGAACATTGAAGGGAAATACATGTGTGTCATTCCTGTCCGCTACAAGAGCAATGGGGATACATGGTGGGTAGAGGGTGAGGGGGAGCAATACTGCCTACTGTATGCAGACAAAAAATCAGCATTTGGCGGAAAAGGGAATTAAACGGCTGGATAAAGGGGAGTTTAACTGTTTATTGGGGGCCTTAAAGGGACAACGGGTTATGCAATTCTGGACATGTGTAACTAACAAGCGAAGAAGCATGCTAAAAGTGCACACGAATACAATGACGCGGTACGTATATATATATATATATATATAACCAGCGCAGACTTGAAGTAGCAGGTATATAACAAGATGTATGTTCATTAATTTTTATTTATTTCCATTATTTATATTTGTTCTTCCTCTCATCAAAGAGGCGGAATCTTTATTAGTATTTTTATTTTGTCCTTTGCAAACGATATAGTAGTTTTTAAAAAAGGTTTAGGTGTATTTCATGGATTCTTGATGCCTGTGGAAAGGCAGCAGAAGAATTAGCTATTGTGTTTAACGAAAAGAAGAGCGACATTCGTTTTTCGAGGATAATATTAAAACGAATGTTGAGGTTACAAGGGAACAATAATTAGGAGAATATCTAGATTTCAGTGTAACTATTTACTTCTATGATATTTAGTTAGTATATCATAGAAGGAATAGTTGCTGAGAGAGAAAGGGGTATTACGAGTAGAGAAAGCAAACAGGGAAAACATTTTGTAAATATGGTCGATAAATGATGGTCGATGGGCTAAGAAGGCAAATAAAGTAAGACGACAATGGGATTAAGGTCAAAATAAAACAGGAGGATGGAAGATGCAGCAAGAAAAATGACACAATACACATAAAAAGACGAGCAGTTCTTGTGAAGAAAACTATTTTAAATGAAATATATGAAAATATGAAGTCAGAAATTGGTGTACAATGGTTATATAGTTATTCAACGGGTTTAGTTATGAGCAGTTACAACCAACGGTGTGTTAGGTGTGCAGCAAGGGAGTCGATTTAGCAGATCATTTAGTTAGGAAGTGTGAACGCTTAGGTGAGAGTCGGTGTTTAAAATTAGGTGAAGTGTTAGGACTAAAAATGCGTGCAAGAAAGGAGCAAGTCAAAACAACGAGGAAAAGGCTATCCCGATTGAAGGGCTCAACGGATAAGCGAAAAGCACGTGAGAGTGCAATGCAAGTGATTATTAGCTGCAGCGTTATGCGCTTCTAGTCTAAAATGGTGATACGTGTACATGCATTTGGCGATCGATTAATCATATATATTTATATATATATATATATATATATATATTTATACAGGGTCATTCATATTGTTGTGCACGCATTTCGAGGTTTGATAGAACTCGGCAAGAATTTACGTTTTCCCTATGGAGGAAAGACGTGGAAACGTCTTGTTTAGGAGAGAGAGAGTGAAGTTTGTAAAAGTCTTTCTGCCTTTTTTTCCCTACATAGTTGTGCGAAATCTCTGTTTGCGGGAGAACCAGTGCATGAAGGAACCGATTACATCGGCGTGTTCGGAGGAAAATTCTGCACTACGGAAGACACTTCACTAGCTTGCGTAGCAAAAAGCTAATACCTAGATTAAGGAAAGTCATGAAAAGTCGATATTTTACGTTAACGCCTTTTCATGCAAAATGTTTCCATTGCGACCAAAAATGTACGTCCGAAAGACCACTCCCACGCAATAGCAAATTTAATGCCCATCATTTTCGTATCAAGGTGATGGTGCTGCGTTACGGAGTTGTCAAGTCACTAAGCTTTTTCGATAGCCATATCGAAAGCGAAGGCATGCATATTTCCATAGGGCGTATGATAAAGTTAGATACATATTTTGAGGTTTGGTAGAACTCAACAAAAGAATAAATTTTCCTAGTGGAAGGAGGGGGCGGAAACGTCTTGGCAAATTTTTACGGTTCTGAACGTGAAAACTTGCACGTAAAACATGACAACTATGACTGTCGAAAAAGCTTAGTGACTTGACAACTACGTAACGCAGCACCATCACCTTGATACGAAAATTATGTGCATTAAATTTGCTATTTCGTGAGAGTGGTCTTTCGGACGTACATTTTTGGTCGCACTGGAAAAATTTAACGATTTTTCATGAAAAGGCGTTACCGTAAAATATCGACTTTTCATGACTTTCCTTAATCTGGGTATTAGCTTTTTGCAACGCAAGCTGGTGAAGTGTCTTCCGTGGTGCAGAATTTTCCTCCGAACACGCCGGTGTAATCGGTTCCTTCATGCGTTGATTGGTTCTCCCGCAAACAGAGATTTCGCACAACTATGTAGGAAAAAAAGGCAGAAAAACTACTTTTATAAACTTCACTCTCTCTACTAAATAAGACATTTCCACGTCTTCCCTCCATAGAGAAAACTTATTTTCTTGCCGATTTCTATCAAACCTCGAAATGCGTGCGCAACAATATGAATGACTTTGTATATATATATATATATATAAAATGTAAACCATTTATTCAATGTAATCAATCATTCCTGGTCGGGACATGACATTTGGGTCCCTGCGAACGTTTTCTATGTTGTAGTTGTGCGCATTTTTGTCACTATTGGTGATGGCCAGCTGCGGATGTGTCTGTTGTGGTGGCGTTTGGGTTTTGTTTAGCTGCCAAAGATCTATGTACTCCCAAAATGCTAGGGACTTTTATCGTTATTGTCATGATTAATAACGATGCTCATAAATATTGTAACAGAAGTCATAATTGTGTCACAGGTGCACGTTTGTGCAACGTTGCCGAGAAGCTATCAGAGCAGCGCACAACGTACGGGCAAGTGTTCGTTAATGACTACAAACAGCCTTTTCAGAAACTGAATAGGGGCGGTTCGGTGCGGCAATAAAGGCAGCGTCGGCGCACTCGTAGCTTCATCACTTCATCAAGGCACTTTGTTGAAGGTGACTAAAGACAGACGCATTCCCCGACTTTGCGGACAAGACTGGAAGGCGCTGACTAGAGCATGCTATTAGTATAGTATGCTACCATGCATACGAGGGTAGTATACCGTTATGCAGGTATATATAATATGCGATTATGCAGACATATATAATGGCATATCTTATATGCCATTATGCAGACATATATAATGGCATATCTTATATGCCATTATGCAGGCAAATAGGATATTCTACTAAGCAGGCAAATTTGATTTGCCATTATGTAGGTATGTTTGATCTGCTGTTATGCAGGCATATTTGATATGCCGTTATGCAGGTTTATTTGATACGCCATTATGTAGGTATGTTTGATATGCTGTTATGCAGGCATATTTGATATGCCATTATGCAGGCATATTTGATATGCCATTATGCAGGCATATACTCGTATACCATGTAGGCATATATGGTGGTACAGCACCATGCGTGCGATTTGTTCACACCTATTCAGACGTCACATGGGTCCCCTATACGCACAAGAGTTTGGTCACGTCTATACTTACGTGGCACATAGAAGCGGGCGCAACAGCGTCGGGCGCCTTAGGAATGGAAGTGGGTTGGTGAGAACTGGAAAAGGGAGAGACGAAAAGGGCTCGTTAAGGGCTGAAGGAGGTTCGTGTCACTCGAGGTGTTTCGATGAGGCTCTGCCGGCGATACTATTCAGCGGAGTGAGTCGTTGGGTTGCTCGATGCTGGTCTGTATGTGCGGCGGGTGAGCACAGAATGTGTCACGCAACGTATCAGCAGCCACAGTATCGGGCAGCTACAGCAGTATCGGGAAACGCTGTCCTCCAAGTGACTCCAAGTGGGTCCGTAATACGCGGCCATGAACGATCGGTCGACAACGTCGAGGACGACAACGGGGATGACAGAGACAACGATGATCATCGTGATAGCGATGACTTGGTAAACGTATATAGGGGCAGGCAGCGGTCGAGCGGACGCGGTTGCACACGCCGGTCCCATTCCTGCGGTTCAGTCGTCCCGGCAGCATCGAGGCCAAGGCACAGGGAGGAAGCGAGAGAAAGAAACCAAGAAAAGGACAAGGCCTCGCATGTTTCACCAGCTGAGTCATGAAGGAGGCTCTTTTCATTGGCAATTTTCTTCGACAGGCCGAGCTTCCGTCTATCGGTGCACCTGGTCCTGTTTTTCCGGCAACGTGCGTTGCCATTACCAGTTCTCCTGCATGCCTATCCTTTAGCTGATTGTCTTTTCCTGACATCAGCAACAACGACAACGACCACTACAACAACAACAACAACAATAACAATGGCGCGCTTGTGCGGCATGCATGCATTGCGTCTTCATTCGCTGGTTCTCTATCGTCCCTTCGTGCTTTCCCCGCTTGCGTCTATCTCACCCCAGGATCATTGGAGCAGAACGACGAGGAAAACGACCTCCCTAACTGGCATCTCCAAGGAGCAATTCTGCACGTCCGCGGCGATGATGGTGATACTACGCGACTTCTGTTGCGACCAGTTCTGGTCCACGACATATACTGCTGCTAATGTTACTGCTGCTGCTGCTGCTACTACTACTACTACTACTACTACAATTACTATCAATACCACAAGGGAGACCTATTTCTCGTAACACACATAGACAGAGAGACGGCCTCCCCGATGAGTGTACACACTCATGCAGACAATGCAGACATACATACACATGTGTATGCACAGATATACATTTGTATACACCACGTGTGTACCACCAACTAACTGACAATAGACATGCTCGCCCGCGCCCACCCCCGCCCACCCCGACCCGAACCGCCAGCTGGCCCATTCGCTACCACTGCAGAGAACTCTACTCCACTTGCCGCAAACTGCCTATAGACGGGTCGGCCGTTGACGGCGCCAAGGTGCAGCAGCTGCAATTGTAGGGAGTGGCTCCAAATACAGTCGCCTAGTGGCAACGAACTATGCAACAGTACACATCGTCGTGTGTTTTTTGTCGTGTCTTTCCTCTGTTCTTCGTAGCTGGCAGGAGTCGGAACAGATAGGTCGGGTCGACGACGAGCCTAGGAAGGCATAGGCGTTCCCACGTAGGAGTCCTGCCTCACGTTCCAGTGCTACTATTCCCATCAGCCACTGTGATGGTAGAGCAGCAGAACCAACAACAACAACAACAACAACAACAACAATGGCAACCATAACAACTAAGGCCACGACAGGTGAAGAAGGGGGGAACGCGTTTTGTGTTTTCTGTGTCTACTGCCTCTGGCCAGCCGTGCTGGCCCAAATAGGCTTCCTGCAACAAGTTCTGCGAAACAAGACACATAGCCTTTGAGTGGGTGTCCCAATAAGCAGCTGTTCCAGAGAATCCTATCGAAGTCGCTTCACAATCACCTCATACAAGCTGTCAACCGTCTAACGACAGGTGTCGACACAACGCTGATCTGTAAAAGTGTGAAGCATATAGAACCAGTTAGGGTGCATAGAAATAGTAATAACATTACGCTTCGAGCTACCTACAAGCTTCTGCAAAAGGGTCTCTCATAGCAAACTAGCTGATACCAGTTCATTAGATATTTGTGCGTGAGCGGTTTACTGCCTGCCCATAAGATGAAACATGAGCTTAGAGGACACAAGTAGTAACTTTAGTCGGGACATGCATAACATGCGCCTAAAAATGTGTGTTGTTGGTATTGCAATGATTTTTAAGGCGTTGTTTTTCTTAAATTTGTAGGAGCGAACCGCGAATTCTCGAAAAACGGATCATCATCTCATCAAAGAGGAGATAGTTATTTTTCCCCTGAACTATGTGAGACGCGTTAGTCCTTCTGGCCTCCAGTAGGTTAGGGTCTGTACTTTAAAACTATTTGATTTTAAACTTCCACATTGGTCCCTAATGCATGATTTAATCCTGTCTTCTTAAAGTTATTTTACTAGGAAAGAATTACCAGTTTAGGTTTGACCGACAGAATTGTAGAAAATTTACAATTCTGTCTGTATGAACTGGAGCGGGCCACCGCGAAAAAATAGTGTCGTGATGATTAACAATGAACCACATGCACATGTCTACATTGCAGCTTTTATTTACGTTACGTTTTGGTAGACTGCAGCATAAAACAAACGTGTAGTTCAAGTGTGTCTTCATTTGTTCGACCTAACCTGTAGTTTTATAGCGCTCACAAAAATAGCTCTAACGCCTTTCTTAAGCAGTGGTTCTACCACCACGACAGCAAGCCAGCCACGGGACTGAATTCACGGATATTGTTCTCGCCATTTCGGGGGTACAGCTAATTAAGCACGCGGCCTGGAACCGTGCCATTTTCTGCTCTTTCCGAAAATAAATGTAGGAAATGTTATAGGGAGACGCTTTGAATCAAGCGAATCTGTACTTGAATTCATCTAGGTAACCAGCAAGAAAACATCGAAAACCGCCGCTGCCTCAAAAAATGTATTCAATGGAGCTAGTGGAAATAACATCAACCCTAAATAACAATTCTACATTTAGACAAATTGAAACAAAGTAATATTATTCCACTAGAATAAAAAAACATTTTTAAGGAGGTTGTTTTTTAATAGAGCGTCTCACCAATTGTGCTGTTCCTACGCGTATATACCACTATATATAAATATAAATATAAATATAAATATAAATATAAATATAAATATATATATATATATATATATATATATATATATATATATATATATATCAACAAGTGTCGGGATATTCTCAAAATAAAAACGTACATATGTTATATAAGATGTATTAAAGTTAGCTTTCAGCGTTAATCTCTTTCCTCGCCACGCACGCGAAACCAGCAGCAACGGTTGTGAAACACTTTGCAGTAACCGATTACTGCGCTGCTGTCCAAAACCGGTCCCATTTATGCTTAAATTTATGCCACGTCCCCAAATTGCTTTTCCTGAAGACGGATTTGCGTTTGGGGATGAACATGAAATCTGCCGGGTCTGAAGTCTGGAGAATATAGGGAGGCGTTCGAAGTTTGTGATCCCTCGTTTGGCCAAAAAGTGACGAAAGTGTGCGACGTATTCCCGCGCGCAGGCATTATAGGACTGCCACTTTAGACGCTCCTGTCACCGACAGGCCAGCTGAGACCAATCCCTGTTTAAAAAAAAGTACATGCTTATTCTCAAAAAACGTGCTTTAATGCGATTTAGTTAGATGTATGTAGAAAAAAAGTGCTAAAAAATGGGTGTCCTGCATACAGCGTGAAAAAACCAAAAACGTCACAGGTCTCACCGATATTGTATTTAATTAGAAATGGCATTATATTTATATTGAATTAAAGTTTGACATATCAAGAAAACACTTTTGCTTTATTGCCTTCTTCAAAGATCTTAGGCTGCAGTGCGAACATTCCCGCACTAAAAAACATCAACAACGTGTGAGTAAGTAATCACAACGCTGGCGGTAGCCGCAGTCGCGATAATTCGACTGATTAATATCCGATAACATGGAATGAAATGGTGCGTTCTTCTCTCGTGTCGTACACTGCGCACAGGCCGCGTACCTTTGATGTGATTTGTAGTACAAGACATACACTACATTAGGAGTCGAATTGGAAGTCGCCTGCGTACCACAAATTGAAAATCGCATCACGGCGACATCGGCCAGCGGCCAGGTCGCTGATCAATGTGCTGTTGCGTCGCAGAGTGTCGCCGTCCAAGTGTGTGGTTGGCCGTGGTCGGCCGTGTGGTGTAGATTTATCCTGACGTTCGGCTGCTCAGAAATGCTTATCACGTTGGCCGATGGCATCACCCGACCTGGCAAGGCATTTACTTTCATCATCATCATCATCGGGCTTCTTTCTTCGGGTAGTTGCTGCTGCTAGGCTTCAACGGCTGGCCCAGTGCTCCATCATCGGACGACATTGCCACGGCGATTTCCATGAATAAGAGATCAGCTCTTGTAAGTTTGATTCGCTGCTTTGCTGCAGTTGGATTCGTTAGATCTGGGTGGAACATCACCGTTGTGCTGCTGCGACATTCCCTGTGGTGAGGAAAGCCCAATTATTTGTAACGCCGGGCGACGCGATGACGATGTGCCGACGATATCGGGTGAAAGGCTTACGTTAGCATGTGCAGACGTTTTTGTCATTGTGCCGAGTAATCGAATAATTTTTACTCATAGACGTAATCCATACATAGTTACAGGTTGAAAGGTGCGCTTGGTAGCGTGTCGTGCACCCTGCTGGGTGGGAAGAATCGTGGGTCACCTAACCAATCCGTTTCGACAATTCCCTCGCCGTTTGAGTAGCCGGCTATGACGAATAAATCGGCGACCTTTCTAAGGCGTGTGTGCTGGCAGCGTAGTATGACCAAAACGAAACGGGGGCAAACAACAGGGGAATATCGAAGCATAGCTTCTGGACAGCCTGGAAAATGACATTGATTAAAGACAGGTCTTGCTAATTTTTGCTTAAGCTCCCTTTGCGCACCTGAAGTCGTGGCAAGGAGTACTCCTGGGACACTTGTCACCTTTCTTGTTAATTGATCTTGTCATTTGCGTTGTTGCACAAAAAAATGTATATATATATATATATATATATATTGGTTTTTTTAATTCTTTATTAATTATTCCATCTTAGGGTTACAAATTACCACACTAGGACTTGTAAGGAGCGTTACCAGTGGAAACGTATATGCATATACATTATTTTGTCATATGTGCTGTCATTTCTCCTGTGTTTTTACAGTCAAACCTTGAAACCCCTTTAACAGCTTGATCGTAGAGAGTCCACCAGTATTAAAGCGCTATTCGAGACAACATTGACTTGCTATTGTAAGTAGACAACGAGTGAACGCTGAGTTTTCAGCAAAATCGTATTTAGAAGTAAGGCCGGTTTTTGTGTTGATGGCATCGTAAGCAAGCAAAATGGTGGCATTTGGAGCGACGAAACACCCACATGAGTTTTATGAGCAGAAACTGCATCCCAAACGTATCATTGCTTAGTTTTGGGCTAGAAGAATCATCAGATCTTCCACGGCGCTGCCGAGAATGCTTACGCAATGATGAGCGGTACCGGGGGTATAAAAACCCTGTTTTTGTCTTTCAGTTAGGTGTTTTGGATGCATAAAATTACAACAGAACGGTTCCATGCATAAGTCCCACATAACTACTTAATACATGAATCAAATTGTCGGCATTCGAATCTCGATGAAACAAACGTAAAAATGCAATTGTATGATGCAAAAGGATAACATCAATTCGTATGCAGGCGAATATCTAACTGCAGCTAGATTTGTTTATTGAGTCATTTCTTTACACATCGGTGTCGATAGTACATAGGGATATTTGATTATTGTAGCAAGTTCTTTAGCTCACTTGTTTTGTTGTGGGTTGTTGCTCACACAACTATGTGTTTAAGGTTAAGCGTAGGCAATGCCCCACGTCGATAGTTGAAAATCGAGCACAAGAAGAACTATTTGTATACTTCTCAAGTGGGTGAGAAAAAAAACGTGGATTGGTTTATCCTGTTCTGGCGGATCACTAACTGCGCGATTCCAATTGCTTTTCAACGTGTGCGCGCGTGCGTCTGAACGTTATTTCTTGTTCCCATTCTCAGCGTGTGTTTTAGCTAGGCAGCTCCCTTGCCCGGGATAGTAAAAGTCCCATACCCTACTTAACGTGTAGGCCTTTTTCACCACGTAATCTATTACTTACTACTCAGAACAACGCATGTTTACAGAAGTGGTCCTTGCATGCACTTACCACTGTTTTGAGGGGAGCTCTCACCCTGGCAGGGGATGCACTAAGGTTGGTCGGGAAGGTAAAAAGCAGCCGTTTGTTAACGTTGTTTTTCACGTTTTACACTGATGTATTTCTAATCGTCGTGATTGTGAACACTGAACCTTAAAGGTAAGAAGACTTAAAGTATACAATGCAGGTGTGGTAAGAAAATGTCCCGTGTCACTGCTGAGAGCAGTGCCAGCAAATATGGCAAAGAAGAATCAAATTAGAATTTCCTCTGGTATATTTGCTACCCTGTTAGTCAGAGAGGAGAACATCTACTCGTTACAGCACGGAGTAGATGCGACAAACGCAAATAATTACCGTTATTGAACAACCTCATTCTGTCAGCCTTCATCGCGATATTTAACACGCTTAACCTGACGACCCAACACTAATGACGATGACATTGACGACGATAAAATCTGTGATGGCTAGGAGAGTTCTGATAGTAAGGCTCCCAGAGCCGCACGCAGCAGGCGGTTGTGTGCGGTGCGTTTGCCGCATTTAATATAGTCACCGAACATCGCACCGTCCGACTACCACTATTCAAATGTCCGCAGAACTGTCTACAGGGAAATAAACGGGGCAGTTGGGTGCTACTTGCCCTGATGGGTTGTGTGAGAAACTTTGCTTTGTGGAAAATCCATGAAAAGTGCGAAAGTTTAAGAGAGTTCAAAACGGAGGTAGTGCAAACCGGGCAAAGCAATCACACTCGGCAGCCGCATTAGTGATCACTCTAGCACGCTCCTTAAACACCTCGCAGGTACTGTGTCAACTTGCGTTCAACTAGTGCGAATCCGGAAAAGCTGGGCCGGGACCTTCTTTCTTGGAGTAGTGTCATCGGCCCAACCGCCTGAACTTCGAGCGCCTTCGAATGTCAGGTCGAGTTGTTTAAAGCCGGTAAAAAGTATTGAACAATCCAGCAGTTTGGAACGTCAGTTGTCGTGCACGGTCAGTGTGCTCACTAACAGACTCTGCGACAATCCATATATATTCTATATACATAAGAAGTGCGTATATATCTGCACGGGCTTGAAGTCGCCGTGAGGCATACCTTTCGTGCACCGAGGGCCGACAATGTTAGGGTATCTTGGGTTTTTACATAGACGTGCAAGCGTGTGTTTAACGTACATATATAAATCTATATTATCGGCAGATTATATATAAATATATATATATATATATATATATATATATATATATATATATATATATATATATATAAATAAATGTATATATACAAGGTTAAAATTATTCCAAAACCTCACGATAAGGTACGTTACAGTAAACGCCCAACCCAAATTGTCTGTTACACAGAATAGCTTCGCTTTACCGAGAAGCAAGCCAATGTATCTGCATGAATATATTTAAGTTTTTAGTCAGCATCTGCATTTGTCACGTACGGCAAACTTAAGCATACGAGGTGTGTTCAAAAAGTATCGCGTATAACTTTTGAATTTTCGCGGTTTACGTAAATTCGAATTTCGATTTTTTGTGGCGTTATGTTGGTACTCATGTCTCTCACTTATGCCGACAAGCTCGGCCATTTTGAATGTTCACTTAATTGTTAACAGCTGCTTTGCTTGCACGTGTTTTGGATCGTCTTCGATTTTTACCTATTCAAAAAAATGGATCAAAGAACCTGTATCAAATTTTGTGTGAAAAACGAAATTAAGTGCGCGGATGCATTCCGAATGTTGACTGTGGCATACGGAGAAGCTACCTTGGACCGAAGCAACGTTTATCGGTGGTACAAAATGTTCTCAGAAGGCCGAGAAGATGTGAACGACGAAGAGCGTGCCGGACGCCCGAGCACTTCAACAACAGACGAAAAAATTAATGAAGTGGAGAAAATGGTATTGGCCAATCGTCGAATCACCGTTAGAGAAGTTGCTGAGGACCTAAACATATCGATTGGCTCGTGCCATTCGATTTTTATCAATGATTTGGGCATGAGACGGGTCGCCGCGAAATTCGTACCAAAATTGCTCAATTGCGACCAAAAACAGCATCGCATGAACATTGCTAATGAGATGTTGGACTCTGTCCGCGACGACCCAAATTTGCTCCAGAGGGTCATAACTGGTGACGAATCGTGGGTTTATGGTTATGACGTGGAAACCAAAGCTCAATCATCTCAATGGAAGCTGCCGCACGAACCAAGACCGAAAAAAGCGCGCCAAGTTCGGTCGAATGTGAAAGTTTTGCTGACAGTTTTCTTCGATTGCAGGGGCGTGGTGCATCATGAGTTCTTGCCACAGGGTAGAGCGGTCAATAAGAAATATTACCTGGAAGTTATGCGCAATTTGCGCGAAGCAATCCGCCAGAAACGCCCGGATTTGTGGAAGAACAAAAATTGGCTTTTGCACCACGATAACGCCCCTGCTCACACATCGTTGCTTGTGCGCGAGTTTTTGGCCAAAAACAACACACTAATGATGCCGCAGCCACCGTATTCCCCAGATCTAGCCCCCTGTGACTTTTTCTTGTTCCCTAAACTGAAGAGGTCCATGAAAGGACGACGTTACGCTACGCTTGACGAGATAAAGACGGCATCGAAGGAGGAGCTGAACAAGATAAAAAAAAATGGTTTTTTGAAGTGCTTCGAAGATTGGAAAAACCGTTGGCACAAGTATAATATCTCATGGGGATTACTTTGAAGGGGACAAAATAGATATTCATGAATAAATGAATAATTTTTGAAAAAACACAAAAGTCGCGATACTTTTTGAACACACCTCGTATTGTATGTCTATTATCGGAATACACTCAAACTGACAAAGTATCCTCGTGCAATCGGGCTTGGGCTGTTAAAATGCATGACGTTTCGCGAGGATTATCAAGTACACTGTGGTTAACCAACAGGGGCGAGCCATCAAGCATCCCATGCATACATGCTACACAGATTACTTAATTTGTAGACGACCTCCATTGAAATAGATGCTAGAGCTGACAATGTCAAAATACATAAAATACAACAATAATCCAACGGTGAAAAGACTTAGTCGCGGTATCCTGTTAGCAGACTTAGCGGTTAGCTAAAATCGCATAGGCTTTCGGGAAGAAATTAGTGGTCATTTACGTGAACTATAGAAATCCTAGCGATAGGTCTATCATATTTAGAGCTAAATCACAGCCTGATGTTCAATTTATTGACCACATCTGCAAAGCTACCATCAAGGTTGGCAAACTCTCTTGTTAGACTTTTTTAAAGTCTACGTTTTTAGTTACATTTGTTTTACGTATGTAATGTCTGTATTATAATATGCTATTATGACACTGTTACTTTGATTTATATATACGTACATGCATACAGTGCATCCCTTTCTCACAGACGCAGAAAAAGTCCTGTACAGATGAGGTCGCATATTTAGTATAGATCCTACATAGAAAAAAACATCTTACTTAAAAAGTTTTCGAAGTATTCAATAATGCTGTTAAGACTTTTACTAATATTCATAAAAACGATTGTCTATTGTTCAGCATATTTCACGCTGTGTTCACAATTGCTGGCCAAAGCGGTAGCGTATTATGGGAGATATGGAAAAAAGTTGTCGTCGAAAACCCAACTCTATGGCATAAATTAGGCTTTACAAATATATATACATATATATATATATATATATATATATATATATATATATATATATATATATTGGAAGGAACTGAGACGTGAGCTGCCTGTCTCCATCTTGGCGACGATGGGCAAGTGCCAGCTATACGTCAACGTCACAAGCTTACTTGAAGAGCTATCGATAACAAATGGTCGATAGCCCCCAGAGTCACTCTAGGGAATACCCAAGTAAGTAGCTGGTAGGCGGAATAAGTAGAGGGTGTGGGTAGGGGGCGGCCATGCCAATATACAGTAAACTCCGCCAATGGGGGTCGTGGCGGCGGAGGCTGGCCAACGGTGAACTCGCGCTGTTGGATCATCGAGTCAGTGCAGGACCCATCGAACCATCTTCGGGAGCTGTTGTTTTTGTAGCGCGTTTTCCCTGACGGCTGTGAGAGCGACTCTTACAGACAGCTGGAACCTACCAGGCGGCCGCGAACAAACTCGTGCTGAATGGCGCTGATCTCTAGCAGCTGACGACACCTGCAAAGCGACCAAGAAACTCTCGTGCGTGCCTCGCGTTAATGATCGGCAATGACTACAGTTTCACATGGTGGAGTAGAGCGGTAGAGTGACGGTAGAGTGGTACACTGCAGTCCGTTACAAACGTGATTGACTGGCCATGTCGCTCGAGCTTCTCCTCGAGATGAATGTGCACCGACAAAACACTCCTATCGACTCTCCATTGATAGAAGAGATCTTTGTATATATATATATAGTAATACATAGTTTCGGTTTCGGTTTCGACCGGTGTGCATCGCCACAGACTGCTCTTATCAATTTTTGGCGATTTTATCAAATTTTAGTGCTTTTTATAAATGAGTTAGTGTTCAAGAAGTTTACTGTGAAAGCGTGTACATCGTGTTGCTGCAGTTTTGTGGATATCTGCAGAACTTGTGTTTTTGAGATATCTCTGTGAAATGATGCATCAACCGAGGTTGGGCGTACTGCCAGAAACACCCCGTCTTCCCTTGGAGATGAGTTTTAACTTTGAAACGCCAGCTGTGCACCGTTCAACACGACGGCGACAACAGATCTCAACGCCATCAGCACCGCGCATTACTCCAGCCATCGCATGTATTTACTGCGGTGGATTGTTCAGTGTGGAAGAACCTAAGTGCGATGGATTTGTATGCATTCATTGTGAGAAAAGAATTATTAAGGAGTGTTGGAAACAAATCTCTCAAACATTGTGGGAGACCAGCAGAGTCAGAACAGTTGTGATAAAAACTATTGTGAAAGTGTTGGTAAAACTTTGTGTGCTTTTAAAAATGCTCTTGAAGATCTTAACAATATGATTTTAACTACCGACAAAAATTACGCTGAAATTCAAGACCATTTTTAATCAATTGAACAGCCTTAAAGCCTGCTGTAAGGCGCACACAGCTGGCTTCCCCTCCTCCCCCCAAACCAAGATGCCGCCCACTTTGGCCAGTGTAGCATCGGCTATTGTGCAAAGTCCTGTCATTGTCGATCATGACACTGCAGCAGAACTGGCATCAACCTCTTCCCTTTCCCCAGCACGAGTGGCATTGCAAGTGGACGCCGTAACAAGCAAGTCCCTGCTGCCGACGGCTGAGGGAGGTGGTGGGGGTGGAGGGATTGTGAAGAATAGCGAGATGACAAATAGAGAGCAGACGACGACAAGAGAGTGGAAGCTGGTGACAGCGAAAAGTCGACGGGCGGCGCAGAAGAGGCATAATAAACGCGAGGAGCAACAGATATATAAACATCAACAACTGAGCAAAACAACAACAATAGAAGACGAAACAAAATCGAAAAGGAGAGAGATGAACAAGAAGAAAATATCTAATTCAAACGGCACGCAGCAGTTAATGAGAATGAATCATGAACTGCCCAGAGGCGTTTTAGTCGTTGGCAGCTCGAATGTAAAGCGCGTTAAGACATTTGTGATGAACGCCATCGGGAATGACAAACGTTGCGATATTAATAGTCATGGAGGGGCAACTATGCGCACTACAATTGAATATGCATTAGGTAAATTGCGCCGTGATACTCGCCGCTTCAATCTAGTCATTCTCCATTCAGGACTTAATGATGTGATAAATAGTGCTGCACGACAAGGTTGCTCAATTTCCGAAGTATGGTCCGAAATTGAGTGTGCGCTTAATGATCTTGTCAGTTTTATCTACAAATACAATATTCGACTAATTGTCTGCTCCATTCCCATTGCAGTGGGCTATGAAGAGGAGTGTAGGTATATTAACCAACAATTAAGATGCAAATTCGACATGAGTACCATTGTTTTTAAAGATTTTAGTTACATTCAAAAGAAAGCCACAAAGATGCATGTTGATGGAGTGCATTTTGGAGTTCATGGTGCTCGGTTGGTTGCTCGACATATCTCTCGCGAGATAGCCAACCACCTGGACATAGCCGTCCAGTTGGATCTTGCACAACCATCATTTAAAAACGGTCGTAAAATGGCGGAACGTAGTTCTTATTTTCGGGACAATATAAAAGCTCCACAAAAATTGAAAATAAAGTCCCATTTCAAGCATCCATTAAAAATCATCCAGCCCTCCGACTCGGAACCTCCGGTCTACAATTGGCATCATTTTCCCCCTCTACCATCGAATCTAATCGCCCCATTCAATCCAGCAGTTCCGCCTCCCCCACTCCCCCCGTGGCTACCTGCGCTCTAAAATGTTTATATTTCAATGCACGCTCGATTGGAAAGGACGATCAGGTTCAATTGCTCAATTCCTATACCGCCTTACATAATATTGACTTAATTTTTATAACTGAAACGTGGTTAGGTGTAGGCGGAAGACATGTTACAAATAGTGAATTAAGCTGTGATGATAGGTATTCAGTACTCCGGTGTGATCGCGGCTCTCGAGGAGGCGGTGTTTGTATATTAGTTAGAAAAACGCTTAAGTTTTGTGAGGTCAAATTAGATGATGATATTGAAGCATTAGCGCTTGACGTGTATTCAAAATCGTGTTCAGTCAGGATGGCATGCTTTTATGCTACAAATGCTGGATCGCTGCCTGAGCGCAAGAATCGCATAAATAGAATATGTGATTCTTTTGAAAATATATGTGATAGTTCTAACCAATTTTAATTGTAGGCGATTTTAACCTTCCAAGACTTGACTGGGAAAATGTGTCCCTTTTAGATTGACAAACCATGGAGGCTACATTTACAAATGCCTGTATAACAAATGGTTTATATCAGCAAGTGACTGAAATTAGGCGTCCTCCAGTGGATGTAAGAGACTCAAGCGACAAGGTTGGGCCAGAATATATTACAAACTTAAGTGATTTATCTAATCATACAAACAGTCATCTGTCAGATGAATCAAGCTCAATTTTTACACAAAACGAAGACCCTAAAGGAACATTGATTGATTTGGTTCTTACAACCGATCCAGGTATAATAGAAGATATATCTGTTTTTAAATCCCCGATGCCCTCCGACCATAACGCGATCTCTTTTAATCTTTTATTGGATTCCGAATATCCCCCTATTGAGAAGGGAGGGTATAATTTCTTTAAGGGTGATTACGACCAAATCATAGAAAAACTGTCACTTGTACCGTGGAGACATATATTCTTAAACTGTGATACCGTAGATGATATGTATAATTGTTTTGTTTCTCAGATGCACGCTGTGATCGAGGAATTTATTCCCAAACGCACCGGCAAGTCTAAAAATAACACTAGACTTCGTGAGTATATCTCTAGTCTAGAATCACTTATTGAAAATGATGCGAGTCCGCGGTTTGCGACCAAACTGCGTAGAGCGAACAGAAGGCTTCGGGTATTGGAAGAATCCAATCTCGATTTTAAAGATTCTAAGTCGTTTTTTAGGTATGCCAATAAACGCTTAAGGGGTAAAGAGGATATAACAGCACTGAAAACAAGCAATACGGTTATCACCAATGACATCTTTAAAGCAGATGCCTTCAAAAACTTCTTTTCCTCTGTTTACGTGGCCCAACCAGGTCCAACAAAAACACTTAGTTTCTCGTCACCAACGCCATCAAGATGTCCGTATTTATTTGTGTCGGAATATAATATCTTAAATAAAATAAATCAACTCCCATCTAAATGTATCACCCAGACTCACCCAGACTGTATCCCTCCATTATTTTATAAAAGAGTGGCGCATGTTATAACTGAGCCGCTCTCATTAATTTATGCTAGGTCTTACGAAGAAGGTGTTGTGCCTGATTTTTTCCGACAATCCGTAATTACGTCTGTACATAAAAAAGGATCTAAGTCGAATGTTGATAACTATAGACCTGTGGCACAATCATCAATAGCGTGTATATTATTTGAAAAATTACTTGTGGATCACATATTTAACTTCATGCAGTCTGAGGAAATGCTTGACGAGCAGCAACATGGCTTTACTAAGGGCAAATCTACAGCAACGCAGCTAGTTGAAATGGTTCAAGATTGGGCCATTTATATTAACAAAAAGAAAGCATTTGATTGTATATACTTTGATTTTTCTAAAGCATTTGACAGAGTAAACCATTTTAAATTTTTACAGAAACTAATTGACCTAAATATAGACAAGCACACTGTTTTATGGATATCAAGTTATCTAACGAATCGAAGGTTTTGTGTGCGGGTCAACAACAGTTTTAGTCAGTATGGGGTGTGTCCCTCGGGCGTGCCTCAGGGATCATGTCTGGTCCCATTGTTATTCTGTATATTCATTTTAGATCTTAAAAACGTTATACCCGGAGCCCTTAAGCACAAACTATATGCAGATGATCTTAAACTTTACGGGCCATCTGGCACAAAGGCTGACAGGGAAATATTACAGAAAACAATTGACTCCATCTCCGATTGGTGCGTCAAAAATGATATGATCATTTCGGTCCCTAAATGCGCCGTTGTGTGTCTGAAGGAGGGCCACGTCTACACACTTGATGGACAGGAGATACCCAGAGTAAACAGCATTCGCGATCTTGGGGTAACGATAACACCGGAGCTAGATTTTAACATTCACATTACGCAAACCATTTAATCTGCTAGTCTTATATGTAACATGATATTTCGTTGTTTTATTATCGAATGTCCATTGTTTTATATCCGCCTCTATAATAGCCTTGTACTTCCCAAATTCATCTACAGCTGTGAAGTCTAGCGGCCGTATTTAAAGAAACATATTGATGCAATTGAAAAAGTTCAGTCTAAATTCCTTCGACGTGTTGCATTGAGATGTAAGGTAGAGCGTAGCAGTCTCGACTTACTACCTATATCAGAACGACACTCGAGAGCAGATTTTAAAATGTACGCACGAATATCTCAGTCGAATAGACTCCCCATCTTTTTTAATATTCGAAACAACAATCTGCGCAGTACTCCAACCATATCGTCAAAAATGGTTGCACGATCTGACCGAATCAACAATATGTTTTCGTGGCGGATGGCGAGAATGTTGAGAACTATGAATTCGTGATATAATATTATAAACTTTACTTTTACATATATATCACGCACTGATACTATTGCGTCCTTGTATATGGTTCATTTTTCTTTATGCGTCTTATATTGTGCATTGTATATATTGAATAACCAACTTGTGAATAACCATGTATATAATTATATTCCCTTTGAAAACAATAAAGGAGCACTTAAATTGAAATTGAATTGAATATATAAAGGGCCTGTTAAAAAGTTCTGTCGGTTAGTGAGCTCTCCGGTGTTTATGTGCAGATCCTAGTGCAGGCAAGCATGTGATGTCAACAAAGATTATCTGGTACTGTTGTATTCAGCCTTTTTAGTGAACCAGCTTCTACTAAACGAATTACGATTTCACAGCATTGTAATTTTGCCTTATCATTACGGGACAAAACGACATTCATTAGTACCTATTCGCATTCATTTATGCTTTTTACCTCCACGAACAGTTAACCGTGACACTCTTTGCGACCGCACCGTAAAGCCGTGGATTGAACGCTTCGACGTTACCATGACAAATTAACCGGATCGGTCTGCTGTGGCGGAACCGAATGAAACGCACTTTATCTTGGCAGATTGTAATACTCATTTGACTGTCGGCAACTAGATCGCACACGTGGTCAGCGCATCGCATAGGTCAGTCTATCTGCATTTATCTCGTTAATCGTGCTTTTGTGAAACGTGTTGATGTGGTGTACGATAGAGGCAACATAATGCATCGTCTAAACGCCTGTGTTCGATTTCTCAAATAGGATAAAGAGTAGTATTTTTCTGAGAAATTGGATTAAGCGGCGATGAG
This sequence comes from Dermanyssus gallinae, assembly GCA_003439945.1. NCBI lineage: Eukaryota > Metazoa > Arthropoda > Arachnida > Mesostigmata > Dermanyssidae > Dermanyssus > Dermanyssus gallinae. The sequence goes on along the minus strand of QVRM01004178.1, from coordinate 121,018 downwards.
AAATTCATCGGCTACCTAAAAAGCAACTCGCTCAACGGTCGAAACGAGGCGCCGTGCCCAACGCCGTTGCGTTAGCAGACTGTTAATCTGAACCTACGTATGCCAAGTGTCTCAAATTTCAGTCAATGATATACATATATATATATATATATATATATATATATATATATATATATATATAAGGAAGCGTTCCTTATCAGACATGTTTCCAACAAAAACGGTTTTTGATATCCTTTACTTATGAAGTGTTCTTTTCTAAAACAAGTGCAAGGTAAACAAAACCGGTGATAATATAAAGCTTGCAGTAATAAAAGTTTTTCAATGACAATACTCGACAACCATTTTTAAAGGAACAATGCACGTGTATGCGGTACTATCAACGCGATCAAACTACCGCTTTGCGGTATGATCGCATGTAGATTCGACCTATAACTTCATTTTGTTTGCAATCAAAGTTTTTGGGAATGTATGATGCACATGCGTGACTAGCAGCCTGCGTGACTAGTGTGGGACTTACAAACAAAACCACTAAACCCGGAGTTCTTTCCGTTCCTCCAGACTCGGTATTGCTTTGGCATTACTTCGAAACCATGGGAAAGGCGTCTCTCTCATTCTCCTAGACTTAGCTCTATCCCTGTCGATTATGCCGCATGTGTACCTGCGGTTGGATAGGAAAACTCTGCCATTTTGTGTACCGTTCTGCGAGAGTGCACCGAGATCGTGAAAGTCCATAACCTCGTGGAGCAGGACGGCCCCTAACCTGCAGAAAGCTTGACCGCCAAAGCAGTCGCAGTTGGAAGAATGCAAAGTATCACACATATGGCCATTTATAGGTGCAACTCTTCTTCTAACATACAGAGAAAAGCACAAGCTAAGATAGATTTTGTGGGGATTGAAAACTAAACACAACTACAACAATAGCAGATGACCATTATTGGCAGCAAAAAACACTTGTTACTACACTACGATCTGCTTAGTCTAAGATAAGTGTCATTTGCTAGTAACAAAACAGCGTCTATGTCAATCGAGAGCACACTGAGCAGTTACGATATTTTTCTAAGCAATATAATGAAAAAATAAGTTTACGGCAATCGTATCGGTTTCAAAGTAAGTTCAAAGTATTATACAAACGAGCTATTAGAACAAAACAAAATTACAACATCTGTCAACCGACTTGTTTATTTTTTATATTTTGAAAAGTGGACAAAAACCATCCAACATTGAGCTGACACAAACGAAGGTATTGCACTCGTTTGTGTCAGCTCGAGTTGTACAACAGAGCTCCCTCTTGTTGGAGCTGCTGATGGCAATGATCCCGCTGGTCTCGATTTCGATCCCTTCCGTGGGTGTAAAGTGCAGGATGCCCAATCTGACATCTGATCAACATCAAAACAAGGAGCCCGGGAGCTAAGATCAGCGAAAATGCATTTGGAGTGAGCTCACTGTGCGAATGAGTAACATTAGCTGTACACACTGATCATGTTTTAGCACCGAAAACATGTCCCGGCCCCGCCATCCATAAAGGTCACATTTTTGTCGTTATCTCTCTCTAGCGAGCTTTGAAACGTTGTAGGAGTCCTTGTTTACTCTAACTAAGGCCACCAGCTGATTCAGCAACCTTGTTACACCGTTGTACGGATTAAATTGCCAATCACTGTCGAACTTCTCTGCAGACACACAAAACATGTTGCGGCGTAGCCTTGGGGGGCTATTGGTCGGTATGGTTGCAAGTGTTGTTTCGATAAACATTACTTATATTACAGTCGTCTAGGAGTGCTTTTTTTATAGCGCATTGCCGCGTCAATATCGTCCGCGGTCATCTAAAACGCATTTATTTATCATATTTGTCTGTTTTTTTTTTACATCTACCGGCTTTCTAGGGAAATCTTTCAAATTCCCTTGACGTATGTCCCTTCAACAAATCCTACTGCCTGATTATCGGTTGTCGAAGTTCTCCGCAAAACGCGTTTAATTATGACAAATTGGTGTGTATATATATATATATATATATATATATATACATATATATACATCTTGTTAAAAAGTTTACCTTAAATTGCCAGATATATCCTACCTTGATTACGAAGTTAATTATCACGCTTCGATGGTACACGCTACGTAAATTGGCCTGGTAGAACAATTATTTTTTCTGTGTTGTTCTGCCTAAAGTAGATCTTAGGAGAAGCGGACCTATCACAGTTAGGTGATGTGATATCTTTGCAACATCGTCATTATCGACAAGGTTCAATAGAATCAATGTGCACAAATAACGCACATATACATGCACATATATGGAAATACATGCTTACATATACTAGGTGAATCGAAATGTTCACGAGTTCGTAGTATTAATTTAATATTGCGATAACACGGCCACACACAATTAGATCCAAGATCGTCAGCCCTACGCGTGGCTCAAACGACAATTCTAGGTAACAGTGCTGTCTCCGAAAGCGTGTTATATGCTGTTGAAAGAGGAACGCCTCTTTAGAACTTACTTGCTGTCATTAGCTTGCTAAAAAGCATATAGCTGCATTCATAAATAGATGACGCAACAGTGGAAAGTGACATAGAGAGCGAGAGTACTCTAAGCACTATGTACACAGTGGTTTACCATTTGGCTAAACTAAGTACATACGCGTAGTGTTTAAGAGTCACACCTGCATCTCCACAATTTAACGTGTAGACCATGGAGTTTATGTTGGCCATCTGTATTTTTTCAACTCACGAATAAAGACACATAGACATCTCGGTCGTAGCCAGTTCGGATGCAGCGCAGATGCATTTCGAATATGAAGTGAACTCCTGGCTACAGGCATCCAGAACGATTTCGACAATATCAGTAAACTTTGTTTATATAGTATTGGTGTGTTAACTTAAGTTTGTGACAGAGATATGGTCTGCTGATTTGCATTTATTAAACTCTACTCGGATTTGAGTTCCGTAATTATTAAAATAAGGGAGGGGTGGTCTAGAGCTAACAATAGCTTCGCGACTTCAATATTTAGCCAAGTAAGAATATTTTGGATTTTTATACGGACAAAGCGGCTGACGGCCTCTAAGGAGGCCACTTCTAAATAAAGACACCCCTGACTGAAATCAGTTAGCCGCCTCAACAAAATTCACCTTTTATATTTATTTATTACTCGTGAAGAATATGGAGCACGCTTCGTGACAGATGTACGTGCTTGATAATTTACTTTGAATATTCGGTGATGTTGATGGAGATTGATGGATATTGGTGGTTGTTAATATCAATTGAAAAATATTGATGGATATTAAAACATCCTTTCTTTCGAATTTATTTTGGGTTAGTGAGATTTACAACTATTTTCACCGACGTGAGCTTTTGACTGGCATGCCAGCGCGCTGCTTCTACACGTATAAGAAGCACTTGGTGTCTATATCAGAACAATCTGATCTTGGCTGGAGAACTAGCCTAGGGTATACAGTGCGGTATATATACATGTTCTAACCTCTTTCAAAGGCCATACTCTTCTATGATCAGGTACTCATGAGCCATGCTGTAATGTATTGTGGTTGTTTTGTAGTAAAGTTTCAAAGTTGTTACCGTATTTTTGGCCCACCATGTGTTAGGTGGCATAGAACGTTACTGGAATTTCAATCTAAAAAACGCTCGTGTTTATTGTTTGGCCACTAGGGAGAAACTCGTTATGGATGATGTTATGCCTATCCCACTAAACGCAAGACAAAATCTTAAAAAAAAGCGGAGTCTTTTTGACGTGTTCTAACGAGGATGGCTTGAGGTGCACAGTATTTTCACGTTTTACATTGTTGTAAAAGGTCTATTTTAGGCCACAGGTAACAATTAAACGCCAGAACGAACACTCGTTGGCTACGGCAACCCAAAACAATCATTTTGCTAGACACCTTATTTCGCTGCGCTCGCTCAAGTTATGAAGTGCCCATTGGTTCTACTTTGACACGAAACCATGAGCATGAAGGCGCGTGACGATCGTTATATGATACACCCTGAAATTCAGGGCTAATTTACTCAAGAATTACGTTACACAAGTTTGCGCAAGTGGTTTTCCTCGAGCGTAAAAGGACATCCGGAACGTGGTTCATTCAGAAGGTTCAAGTTGCCGGAATTAAAGTTGGCAAACCAATTGTATAATAGAACAAACTCTTTGAATTGCTGTCCTCGCCGAAGACGCTTTAAATATTTTTGATAGTTTCCGTAGCAGTATTAGTATCCGTAGCAGACGTTTTTGAATTTCCGACCGTGACTAGAAGTTTTTGCTGTTCATTCCTATAGAAATAAGGTAGCAAATACAGCGAATGGGATCACTCTAAAAAAATTGAAGACATAGTAGATTGCTTAGAGGCATGGCATTAACAACATATAAAAATAAAATCCAGTTTTTTTTCTGTGCAAGCTTATATAGATACACTCGAACATACAAAGTCTTCTAAAATCGCCCAACAAACTTTAAGGTTCAGTACAACTCAGCCAAAAAATATTTTTTCCAACGAATGAGGAGCAAAAATATCTTAGCAATTGAGCGTGAAAGTCAAAATATATAAACTGTAATCGATTTATTTTTCTAAGAATTATCTCTCAATACAACACTTGTTTTGCTTTGACCTAATGTCAAATGCAGATGCAAAGTTTTCATCCAATCGCGCACGTATAATTGGCTTGTCGATAACTGGGACTCTTAGTAAATATATGTTAGGCTTACAACTCGATAAATGATTTTTTGGTAAAACAAAAAAACATATTTCCGCCCCTCGTTCCTCTGGAAAAAGATTTTTTTTGCTGAGTTGTACTAACCTTAAAGTTTGTCGGGCAACCATGTATATATTTATACATTATTACATATTTTAGAAGACCCTATATATATATATATATATATATATATATATATATATATATAGGGTACAAAGATATACAAAGACGCATCAAATGTTTTGAAAAAAATTGTTTATTTACTCTTCTAAAGTGTTTTTGTTCTCTTCAAAAAAGCTCGCGCCCGTTGTAATGCACTTGAACCATCTTCGTTCTCGCTCTACGAAACCTTTTTAAACACGTTTTTCGAAATCAAGTCGAGTTGCTCATGCGATTTTCCTCTTTAGTTTCGAAACGTTGTTCCTTTAAACGTTGTTATCTGTGGGACAGGAAAAGTCACACGAAGCCAGGTTTCGCGAATGGAAAAGTTGCGCAAATATAGAAATCGAATTTCTCATCACAAAATCGAAAATCAGTAACAATGTTTGCACCGATGCGTTGCCGTGATGGAGAATTGAAGAGTTGCTTGCCCGGAGTTCAGGCCTTTTGCATTGGACGTGCTTGCGCAATATTCCTTAGTGAGGGTAGGTGGCAAACATTCGCAAGAGATGATTCCTTTTAAGTAAAAAACAGTCAAAAGAATCTAGGTGTTGAAAGCACTGTGTCTAAATATGTTCGATGTAGTCTCTCCGTGGATTGGGCTTTGGTCTTCAAGTCGTAACCATATACCCATGACTCGTCTCCTGTAATCACTCTCCAATCCAGGGTTGTCTGCTACCGCCTGAAGGTTCAATCAGAACATTTTCTGACGACGTTCATTTACTGGAAATCCAACAATTTGCCAGTCTTCGTACGCTTAGATTATCAGTCATGACTATTACAACTAATCTATAAGATATCTCCAATTCCTCAGCTAGCTCCCAAATAGTAATTCGACGACTGTTGAGCACAATATTACGATTTTTTACGTTTTCTTTTGTTATTAACGTCAAAAGCCTTGGGGAGGCAGAGATTCAAACATGCTGCTCCCGCTGCCGGCCGTCTGCTATGAATGTATGATATATCAAATAAACGGACTTATCAGTCGTTGTACTTAACCGCCAAGAACGGCTTGTTCACTCCCGTAAATAGCAAATAGAGATCCACTAATTCGCTTAAACAAAGGCTCCCCCGAAACTCTACATTGGTGCCGTGACCAGGTTTCAAGTCCTTTGTTTATCCTGTGTGGATATCGTTTGCTATTTTCATGTTTTCGGGTGTGTTTCGTCATTTTGAACTTTGAGTGAATCGACCACGAGCAGACCCGCTGCTCACGCGTTTCGAGTGTCGTGTGTCTCGTGAAATCTTGCTCACAACGACAACTCGATCATGACGGATCGAGCACTCACCTGCCTACGGCGCTTCCGGACAATCGAGCGCAACCGTTTAAAACTGTACGCCGCACGGGCGATACAAATAAGAGACATCGCGGCAGACCAGCGGGACAAGGCCGAGCTGGTCGAGCTGGTCGTCTATACATTCCGCGTCAGGCAGTTCTGCTGACAATGATTTGGTGACAGGCGGTTGTCGATAAATTTGCCGCTGAGGCTGCTGACGAGATCCGCCAGTTGATTTATTATGTCGCCCGGTATACGTCACTGCGCGAAGAGGACAGCGATACTGGGTCAGCTAACCGGCGTCGATGAGAATCGAGAGCGACGGCAGCCCGAGGCATCGCAGAAGCAGAGGAAAACGGACTGCCATGCTGGCAATCGTTTTAAGTCGACCGTGTCAGCAGTAGCAGTGCTACAGCCACGTAAGTTCGCACCGTGTCTCTTCTGCAATGACGCTAAACATTCGTCGTCACGCTGTGCTGCCTACTTAACGATCAAGCAACGGATGCAGATCCTTCTTGAACAAAACAGGTGTCATGTCTCTTTCCGTTATCGCCACGTCAAGCTATCACAGTGTGCTGGACCCAACGTTGGGTGCCGAGTGTGTAACTCGAGAGACCCTTACACCTCGATGCACAGCGCAACTAGCAGCAGTAGCAATCCAGTCGCTGCTGCGAGGGATCTTCACGAGCGCGGCGATAACGAACATTATCTGGTGTACATGGCAACTGCGTTCCTGACGAACGCAGGAGGTTGCATTCCGGTGCGCGTCTTCATGGATCTGGGAAGTAGTTTGACTTTTGTCGCCCCTGACGCGCTCAAACACTTACCAGACGCCCAGCCAGTTTATCATGCCAACCTCAACATCCAAGCGTTTGCCAGTACTCACAAGATATCATTGGCTCGCTATAAACTCACGCTCGAGGCGATCAAGAGATTCTCAGCAGACCATCCCCTTGCGGACCGATCGCTCCTTGGCGAGCAGTCGGCTTTACCTCCTGCCGTACTAGTTGGAATTGATCAGTTTTACAAACTGGCGTTCCTTGGTCGCGAAAAACGTGTCATTGATGGTCTTGTTGCGAAACAGACACCGTTGGGATGGATCATTGGTGGGCCAACAACGTCGGCCAGCATTAAAGCTGATGTAGCGAACTTCATGACTCACTGCTGCGCGGCCGCGCTATCGAAACCCGCGCGAGATATCGAGCGTCACCGGGACTCTCATCACGAGCCACCGGGTCTCTCATCTAGCGACGCAGCCGCCGTTGGCCAAATCGAAAAGAAAGTGTGCCTTATGATGGGAAAGAGTACACCGTCTCGCTACAACGCAAAGACGACATATCGCAACTATGGAACGACAAAAGCACAGCTCTCGCCCGCCTGAAAGGTAAACTTCAATCCCTTCGCCGCGATCCTGAGACATACAAGCGATATGACGATGAGGTGATGGCCTTCGTACGCGAGGGACATGCTGAGGAGTTGTGGGGCGTTGACCTTGAGGCCGAAGACAATTGCGACGATTCTTTCTTCATGCCTCATCACCAGGTGATAACGACATCGGGGACTACCTCAAAGTTCTGGATTGTCTTTGACTGCTCATCATCAGCGCCAGGGAAGAGGTCACGAAACCACCACCTCCTCGGCGGACCGAACCTCAACCGGGACCTAGTCAAATTATTAAGCAAGTTCCGCCTCCATCGCGTCGCAATCTCTGCCGATATCACCAAGGCATACGTGCGGATAAACCTCACTAACAACGATCGTCGTCTATTCCGGTTTCTTTGGCGAGGACCTCACGACGAGAACGTCAGATGCTTCCAGATAAAACGTGTGACCTGGGGTGCCGCTCCGAGCGATTTTCTTCTCGCGGGTACCATCCGGAGGCATTTGAGGCACGTAGATCCTGACTCAACGTTGCGTATACCTGACTCGCTGTATCACGACGATATACTATGCAGCCTTCGCAACAGATTCGGAAGCAGACCAGCCGTGGACTCCGATAAGGCGACTCAATAAATCGAAAAGGAGTTTATATGTCCGAGAGCCCCATAGCATGATGGCTTCTACGAACGTTTAGTTGGGCCCTTCAAATCGACCCTTGCAAAAACTCTCGGCCGAAGCTTGATCACACTCGAAGAGTTTTGAACGATCAAATCCAAACTGACCACAGTGATATCTTAACGCAGTCACCAGAAATCCCGTTACCATGGAAACAGGCTTGTCAACTTGTTTGAATTGGACTGTCAGCTATTCTTTGAATAGTGCAAATATTATAAGGCTGTTCGACCTACACTGCGGTAGCGGTAGCTACAACTCGTACTCTCTCAGAAGCTTCTCTCACTGACGTCATGCTCTGTGAGGAGAGGGAGGCAGAGATTCAAACTGCTGCTCCCGCTGCCGGCCGTCTGCTATGAATGTATGATATATCAAATAAACGGACTTATCAGTCGTTGTACTTAACCGCCAAGAACGGCTTGTTCACTCCCGTAAATAGCAAATAGAGATCCACTAATTCGCTTAAACAAAGGCTCCCCCGAAACTCTACAATATATATATATATATATATATATATATATATATATATATATATATATATATATATATATATACATATATATATAATATATATATATATATATATATATATATATATTGAGTGTTTCGGGCAGTGCTTGATCACCATAAGCAGTTCTTAGCAATTTCACCACTTTAGAACATATTATTTGTTTTTCAAACAATAAACGCCACGAAGCTTGCATATATTGGTTGATAAATGGAGCTTCTAAGCAAAATAACTGGAAGACCTTCGTGGTTTCGGTCTGGCGAAAATATTCAAAATGCTAGAACTTGCCGTTCCTCACTTGTATATATAGATATGCTTGCATATTAGTGGGAGGTGGACGGCGTGCTGGTATGTTACTTCCCTTGGGAAATATTTAGTGACCAGGCAATAAAGAAGAAACATCGTACATGTTTAGTTTGTGTATGTCTTGTGTGTTTGCTTCACGGCGTTCTATTTCTGTCTACTAGGCTGGCAGAAGAGAACCTCTCAAGCAAACGTTGTCTACAGCGCTAGGTATGCTAACATTTGCTTTAAGCAAAGGCAGCGACAGCTGGCGAATCAACACAGAAAGCGAGTAAGTAAGACCGAAATGTGTGGCCAATAGGTGCATGCCTGAAATTGAAGGTAGCCAAGCACACTCGCATGACTGTCATGTATGCACCACGTTTCCGAAACATGCAGCTCCGCGTTCGATACAGTTTTGATTAGATTTGCTGTTGCTGTCATTATTAGACACTTCGTCGAGGCGGGAAAGTAATAGACTGACGAAGTGTCGTTAGTAACTTTTCACACCACTCCCAAGCAGTGTGTAGCCTGTGGCACATTTTATCAATGTTGAGCCAGAGTCCCACTTGTGGAAATCTAGCGGCGCTGTCGTTCATCGGCGGCTCAGCCGTTAGCCACGCAAATGGCGCGAAACTGTTCTACAAGCCACTATATACGTACACACGCAGTGCAAAATGATCAAACGCAAGAATGATTACCTGACAACCGAAGAGCTTGTCGCTTAATGTTCCGCCGCCTAACGTTCAAATACAGCCACAGTTATTACACGATTTTTCGCTCAGCGACCGTATTGGCTTTATGCCGAATCGGATACATAGTACCTTAGACTTACTCGTCTAATACATATCAGTTCGTAACTCTTCAAGACCCGACATTTCTTCAGGACTTGTAATTTCTTCAACACTCGTCAGGTGAAAATTGTGGAAAGAAACAAGCCCAGTGGGGTCAAATCTACTCTAACTTTTTCAATAAATATAAGCGCTCATATGTGCTATATGCGGTCATACTGGACCTATATGGGCTTTCTCAGCAGGCTCAGCAGATCAGAGTATAGCGACAAGACAATGCTCATAATAATAATAATAATAGAAGAGCGAATTCTACCCGGGCAATGTTATATTCTCCACATGGCGGTTTTTGAAACGGTGGGTTAGCCGCCCAAACTTTGGCGTGCGCTACTTTGTACAAGATTTGCAACAATATTCGTGCGTTTGAACGCCATCAGCAACAACATCAGTGGCGACATGCTCTGCTTACCAGAGGCTGTCACCGTGTCGCTACGGTGCGACCTATAGGCGGTTACAAAGTCGATGCCGTCCTACTGCGAGAAGGCAACTTTTGATCTCAAACATAGAGTGGGCAAGATCGCTGAAATTAAACTCATTGGCTATCTGATTGTGTAGCCACATTCGGCAATATGCGCCATCGTCACCGTTCTCACAACTGTGAGAATAAACTTTCTGTGTATGAAAGCCATACACACATGTGTATAGATTTACATATGCATGTACCGCATAAACGGTAGATTGCGTGCATTATATATATATATATATATATATATATATATATATATATATATATATATATATAATATATATATGTTTTTTTTAATTTGCAAAATATAATTGTGTGTTTGCTTGTATTCGATCATGTCAGTGTTTCATTAATGTCCTTGCGCTTTGCTGACCGGGCCCATTGTCTCCATTGCAATCGGCGCGGAGTAAATCTCGGTTATAATGCTGTGTATTCACGTTATTTTTCTTCTTCTGCGTGTTCGGAAACCCATCTCGCCTCGGTGACAAATAGGTGATATACAATTTAGTTTTTCTATTACATATTATTATTGGCAACTACTGTACATAATATGTCTACTTAAATGTGGTGGGTGATACGATATTCGTCAGTTTACCACTTTGAAACTTAGTTCGCAATTCGGCAATAGCATTGACCTGATGCTTTTAATTGGCAATGTCACAAGCTACAAACGCACACGTGGACAGCACCGTTTTGTTGTACATTTTAGTATCGGCCAATCATTTTATTTTATTTATTTTAAGGCAAGGCACTTGTAATTTGGACGGCTCAGCGCCGCGCCCTGACAATAATAGCAAAACAGACAACTTGTTGATAAGCGGATGTTTAGAATAATAGTATTTTTCATGCGCTGTGCAGCATCCTTATTTTCTACTCTCCGCATTTGTCTAACCCTTGGGACATACCAGGCGAAGCTCGGGTTGGGGCTATGAGGATAGATTCCACATATCTCTTATTTGTTGATGATGTCGAAAAAAGCCTGCAAGACGATAAGAGACAGACGATACCGCGGTTATTCACGACTCGGCTATTATACTACCTGAAGCTGATAGAATGCTCGTAGTACGTAGCTGTTGTGTGTTAATTCACGGTTTGGATGCACATGCCGAGATACTATACTTGGAAAATGCTTTCCTGTGAGAGACATACGTATGTGTACACATCACAAATGGCCTTAAGCTAACCACTAGAAAAGCTTTGGCAATTAGCTTAAGAAAATCAGAGACCCAGGAATACGAAATAGCTCTAAAAGTCTGCACTGTGTTTAAGTTCCCTCATCCCCAAGAGCTGCTCTAATACCGAATATACCGGTTTGTGCTATCCTTTGCCTTCTTACCTTTTTTGGACATCTAGCCCCTATATTCACGGCTTTGGTTAAGAAAATAATGGTATACTTTACCGCCAACGAAAGCGTCCCTACCAAATTTAGCTCTGTGTAAGGATATGCAGATATTTATTCCAACGCACATTAATGCTGACTGATAAATGAGGACAGAGCCCGATCTCGTTGGCGCCTTCTTTTGCTAGGCAGAACATGTGAACCTTAGAAACCAACGGGTCAGAACAACACCGGTGACATAGTTAACCTAACGGATACCTAGATAGACCATTGCTTATCATCTCTGATGTCAGGAGGACTATATTGAGTCTCCGGTGGAAGGTATCTTAATTGTTCCTTCTTGTTTGATAAATAGTTGTGAGGGAGAGTATCAGTGTGATTAATTTTACTGATAACAAAAAGTCGGATTTTAATCATCTATTGAATTCGAACAAGCCTTATTCTTTACGTGCAATTAGCCTATGTATTTATTTATTTATTTATATTATCTTCAATATACTGACGTTAGCCACTGTAGACTCACGATTGACAATTACGCTTCTGGCAGTTTCTAAATGTCAATTTCGAGTCTAAATAGGCCGCGCCCAAGCATCTAACAAAATTGAAAATTAAGCAAGGTCTGCGAAGAGGACTCTAAAAGAAGAGCTAGAGAAACAACTTGGAAATGCCTACTGAAGACTGCTAGACCTGCCACCGCTTACGGCGAGTATGCACGCGTCGCAAAGCAAGGCACCGGCCAGAGCTATGGAAAGAGTACAGAGAAGCCCATATAAAGTAATTAAAAATAGTAAAGTAGACCAGTAGAACTCATTGTGCGGGGAAATCGAAGAAAACTTTGAGCCCTTAGGGCAAACGATACAAAATCGTGCGTGACAAAATGCTCCACGCACAGCCGCCTTGCTCATAGAAGTAGCCTGACCGGCTATAACTGCGTTCTTCCCGTAACAACAGCGGCCACAGCAGGTGCTCTTTAAGGAAAGTTCAGGCCTTACCTTTGAGCCAAGCCCTATTCAATAAATCAGAATCGTAGTCGAACGCTTACGGCCAACTACCAGGAGGTGTTTGATGCATGCTTAAGTAGTTCCCAGTCAGTTGGCGGACGGGGACATAACTGGTTTTTAGTGGGTTAGAGCCCAACACTACCGGCCCACACTTGCAGGGACCTTCCTGTCGGTGTGTGCAATCGCATTTTCCAGTTAGTCCTCTACAAAAACAGGAGGTCCCTCGACATACCGTCCCTGCCTATCCAAAGCAGCTGACTAGTAACAGAAGAGAAGGAGGTAAGGAGGCGCTGTCGGAAGACTGGCACGGCTTCCAAGCTCGACACTTCACACATTCGGCTATCAGCAGAGTTCTAAACCTAAATAAAGCACACAGAAATGCGCCAAGAGAAAACCGGTTGCACTGTCTGGCCTCCATTCTCATAGACGTCAAAAACACATGTAATACGCTCTCGTAGAACGCCATAAACGAAGCACTTGCCAACAAAAACGTGTACTCACGACGCATCCTGGCGCCGAACCTGAAAAAACACCGAGCGTCTACATACGGTGGCGGTGTTATGTAGTCATACTCGGGGTTTTTCAAGAGTCAATACCGGGACTAACCCTACGGAATATAACCTACGATGGAATAGCTAGAACCCAACATTCCTTAAGAGTTTATTCCGTCGCCTACTCAGACGATCTGGCATTGATCATTACTGCGTGTGACGAGGATCTTCTCGGAGGAATCAGCCAACGGAATCCTAACGGATATCTGACGATACCTCCACACGCTAGGTCTCGAATTGGCACTACAGAAAACAAAAGCGATTATTGTAAACGGCCTAAAACGTGCTCCACAAAAGCTCAGCTTACGCCTAAAAGGGTGACCTGTAACACTCACTCGCATGGTGAGGCACTTGCATGATCCTGGCTCTGACAGGATCACCACATGCGTCTTATCAGCCAAAAGCTGTCAAAGCCTTAACAAAACTGCAAAAATCCTTCAGCGGACCAGAGGTTTATCCGAGTCTCGGCGCCGCCTCTTAGCATTAATAAGAGATAGCAGTACCAAATAAGAGATATATGATATATGCCCCGTTTTTATGGACAACATTGCACGGGCATGTCGCATGGCTTCCACAACAGCGATACAAGTCCTCTCTAGACCGGTTCCCTGGAGCCTAAGAGCTCAAGAAGCCCTTAAATTAAAATCCGAACGGAGGGAATACTGATCAGCAGACCAGATACTCTAAGCAAGTGGAACTAGTATTGGTAAGCAATCTAGCAATCATCCTGAATACTGGAAAAAATCAATTTTACCAAATCTCAAAAAGGGCACAGCCTTAAACACTTCTCGCTTACCTAACGACTCGCGCAACTAATAACGGGGCAGTAACTGCTTTCAGCAAGGCAACACCGCATAAGAAATGCTGATTGCCCCTTATGCTGTATGTGCAACTCAATAAAGGCCGACTGTAAGGCACTGCTACGAACGCTGCGCCTTTTTCAATACTGAGCAAGGTCTATCGTCTCGGAACCTAAGACTGGGAAGTTCCCTGACATGCCAAAGCCTCGTAGAGGCGCTTCTCAAGGATCATGAATTCTTGTTTTTTTGGAAAGAAGACTCGCACAATTTGTCTCTGAGGCAAAACTTACCTCCGCTCAAAATCGAGCAGCCTTGACGGCAAGACAAAGTAAAGTAGTCTCGTATAGACTGTACTGTGGCCATCCCCGATGAAGACCAAAGAGGACGACCGAATTTTAGTAGGTTGGTGCGTTTCACACTACCGTAGGTAAATATTGTAAACGCGCAATATTGTAAACCAACCATCGGTTAATAAAGCTATTCTATACTACACTAGATGGATGCATTGTGCATTTTACCAGTTAATATGTACTAAAAAAAAACATTATATATATATATATATACAAAGCCGAGACGTTCAACCGTATTGAAGCAGAATCACATACGCGATAAAAAGTGAGACAGACTTTCACTACGCTAAGCAGGGCAAAGAACGTAGCTAAATATTCACCGTCGTAGATAAGCGACGTAGACCTGGGCGACCAAACACGCCTTCAGTGACTGCTTAAGTCTTTGAGCCGGAAGCGAGAGGAAACAAACTAGAGCCTTAAAGAAATAACATGGAAATGCCATTATTACTACTACTACAACTACCACTACTACTTCAAGTACAAGTCGTAGCAATATAGTCGTAGTCGCTCTATGGAATGACGTTGTCGATAGACGTAAGGTCGATTTGGCCTTTCAGCATGGCCTCATACATTGAACTTGGTTATGTCGTTATGTGTTTGTGTGTATATATATATTATATGCATATCTGCGGGTTTCTATGATATATATATATATATATATATATATATATATACAGTGGGCACCCTCCCATGTAGGCATTTACGGAAACGAGGTGGCTGATGCACTCGCGAAACGAGGTCTGCTTGCAAACAAAGGAGAAGTAGCAATATCCCTTGGTAAAACTGTGTTAAAGGCTAGAAAATAAGCCCTAGATAAGCACTATGAGACTTGGAGAAGGCAGGGAACTACAACTAAAAGGGACACGATGCAGATTGCACCACGGCGAAAAAGCTTGATGATGATGCCCTGTTCCAGAAGAGAAGCGGTTACTATTCACAGGCTACGTTGCGCTAAAGGGATGACGCAGAGCACCAGGTTCCACATTAAAGTTGCGCAAAGCCCGCTATGTGATGTATGTTTGGTACACGATGATGTATTGCATGTCCTAGATAAATGTAAAAAATACGATACTGAGCGGAAAGTATGGGAGAACGCTGTAGCTGCTGATCAAGTCGATGCAAGCCAACTTACTATTCGTATGAAAGACCAATATATAGAGGAACTCTTACAATTTGTTAGAAATGCTGAATTAATTGTCTAAATGAATGATATATAGCTGCCCTGAGTAGGGCTGACAGGCAGTCAAATGTGACGTGCTCTGGGTTTCTGAGATGAAACCCTCAATTGTAATTACTGTTACAATAAACTCTAAAAAAAAAAAAAAAAAAAAATTATATATATATATATATATATATATATAAATAAAGAGAAAGGGCGATACAGGAAGAGAGAAATATGGCTATCATATGTCTATTATTATTATCAGGGTTTTATTACTCAAGTCGACCCGAATTAAGACTTTTTATCTTGTTCTAGCATTTTCTGGTCTCTCTTAACGCAGATGGGCTCGCAAAATACAATGACAACTGAACGCATCGACCGCCTTGAACGACGCCATTTTCAGGAGACAGGTATGCCAACAGCAATTCTCAACAACAGAAGAAGACGGAAAAGGAGAAACCGTTGATTGATTACAATAGTGAGTGAGCAAGAGAAGCAGAAGTAGTTCCGCGCTAGGAGAGACGCGGGTCTCTGACGGGTCCCAGACAAGTTTATTCACATGCCTGTTATGTAAACACGGCCTTTGAAAACAACTTGAAGACGCACTCGATAAAGTTAGAGTTTGATTTTCTACTGCTGTTGCTGTCATCACCGTCTCAGCGCTGTTGCTCTGGCGGTCGCTCTGAAGGTCACGACGAGGCTTGGTGCCACTACCGGACAGGTAACAGCTTGCAGGATACAAACTTCAAGACTCAACTTCCTCAACATGCAGTGGTGGCATTTTCGTTCGTTTACTTCAGTGTCTACTACCTTTCACGACCAAAAATAGAACGTGTGAGCAGCTTTGGCCGTCAAAGAAGTGGCCTGTGAGCTATTGAAAGCACTTACCCTCTGGACTTTAGCTGGAAAACGCGAACAAAATGACGACGAAACCGCTGCACATTTTGCTACCACTACGGAGAATGGCAAGGTATGAACGAGCTATCGCCGAATAGACAGCCATGACGATTGACGCTGCCAGTACGAGCAGGTAGGTACGGAGAGATGAACGAGCACGCTGAATGAATTAGCACGCTGCTAACAGCCATTGGCTTGGCTCATTCTAACGACTTGCACGAGCACGTGGCCCGTTTTCGGTGAGAACCGATCGACACCTAAGCTGAGGCAAAGTTAAGAAAAGCGAGAGACTACAGCTGCGCTATGCGTCTCGCTATCAAGATGTTAGCGTTTCTGGTGTCAGTGTGGGCCGTTCAATACAAGTGTGTATGCCGAGCTACAGCCCAGCTACAAGCCACATCGGCAGTCCACGACGGAGGAGGGTGGTGGCGGCGGCGGCGGCAACAGTGGCGGCGGCGTGGGTGTGGGTTCGCCGGTGCGTGCAACGGCCAAGTTCGATCCGTGCGCTCCTACCAACAAGCTGACGCCGGCCATGAAGCGAGCGGTAGCCAAGCTCACGGTCGATCTGATCTCGGCGTGCGCCTTCAAGATCATCACGGCCAACCGGCACGTGATGGGCAAGCAGCTTCTGCCGTTCGTGCCACGAATCTTCTACGCGACGTGCCTCAACATTCGAATCGGCTACGAACTGTTCGGAGACCGGCCCGGTCACCTGCCCGACGCCATCCGGCGTAACGCCACGCCAATGTACAACCTTGCCATGCGCACGCTGCATGCGGTGTACTCCGACTACTCGGTGTCGTCGGCGTTGTGCACGGACCACCGTGCGGACCGGCTTCGGCCGGCCGATAGCCCGGCCGACGATAGGCTGTGCTTTCCAAAGTCGGTCATGACCGACCTCTCCGTTACGGCGCTCACCTGTATCCGACGAACGCTCAAAGACACGGTGCCGGCCTACTTCGAGGAGACGACGTTCGCGCTCGCCTACGGAGGCCGAAAGATCATCGACAGCGGCATCATCAACTACTTTATTGGCTAGACTGACATTATCACCGTGCGCACGGTACTACGTAGGAACGACACGATTGTACAGGCAATCTGTTGTTGGTTGATAGTGTACGAGATCAATGGCAAATTGCGTGACGCTCGTATAAAGCTTTACGCGGAAGTAAAACGATGCACTACTAAAAAACACTCGTTTATTTGTTTAAAATAAACAATTCCACCATGCATTTATCTTTTCTCTAATTAAAACGTGTTTCAAAGCGATATAACTACTGTTCGATAGAGTTTACTTTAAAATGAAAAAAAACAACAACACCAAGTCTAACGCATTGTCCGGAAGCGTAGATATATATATATACACTTCCGGACAATGCGTTAGACATATTTAAGTATATATATATATATAAATATATATATATATATGCGTTAGATATATATATATATATTATATAGTATATATATAATATATATATATATATATATATCACTAGCATATGTTAGTATGAATATAATTAGTTTCAAGTTTATTCACCATACATTAGTAGTGTAATACAATCGATCAAGTACGTATACGTATAGTATGCATAACATGTCACGTGTTGTCTAGGAAACTAATGTGTTAGTCACGGTTCTTTATTAACCGGGTGCTGCCGGTTTGATCCCTGTCGTTATTTAAACTCTTCGCGCGATGCTCATTGAGAGAATAAATGATAAACAATTACAATTTTGTTTATTTCACTCAAATTGAGTATAATAAGTTCAAAATGTGTTTCATGAAGCTCTATCTTCTTCACGCTTCCGACGAGAGAAGTAGTGCAACGATTTTTGTTTCTGTGCATTCCACTGCATGGTACTTGGCACACATCTGCAGGCAGAACCAGCAAGTGCACAACTCGTACCCCTCGTGAAAGACTGCGTTTGAACATACCAGGTAGTGACCAAGCAAGACCAGACTAAAGGTGCAAGGCATTGAAAACGTTCAAAGCACCGACCTCCCGTCTGGCCTATTCGACTTTGGCTTCTCACTCCGAAATAAAACATTCGACATTCGTAAGGTACTGTACGCGGCATCTTTAGTTTTAGTCGGATTGTTTCAGCAGCCGGTGGGCAGCCTGAACTGAGATACACAAGCGGCCCCTTGCTGTTATAATAAATAATAAACCATACCGCTGAAAGTCAGCGGCCCGTGCTGCACAAAGGACTGTTAAGAAAACTCTAAATGTTTCAATATATTCTTCCCTCTAGAGGCGAACTTTATAGGGATTTCCAAATTTGATATATATATATATATATATATATGACACACACAGTAGATATATATAGATATAGATACATACATATATACAAGATATAGATATATAATATATAGAGACAGATATATAGATAGAGATATAGAGGATTACATACATATGATAATATATATATAGATATATATATATATACACATATATATATACATACATACATATATACATATATATATATATACATACATATATATATTTATATATAGTATACATACATATATACATATCTACGAACTTATTCTGATGTCTAAAGCAACACCCTGCATTTTGGACTGACCAGGCGCCCCGACTAAAATTTAAGCTAAAAGCACCATATTTGCTAATGGACTAAGGTACGTGTTCTGTAGATCTCGTATCAGTTGTTTAAAGCGAAGGACTTGCTAAGATTAAAAAGAAATGTGTAAACTATGTGGACCTCTAGACCAATAATGCATTCTGACTAGGACTGACTCCAATGCAGCTAAGTCCAAAGCGTTCACCAATCGGTCTGCAGTCAGTGGCAGTCATCTATCCGTAATTACTTAGCCTTGACAGTCCTTAAATGGACCACGACAATATTAATTAGTTGCCATACAATTCATATCCTAAGCGTTGCGTCCCATAGGGAGTTGACACATCTGACTAACTTTCAATTCGCGAGGAGGATGCCCGCAATGTTCTATAATAATAATACTTCACGCTCATTACAGAGTCACGCTGGAAAAATAGTCACAGTTTTAATGGCCTACATCTCCCTTATTTATTTTGGTCCCTCGCGGTGTCGGAGGAGGCCTGCAAGGAAATACGATACCGCGGTCATCCACAACTTGGCCATTAAACTACCTGGAGCTGGTGGACTGCTCCCAGTGCTTAACCGCGGTTATGTGTTAATGTACGGTCTGGCTGCACATGCCGGTAAAAAAGAATATTAAAACAATGTTTTTCTATGAGGAGCATACAAAAACATAAGCCAACTATTAGACGTGCTCTAGCAATAAACTAAACGAGACTCAGTAACCTAGCATTATGAAGTAACTCGCAAAGGCCGCATTGTGTTTAGTTTATTCTTTCTCAAGAGCTGATTTACCAAAGATTATGGCGTCGTACTGTCCTTCGCCTCGCTTTTTCTCCTTAAGACAGCTAGACTCTGTTTTCACAAATTACGTAAGAGAAATTATGTTATATTACAACCCCGCCGCAGAGAGCCTCCACCAAAATTAGCTCTGTTTGAGGACGCCCAGATGTTTATTCCAAATCATATTAATGCCGGTGAATGAATGATGACAGAGCTCTGAGCCCGAAGAAGGCGCCAACGATGGCGCCTTCGTTTGCTAGGTAAAAACATGTGAACCTTCGAAGCCAATGAGTCATATTGCCGTTGTTTACATACAGTTGGTAACAAAACCATGCGGTAAGTAAGTCGTCCCTTATCGTCTGCGTTGACAGGAGGACTAGATTAAGTCTTCGGTAGAAGGTGTTATAATTTTTTTGTTAACGTTTGCCAAAAGGTAAAAGTCATACACAAAAAAGACCATTGGGCGAAAATGATAACCCTAACTCTACTGACATCCCGCATTAATACTCTAATATCTATTGGATCCGAACAAGCTTTGTTCTTCATATATGATTAGCTTATTTGTTTGTTTTATTTCCAAGGTTCTGACGCCAGCTAGCTGAGAGTCTTCGTTGAGTATCATACCATAGTCTAAACTTTATTTCGAACTATTTGTAAGTACAGTCGCCATAAATATTTTGCCTCTGAATGCCGCATCGAAGCACTTAACAAGTGTGGAAAATTTAGCAGCCTCCTGATTGAACAAAATCTGTTTGGCAGATTTTTTTTTTTTTGTGGAGGAGGTATTAAATGCAGTTACGCACTATCGCTACGAGTCTCTATCTCTAGCAGTGTGGGACTCGACCCCAACGGTTGGATGTTACTCCGTTGAGACCCATACCCACTAAACGCACCTCCCCCCTTAAGCTTCACTCTCTGATAGCCCAGATCTTCATAAAAACAGTACTATGGACTATCAGGAGAAGTGGCGAGCGCCCTTTCAGATCAATTGGCTGGGGTCGCCCAGAGGATCCAGCACTTGTCTAACACCGGCAAGCCCGTTTTCTTCGAGCTGCACTTCTCCATGGATGCTTTCAGGTTGAAGCCGCAGTTGTGCCTGTCTTTCTTTGCACTTTTCATGTTTCTCATGGAGGACTTCTTTTGCCGTCGCTGCTCCCAGTTTCCAGGCCTGCTCACTGGAGACAATGTATTCTGTAAACTTTATTAAGCTGGACCGAGGTGGGTCGCTGACCTCGTGGTGTGGGTCTCCCTCCCTGGCCCATTTCACTCGGACGAGTCTGCTTGCCCTTAACCGCGCAGCCTCCCAGGCCGAGCACTGTAGCAGTGTGTGACCTGGAGTGTCCTCATGTGCCTCTTGGCAAAATACGCATATCGGCGACAAAGCCTTTCCAATTCAGGACAAATACGAGTTGAAGTTTCCGTGTCCTGTGAGGATTTGGGTGAGGTGATAGGTGAGGTCTCCCCCAGGCCTCTCTATCCATGCCTTGATATATATGGCAGCAGTACGCGCAGGGATCCTCCAGGACCCCCGGGGGGGATGGCGTCCCACTCCTCCTGCCATGTCTTAATTGTGTTGTTTCTCTCACAGTCTTTTTCCGTTTGGGTAGGGGAACCTAATTCCCATAGTCGCTTCCTTTCGAGTGCCTTAAGATCCCAGGGGATCGACCCTGCCAGCACCAGAGCAGCATTTGTGCTGACTGTGCGGTACCCCTGGATTACCCTCAGGGCTGCCACCCTCTGGGTCCTCCGTAGAATCTGTTTCGCTCTCTTCGTCTTGAGAGCTGCTGTCACCCAAACTGGCGCTCCAAATAATGCAATTGATTCCGCGACCGTCATTAGCAGTGCCCTTGTGCGGGCCCGGGGGCCATGGATGTTCGGCAGAATCTTGGCTATAGCACACACTGCCTTGGCTGCTTTTGTCGTTGCCTTTTTTATGTGGCTGAGGCCATTCATCGCAGTATCCAGTGTGACCCCGAGATAGCGGACTTCTTTTACAATTTTAATATCTTCGCCGTCAAGCTGTATAGTGAGCGGACGGATCCTCTTTCTCCCTGTGAGGAGTATTGCTTCGCTCCTTTCAGGGGCAAGTCTGAGTCCCGCTGCGCTCATCCACTCTGACGTTAGGTAAACAGCTTTATTCATATTTAGTTCAAGTTCGTCGGCAGTTTTAGCCTGCACGACTATCGCCAGGTCGTCGGCATAGGCTACTGTGTCCACTCCTTTGGGCAGGCCTGTCAGACGGAGGACGTCGTCGTAAGCCAAATTCCAGAGAAGTGGGCCAAGTATAGACCCCTGCGGGACCCCGGCTGTCATTTGGAAGCTGACCTGGCCGTTGACAACTGTTCGTGCTTTAAGGTAGCTAGAAATTACATTTACCAGATACGAGGGGACTTTTTTTCGTATCAGTGTGTCCAGAATTGTTTTCCATGGTAGACTGTTGAAGGCGTTCTTAACGTCTAGGAGAGCGACTAGGAGGAGCTGCCGTGTCTGTATAGTGGAACTTCGTAACGAATCCGCCCTACTTGCAACGCGTTGTATTGCAGTTAGGACTGACCGGTTCTTGCGGAAGCCGTATTGTGTGTCCGAAAGCAGGCCGTGTTCCTCTGCGAAGAGCCTCAGTCTTTCTTCAATTATGGCCTCGTATCCTTTTGCCAGCGCACTCAGCAGGCATATCGGTCGGTATCCCCCGTTTCCCTTGGGAATGAGGACGACTTCAGCACGCTTCCAGGATAGCGGAAAAATGCCGCTTTTGAGTAGGACATTGAAAGAGTCCGCAGCTATCTCAGGGTGCTCTGTAAAGAGAAGTTTCACTGCCTCAGGGGGAACCCCGTCTGATCCGGGGGCTTTTCCGGTCTTTTGCCTGTGAGCTGCGCGTAGAACCTCGTATGGTTGAATAGACGGAAACTCGGCCTCACCTTCCAGCCCGGGAATGTTCTCATAAATTGCCCTTTCAAAAGGTGCGTGGGTCGGGAACAGCTTAGTTAGTACCGTCTTGGTTTGCTGTTCGTCCAGGAAAACAGGGGTCTTTTTTTATTACCCCTGACTATCTTGTAAGGTTTTCCCCAGGGATCGTCCTCGACCTCGTTGAGGAGCTTTCTATGGCCGCTAGTCTTACTGTCGGCTATGGCTTGTAAGGCCCGGCTTCTTCTATACTCTTGCAATTCTTGATTGCGTGCGTCTGCGTCTCGTTGTTTCAGTTTGAGAGCACGCCTCGCTTTGCAGCACTCTTTTCGTTTGTCTGCGATCTCCTGCGTCCACCAATATTTAGGCGGGACGTTCCCTCGCCTGGGGTGAGCGCTGTTGGTACACGTAGTCTTGCACACCTCTACAAGGAGTGCTTGTAGATCTTCTGCAGTGATGTGGGGGCTGGATAGGGCTTTAATTTTCCTCCCGAGTTCTTTCTTGAACCTTGACTCGTTTGTGAGTCTGAATCGCTTCTTAAGGGGAGGAACTGATCCAAAGTTTTGAATTCTCAGTCGAGTCTCAATGCAGAAATGGTCGCTCAGGTTTTCCTCGGCCACTAGAACCTTCCAGCTTATAGCTTTTGGCGCGAGGATGTCGTTACAGAACGTGATATCCACGTAAGACTCGCTGCCGTGGCAATGGAAAGTAGCTTCTTTTCCGTCGTCTAATACTTGAAGATCGAGTGATGCTGCCCATTCTAGTAGAGTTCTGCCCCTTTTATAGGCTCGAAGTGATCCCCAGACTTCTGACGCTGAGTTAAAATCCCCGGTTATTAGCACTCCATTTCCGGTTTTCGTGTCGCGTATCGATTCTGCGAGGTCATCTAGGAAACGCTCGAAATCTTCGTGCAAGCAGTTGGGGCTGATGTAGGCCGAATATATTCTGCCGACTTCTTTTACTTCGATCCAGCAAAACCCATTTCCGTGTCCTCTCTCAAGCACTTGCAAATTCTGTTTAGTTATGATCGCTGTGTCTAGCATAGGGTCTTTGTCCCAAGTCTCTGATTCTTTGGTTTTCTTTCTGTTGGGTTCGCTAAGGGCCATCACATCAGTTTTTCTTCTCCATGCTATTTATTCTATTATATCATGCGCCGGCCTGCTTCTATTGCAGTTGGCCTGAATTATGCTAATTTCACTAATCATTTTTGTGCGGAAGAGTCGCGCTGGGCAGAAATTCTAGCCGCGCCCTTGGGCCCTTGTGTCCTCCATTCGTTGGGTCCTTTTGAGCCAGTGGCAAAAGCCTGTTGTTCGGTCGTAGGCTCCTCGTTCTTCTTATTTGGCTCTGCATGCCCTGTCTTGTCCCTGCTAGCTTGCCTCACAGTTTGGCGCTCCTGCATCTTAGTTTTAAGAAGTTGGAGATATTTGGGGCATGCTGTAGATCTAGCTCTGTGGCCCTCGTCATTGCATACGTAGCATTTAGGAAGTACCGCTTTACAATCACGGGCTAGATGGTCCTCCTGCCCACAGCGGTAGCATTTCTGCTTATCTGCCTTCTTGTTTTTACATGCAAAGGCCGTGTGCCCGATTTCATGGCAGTTGTAGCACGTGGGCAGGGTTATCCATTCCTCGACTCTACAACTGCTTCCTCCGACGGTCACGATCTTCTTCAGTAGGATTCTGCGGGCTTCAGTCTTTGGTAAGGTGACCAAGCACTGCCAACTGCCTTTGTTTTTAGTAGCCCTGGGAGCTTCCGTGCGAATCTTGGTAGACTCTTGGAGCTTCAGTATCTTTCGAATGTCCTGTTCTATAGAAAGCGCCGTAAGTAACGGGCTGATTCTCCGAAGGACAACAGTTGCTGTAGGGCCGCTGTACTGTCTAGTGTCGACCTCTCCGCCCGTCTTTTGTCTGAGGACCTCTGCAAACATTGTGCTGCTGCCTGGGCTTTTTTCTTCAACTCTTAGAATGATGTCCCCTCCCTTATTAGTAATGACCGTCCCTATTTTTACCCCGCTATTCGCCGTGTTGACTAGTGGGCGCATTTTTTCAATCACATCTTCTGACGAAGAGCCTGCAGCAGGTCTGATCCTAACAGAAATATATTCCTTCTGCTCTTTCCGCGAAGTTGCCTCGACATCGTGTTGGCGCGGCACACGTCCTTCTCGGGTGATGTCGACTTTACACCCTATCTTCCTACAGCATGCTTCTACTGCATTTCTTATGGTGGGTCCTCTCCATTGTGGAGAAATGTACAAAGCCATTGGGTTTTGAGAGCCAATGTTGTGTCCTTTTTCTAGCGTCTTGTGAAGAGCTGCTAGGAAGCCAAGTGGCGTTTCCTCTAGGCCGACAGCGCCCACCACTAGTATGCTAGTCGACGTAGCAGACGCCTCAGCATCCTGCTCCTCCTCAGGTTCGGGTTCATCTGGGTTTTCTAGCTCGAGCTGGGCGCTATTTCTGAGGATTGCGACTCCTCCTGCCCGTAGAGAGGCCGCTTTTTTCCGCCATCGGGAATTGCCCTGTAAGTTTCTTGAGCAGAGACTTGTCCTTTTCGGAGCCTTTCGTAATAAGCATTACCCTGATTTCACGTAAGGTAGTGATGTTGTCCGTAGTGAGACCAGTAGTCTTGTAAATAGACAGCGGCCACTCCTCCTTGATGAGGTTTATTAGACCTTCGGGTGTTGCCGTTTCTGCCATCTGCTCCTCGAGGTGTTTCGTCTTGACCATCTCGATCTGTTCCTTTTCTAGCTTTTCCTGACAGGCTTTGCATCGTAGCTCTGCCGCGGGTGGGGTGCTCGATGAGGGCCGTGCCTCTTTCTGAGCGGCTAGTCTCTGCAACTCTAAGGTGAAAGCCGCAGCTTTTTCCTTCCAGCTCTCAGCTACCTTTGTGAGGTCTTGCGTACGTGCGGCATTCTCGTCGGCTTGCTTCCGGAGAATTGCTTTCTCCTCCCCCGTTTCCTTTTTGGATTTCTTCAGTTCCCATACCGCCTTATCTAAGCGTGTGATAGCGGCCTTAATATCCACCTGGGTGGTTTTATGCTTATCTTTTAGTGCCTTGAGGTGTTTTGTAACTGCCTCCAGGTCTTCTAGAGCTCTGTCCTCCTTGTTTGGAGAGGGCTCCTTTTCATCAGAAGACTTCCTCGCAGCCTTGGTCCTGCTGGTCGTGCGGGCTCGGCTGCTTTCAGCCTCCTTCGGGTCATCTGGCGTGGTTGCCATCAGTCTCTTTCGTTGTCCTCTTGCGCTTGCCGCATCTCTGTAGTCATCGTCGCCCTCGATATCGCGATCCGAGTCAGCATCCAGGTCCGTGGCAGATTCAGCCTCTGCTATCTTGTCGGCCTTAATTTCGGCTGCCTCCGTCTGCTGTCCCCGTTCAGAAGAGTCTTCATCAGGGAACTCGCCTGGACCCCTGAACGGGTCCATATATGTGTATATTTTTTCCTTCCCCTTTCCTCTCTATTTTCTTCTCTATTTATTTATTTGGTTTATTTATTATTATTATTATTATTATTATTATTATTATTATTATTATTATTATTATTATTATTATTATTTTTTTGAATTTTATTATACGATGTCGAATTATATTTTAAACCCAATACAATTCAGATTTTTAAGTTCAGATTAAAAAAAAAAAAACACTGCTGGGGATTGAACTCAGACCGGTCTTGCTTAGACCGGTACTGTAGTCGCCGACGCAACCACTCTGCTATCCACTCCCTGTGGAGGACAGCGCTTCCACAGGCGTTCGATCACTGTTCGCGGCGGCTTGCCGTGGTTGTTATGTACAGTGTCAATAATTATATGATGGCTTATATACACAATTATTTATGTACACAGTAAGCTATATACATATACACAGTAGGCTTAATGCATATACACATGGAGGAAGCCGCGCCAGTCTGTACTACCGATCGGCTAGAGTCACTGCTCGATCGATAGGCGACGTTCGAATTTCGAACACCTCGAACACATACACTTCTTGTTTGGGAAACCAAAAAAAACAACAAAAGTCAAGTTTGTCACAGTACCTTTGCAGTAATTACTAATCGCGTTGAACTCCCTACCACTAAGGCTGTCGAGTGCAATTGGTCAGCCTGTTACAGGCCTCAGGTTCCTGCACTCTTCGACCAAGTTTTACGGAGCTAAGCCAAACGCGACCGCACCCAACAGCTGATAGAGAGCCTCTGTTTGGCAGATGTCTGTATATAAATATAAATATATATATATATATAGGGCAGCCAAGCAAGCTAGTAAGCTGACGCGAGAATATGTAAAGACCGTTCCGTTAATGAGGCCGTTGGCAGCGTTGGTTAAACGGCTGGTTAAGAAAGCGTATAAGGAGGAGAAGAAAAAGCACTGGGAAAAAATAGAGTGGGTAGCAATAAGGGAGGCTGACGAACGTCCACATACATGGCTGAAACGAAGGGGGAGAAGACAGTGTTCCGTAGAGACGGGTAGGTTAGTCGAATATTTTAAGCAAATATTGGCCGGGGCGGACACAACTCCGAAAGCGCCGCTAGAATACGAAGGCCCGTGGGATCAGACAACGGAAGAAGCGAGGGTTTGGATAGGGAGGGAAATCTCAATTAGGGAAGTGATAGATGCAATAGACAGAGCACCACGGGGCAAAGCGCACGGGAAAGACTTGATAAGAAATGAACACATGAAAGATACCTTAATTCTCGCACCTTGCTGGCAAGCCTTATTCAATGAATGTTTAAACAAGGGGGAAATTCCAGAGGCCTGGAGGAAAGCGACCTTAATAGTCATTCCAAAAGGAAAGGGAGTAGAAACTGAACCGGAAGCTTGGAGGGGAATAGCAATAAAAAGCTGTCCGTATAAAATATTTTCGGGAATAATAGCTAGAAGACTGGGGTCATTCTTGGAGGAGCGGGGGGTAATACCGGAGGAGCAGCATGGATTTAGGAAAGGAAAATCAACTTACTCAGCAATTCGGGAGCTGCTAGGAGCAATCTGGGAAACGCTGTCTAGGCCAAGAAGTTGTATATATGCGGTGTTTGTAGATTTAAAGGCAGCGTTTGACATAGCGCCAAGGGATAAAATAGTTGAAGAGTTGGCAAAATCGGGAGTGCCGGGAACAGTTCTGAGGTTACTTATTAATATGTTAAAGCAGAACACGGTGCAGATTGATAACGGGGTCGGTATTGCGGGAGAAGTGGCTCAAACCACAGGCGTCGCACAGGGCGATGGACTGAGCCCATTGCTGTTTTCCGTACTATTGGGTGGACTACCAGAGTGGATAAGGGCGGGCTGGACCCAAGAGTGGGCCAGAATCTTACTGTACGCTGATGATGTGGTCATCTTTGGTGGCAGCCTTTTCAGGGTGAAACAAGCCATGAATCGACTAGTTACATTCATGGATGAGAAGGGCTTGAAGGTTAACTGGGGAAAGACAGTAGCTATGAAATTCCGAAGGGGCGGCCGTATGGCCAGGGGTGACGTGATCCAAGTCAGGGGAACAGAAATTAACTTTGTAAACAAATTTACATACCTAGGCATAACCTTGTCAACAAGCGGTAGCAGTTTTCGATTACACATCCAGGAGAGGGTCAGGAAGGCCACCATCGCAGCTGTGGCAATTAAATGGCCACATATGCTTTCAGTTCATGCAGCAATTGCTCTTTTCGGGATACAGATAGCACCCATAGCCACATACGGCATTCCACTAATATGGGATAAGTTGGGAGTAGGCGAATTGCGTTTAATTGATGGGGTGAGGTTTTTCTTTTTAAAGAGGGTTTTTGCGCTTTCGAATACATGCAGGAATAGAATTGTTCACGTCTTGGAGGGTGGCCCGCTGCTGACGGAAGAACTACAAAAACGATTTAATCTGAAGAAAACGTGCGCCTTTGAAGTTTATATGCGAAACTGGGAAACCAAAATTAGTGAGGTGGACATAGGTATTTATGGAACAGCAGCAATGACGAGCACTGCATGGCGGGGTAGCGGTGTAATAGATCGACATCTAACGACGGCCTTTGCAGCTCACGGATTTCATCACGTTCTGTGCAACGTGGAGGGTTTTCATGAACCACAGGATGAATGTCAATGCAAACAATGCTGGAGCAAATGTGATCGATACCACGCCGCGGTATGCCCGGCGGTTAGATCCATAGCAGAACTAGCAAAACGCTAGATTGTTGGCGTCTCGAAACATTTTGATGTAACATAAACACATTTACCCAGTTTGGGTGTTAATAAAACAAATATATATATATGTATATATATATATATATATATATATATATATAAATGTGTGTGTGTGTGTGTGAAGTCGAGACGTTCAACTATCGAAGCAGAATCACATAAACGAGAAACAAGTGACACAGACCTTCGCTACGCTAAGCTGGATAAAGACGACCTCACGAAACTAAAAATAGTGAAAAGTTCACCGGGGCAGACAGACGACGTAGACCTGGAATACCGAACACGCCTCCAGTGCGGCTTTTAACCGCGTAAGTCTTTGCGCGGGAGGGCAGCGAGGGAGAACGAAAAAAGCGCTACTAGTTGCAGTCATGTTGTCGTATCAGGAAACGTCAGACGTCCTACATGTACATACGGAACGACATCACACTTTTTACTTTGTTAGTCTTTATGTATATATACAGAAAAAAAATATATATATACTGCCATGAGACCGACGATATTTGTTGCTATTGTTTTTGATGAGAAA
This sequence comes from Dermanyssus gallinae, assembly GCA_003439945.1. NCBI lineage: Eukaryota > Metazoa > Arthropoda > Arachnida > Mesostigmata > Dermanyssidae > Dermanyssus > Dermanyssus gallinae. The sequence goes on along the minus strand of QVRM01004178.1, from coordinate 91,673 downwards.
TTCGTTCAACGTATTACTGCTACACTGCCGATAACCAATGTGTATATACTTGACTTGAATCATAAACCCTAATATATATATATATATATATATTTTTTTTATATATATATATATATATATACGGGTGACCAAAAAAGGCTAGAAAGTGCAAAACTTGTTTCTTCAGGCGCTGTCCAAATTCTTGAACTTACCACTTATATATATATATATATATATATATATATATATATATATATATATATATATATATATAAGTGTTAAGTTCAAAAATTCGGACAGCGCCTGAAGAAACAAGGTTTGAAATTTCTGGCCTTTTTTGGTCACCCGTATCTAAATAAGCTAGCAAAATGCGACGACCAGACAACGCGGCCTCGAGCGCCATCAACGCGGTAACTATGCTATCACTACTTCTAAACGACCCAAAAAGAGAATAAGCCAGGGAAGCACGCACCTCTCACCCGCTAGGAGAAATGCGTCTCCACCAGTGGCCCCAGCCAAGTTTATTAATACACACATCATATTTATTCACCATAGTTGTTGGTAGTAGGATTGGATTGACACACATGGCCTGCTACGAAATGATAACAATATCTCGTTCACACGCGCCTGTAACGAGTAAGAGTCTAATGCCGAACATTTTAGAACATGATATCGACAGATATTGCACTCACCACAAAACTTACATACACAGTCGTTAATATCATAACATTCACCTTTGAGGCACATATAATGGTGATAACCATGCCATGTTACCCTGCACAATAATGGTCGGTTACTTTGGAAGGCACGTTTCCATTTCTCTGAGCGAAAAGCAGGTTCATCTGTGTAGTTACACATAACAAAATGTACGTTTCGGTCTTCCCTAAATGCTCTGTACATGTCGAGTGTATTTGTACTGGTCGGTAATTTGTGTAGGACTAAGTTTTCTACCAGAGTACGTTCTCCGCATAATTCTAGTGCTAGGGTAGCTGACGCGTTCTTGGGTAATCCCAGCACACGCTTTACAAAGCACGCCTTTACGCGGTCTACATTTTTAAGATCGCGTAATGTTAGGTGCGGCGCAATTACTGGGAGACAGTACTGGACTATCGGGGTAATTTTCATATTAAATATTTTCATTGCTGTGTCAAGATCTACGTCTCGAATGTCCCCGAGTAGCATAATCGCCGCCGTGGCCTTTGCTCGCAGTTCCTCGATGTGTCTGCTAAAAGTCAGTCGCGATGTCAGAGTTACGCCAAGATACGAGAAATGATTAACCAGCTCCAGGCAAGTACTGTTGATCTTGACGCGATGGTCGGCAGCGGCGTATGAGCCGCCGCGGCTAAAGCGAAGAATCTTTGTCTTAGAGATATTAATTATGAGTCGGTTCTCCGCACACCATTTTGAGGTTTCATTTAAGTAGAATTGTACGTGTTCCCGGGATTTGGCTAAGACGACGAGGTCTTCCGCGTAGAAGGCATGCGGTGCTTTCATTGTGCGTAGAAGGTCTGCTAAGCCAGCAATGTACAGTATAAAGAGAAATGGGCTTGCAGAGTCGCCCTGCGCTACTCCAGTGTTTTGTGTAACAGGCTCGTTTATATAGTGATTTCCGTTTTTTATGGTTATAAAATTGTGTCTCAGCATATCTCGAATCAAATTAATTAGTTGGCCCTTAATATTAAACCTCTCTCGAAGGATTTCGAGGAGGCGGTCCCTGGGCACACTGTCGAATGCGGTTTGAAAGTCGACAAAGGCCGCATACGTCATACTTTTGTCTCGTTGGCGTTCACTTACGTGTTAAATCACGAACCGTAAAGCGTCTGCTGTTGACTTTCCTGGCAGGAATCCAAACTGCTCGCAGGACAGATCATTAACCGTGCACTCATACATCCTCCTCGCTATGAGCGATGTAAGCAGTTTGTATAGGACACTAGTTAGGGCAATTCTTCGATAGTTTTTCGGGTCGGTTGGGTCCCCTTTCTTTTTGTAAATTGGCTGTATACGTATTTTTCTCAACTGGTTAGGTATTTTGCCTTGTCGAGCGCATTTATTAAAAAGCCTAGTCAAATACTGGCCTATAGTTTGCAGGTTAGCTTTTAAATGCTCATACACAATAAGATCCGGCCCAGCTGATTTGCCATTTTGTCTCGATATTATTGCACCTATGACTACATCATCTGTAAACACAAGAGTTTCGTCTGAGTCATCTCTGGGCGGGAGTGTAAAATCGTTTTCTAAAAGGTCTTTAAAATGTCTGATCCACTCGGTATCGTTTATGAGTGGGTTTCCTGGATCTACTCTATGTGGCAGGAGGAGCCGCGGTTTATTTACACTGAGCTGTATAAGATTTAGACGTCCCTGTTGCTCATAATGCTGCCAAGTTTATTCACAGGCCTATTAAGTATACATGACTTTGCAGCGAACAGATGCACTCGATCAATTTTAGTTTGATTTGCCGTTGATATTGCTGTTGTTGATCAAGCAAGATGGCTTAGTTGCAAAGCATTTGCCTTGCATCCGGGAGGCCTGGGTTTGAGTCTTGGATTGGCCATTCTAAAATTGGTTTTCATGGTTCTTACTTTAGACAATATGATTGCCGGAGTAAACAAAAAAATCGGCCATGAGACAAAAACCATACACGGGAATTAGCTTCACGGAACAATAAAAAAACCAGAACAATGTTAGGGTCACTGTCGTTGTGCTAGTGGCCTTCGAGCACACAGCAGAAGGACGGTTGATGGCACGATCAAACAGGCAGCAGGTTATGCCGTATTTTTTTGGTACAGACGGTCGAGACTCGTCGAGCAAGGTGGCGTGGTGGCTTAAATCTGCGCCTCACAACCGGAGGAAACACATAGCAGGTGCGCGGGTTCGAGCCCCACCGTTGAACATTTGTATTTATAGCGGTCCGTCTATGAAGCAATGTGAAAAACAGTTCCGTGGACGTTACATCTTGGCCGAGGGTCAACCCGAAAACTTTATTAGTCAAGACTTTAGTTCATCAAATCGACGGTCGAGACAATAGTTCATCAAAGTTTTCATTCGCCAACCTCAGATCATCATCAAACTGAACAGCTGAGCTTCAGTAGATCGGGCACACGAGATTCGGGTCTGTGAACTATTGAAAGCTTACCGACATTCCCTGGCGACTACCTCTACTAAAGCGGGTTCAAAATGGCTGAGACTTTGCAGCTTTTCAAAATCGCTACGGCAAATGGCAAGTCGCGAGCGAATTATCTCTAAATAGTCAGTCGTTTCGACTGTCGATGATGCTGCCAGCAGTAGGAGCAGGTACGATGGGCGGGCCAGTGAATTAGCACGTCGTAACAAACATCGATTGCCAACGACTTGCACGTGCTTGTTCAGCCCGTTTTCGGTCTCGCGAAGGTGCTAACGTTTCTGATGCCAGTTTGGGTTGAGTGTCAATACAAGTGCGAGCAAATGTCGATGGCTACGTCCATTGGTCCATCGGAGTCTGTGGCGGCGAAGTTTGATCCTCCGCTTCTACTAACTCCAGGTTGACGCTGCCCATGAAGCATTGTGTGCAACGTGGAGGGTTTTCAAGCTGGAGCAAATCTAATCGATACCACGAGCCGCGGTATTTCCGGCAGTTAGGTTCATAGCGGAACTAGCGAAACAACAAGACACCAACAAAAATGTTGTCTCAAAACCATTTTGATGTAACATAGGCACATTTACCCAGCCTGAGTGTTAATCAAATAAATAATAGTAGTATACCTCATAGGACGAAAGTCACTCAGAATGACGCCCTCAGGGAAGTTTTTAACTTGCGCCGTAGGGGTTCGTAAGAGTTTTCATGATTTTAAGCGTTTAAGTCGCTAAGGGATATTTACAGGGTAAAATTTGTTCGTTCCGCATGAGATGAGTGAGACATGTTGAAGTATAAAATAGATAATGTTGGTGCTTTTATACATTTTACATATTTTTGTTTACGAGAACGTAAGCATTGCAAAATTGCGGTCTTTCAAATAAACCTCATGTATTTAATGTATACATTATTTATTTAAATTTTAAATATAGTTCACTACTCGAGTCCATACCTCGTCTAGAGAATATGGCTTACGGAGTTCATTCTAGATTGCTTTTGCTGTATAGAGTGATTTCTCGAAACTTCCTTGCCAGATACAATTACCATAAGAAAGAGCAGGTGGAACGTCGAACGTCGAGGGGTCGAAACAAAGTAAGACTTGTATTAGTTTTATTGACAACTGGGCCGAGGTAATTAAAATATCGATAATTATTTCCACTTGGATTAGGGAGAATCTTACCTTCTCAGCTACGTTGGAGTGATTAAAAAGGCGCATCTTAGCATCGTCGGTAAATCCAAAAGCCTCACCGAGATTCTCAGCCTGCAACTTCAAATCACGAAATTGAGAAGCTCCTCTCTATAAAGTATATATATATATATATACTTCCCAGCTAGCTAGTAACAAAATGGCTGTTATTTTTAGTCAAAGGGTGTTACAAACATGGTCAGTAAAGATGCCTATATTACTGTGATCATGCTTTCTAGCTTGGCGTTATCTGCAATAGAGGCAACAAGCAGACGGTAGACAGAAAACATCGAGTACTGCAAGCGAAATAGTCGCCACGGTTGGGTCCCGCAGGATTACGTATTAGGTAATTACTTTAATTGTTTTGCCGAATTTTGCGTATATAAGTTATCATGCCATCTCTTCGGTTTTTGTCCCAGGTGAAACTTCTTTGCGCTATGTTTAGAAATGTTGCACCTTTATACAAGCTTTGTCAACAGCAATTCCTTGTCGCAGCATAGAATGATCTAGAACAGAGCCAGTGGAGTCCTCTGGTGCGTTACATGTTAACTTCTGACATGGGCTCGGGGAGGGATATCGTCAAGTGTATTACTGAGTAGAGTATCCCTACGGGACACATGGCTAGTGTAAAAATCTGTAATGCAACATTCAAATGCCTCGGCCTCGTTTTTAACCTGAACGCGCACTGATTGCACTTTGCCATCAACACTGCTCAAACTGCGTGAAAGGCGGGCCCTTCGGCAGCTGCAAGGATTTGCCTCTAGTGCTACAATTTGCCATCTGTCACCGCACGTCGTCAGTGTCACCGTTCTCAGCCTCTCGTAGGACAGAGTTCCGTTTTCGCCGTCCCAGCTGCCAGTGCCATCCTCAACAACAACAACCGTCGATTCACCAGCTGTTACTGGCGGTACAGTGCTTTCACCGTCCACATTCGTTCTCGGTAATATCCGCGCGTCGTATAGGGCTTTGCGAGCAGCCTCATTCTCATAGGGCAGTTGTCGTTCCGCTACTTCGGCTCGTCCTTCGCCTTCAGTCAGCCTGGAAGGGCAAGTTTCTTTCTCGGCTCTCAGCTTCAGCTCTCGTAATCGCCATTCTTTAAATTGCAGCAGATTTCGACGGGTTATCTCTGACGACAAATGCGACCTGCTTCGGCTCCGTAGTCAAATAGTAAACTAGCGCAAGCGCAGTTGAGGCAGACGACACCAAGGAATACATGAAGCGAGTTACGACATAGTGCTTAGGGCAGTCTAACTCTATCCAAGCACTTTTTAGGTAGGCTCTTGCGCTAATAATCTCTGCGAATGTGCGCAGGTGCTCGCAAAAGGCGATCGACGCCGGCCAACCAAACCGCAGGCAAAGGTCATTGTAGAGCAGCGGGGTGACGGGAAGGTGATACACGAGGGAATTACGCGCGGAGCGCTCTAAGCCTAGAACCGGATGTTTAGTTTTGGAACGGATGCTTTGACGTAGTCAAGTTGCTCGAAATTTTTCTCGCAAAAATCCCTCCAGACTGGTTAAATTTAAGAGGCCATGACTGGATCTACTTGCAGTATAAAGAGGCATCGTACTGTTTACAAGTGTTGGCGCGGATTTGATCATGCATGCCGCTATAAGCGTCTTTCTGTCGCTTTCTGTCTCTATGTGTGTCAGATGTGCAGTAAAGCTACAGCGGTTACTCTCGGGAAAAAGGAGACCAAGATGACAGAATCTGTTGACATAGGAGAGAGTTATGCTGTCCAGATGAAGGCTGTCCTTTGCTGCCAGTCGGCCCCGCCGCAGTCGCTCCATAAACGGTTTAGCCCATAAGTGACTAGGTCATTGAAGTCGTGCTACAACAGCTCGCTCTTACATCTGTTTGAGTCGTGGAACCCAAGTAACCCCGTTGTGGTGTAAAACTTCATAAGTACTGTTAAACTTAAAATTTAGCAAGTGGCGTATTTCTTGAATTGTGCTACTAGTATTTTTTTTAAGTATATAAGAGAGTATGTAGCACCGCGACACTGGACAGTAAATTAGAAAAGTCACAAAATCATCTTTGTCTGTATGACTTCGCAAATATACATGCAAGAGGTTCTGGTGGAAAAAGGAGCAAATGTTCTAGAGAAAACTGGGACAATGTACTTCTTCAAAGTAAGATACTCCTTCAAATGTGCTACTAGTAGTTTCTTTTTTAGAGGACTAATTGGAAAATGCGGAACGCACACACGGTCACCACTGCAGGATTGTACTCATTTGCATTAGTGGGGCTCTAACCCACTAAAAACCAGTCATGTCCTCCTTCCCCCCAGCAGGGAAGTGCTGTTAGCAATACTACAAATTACTGAGGGGGGATGTAATAGCCCGGTTTACTGGTCGCGCCGGCCCCCTGTAGCCAGAGAGGGCGTCGACATGCGCATGCGGTTAACCCGTTCTTTCTCGGTTAAAACACGCCTGATGACGGTCGCAACTATATATCTGCTATATAGTTGTATGCTATACTAGACTCTCTGCAGCTACACACTTATGGCAATGGTTAGCACTCGCTTTTAGGTCGTTGGGTACGATTCTAGTATGACTTCATAACAGTTTCACTTCACAAAGTTCTACTAATGTTCACTAGTTCAAAGTTTAACGACTCATTTCAAGTCAGGGCACCTACCTGCTAACACAACGTTCACTAATTCGGGCTAGTACTAGGATTCTAGGATCTTTTCCACATACCTATAAAAAATGCAAATAAGATGTACTATTTCTCGGAAACAGCGTATCTCTTATGCCAATGCAAAGTTTCATGAACGGGCGGTCTATCACTGTATAAAAAGCTATGTTGTCTTGGAATCGGCCAGACATTGTATTATATAATTATGTAGATAAAGGATTACGAAGTGGAGTAAATGTTAGATCACTGAAGGTTGCGCATTCGGCGAAGATACAACCAATTCTCGTGGAGAGTCCAGATATTCAGATGTTAAATAATTTGTGAAAAGGTATGTATATTTAATATGCACATTTGACCACTGAATAAGGATGTCTTTGATTTGACTTAAAAGTCATGTGCTTTGATGACGCCGTAGTTGCCACAGACAACCAAATGCTTTGCTCAGGGGTTGTATTGCAGAGCAACCTGCGACTTCTGTTGCTTAAGAGATTAGTGGAAAGAAAACATACATGTTTCTTAATATAAAATCTATACAACGTACATATTCGTTAACATAAAACCACAAAGAAGCATCAGCACAAAAACTGAATTTAGCAACGGTCCTAAATCCCGTATCGTTATCTTTCTGAAGCTTTCTTTACGTATCCTTATACAGCAACTAAGTGCCATATCGAGGTGAAACGAAATCCGCTAGCTACCAACATAACACATCGTTTCAAAGATTCGTAGTACTAGATCTACGGTATAAATCATATTTTATGTAATGGTATATACTATTGATCAATAATAGCCAACGGGTGCGCACACCGTAATATGACTCAATCAGCACACATATACATTATTTGTGGGTACTAGGTAACATGCAAAAGCCCACTATAATCCACAAACTATTAGAATATAGAAAATCCTCTGCGGATAAGCATGAAGCCATGCTTCAGCACCCTTCGACGAAACTGCCCTAAAACGTGTCTTGGTATCTTGCAGAATATATATTTGGAAAGTGGTCAGCCGTGTTAGAGACATGAAGTAGAAACAATGTTGGACATGATATTGCCCGTAAGATGCGCCACGAGTTTTACAAATATACGAGCATATAGCCTCCATGATGTCACTTGGACGGCCATGCTAGGTAGTCGGACCCGTGAAACGATGTGCTAACAATTGTATGCTTTTTTGTTTTACCTGACCCCCTCCAAGCGTCGGACCGCATAGAGTTCGGATCAATCTTGGCCATTTGGGTTTTGTTCAACCAAAATCGCAATCAAGCAAATGGCCATACTGATATTTAAAGCGTTCTCCCTAACAGTCTGTTGCTAGAGATAGCCACATTGGAGGAGTAACTCATTGAGTTTTACCGTAGCTATAGCACGTGTGGTTGATTTTACGCTGACCACCTGATGAGGAGGAGAAAGAAAAAGAAACAAAATAAAAACACGCAACCGCGGGACGCACCCAAGAAACAGCCGAAGGAGAGGACAGCAGCCAGCATTATGTCAAACAACAACGTGGATGCTGCTGGCTGCGAGAGCAACATTACCGAGCTCGCAGATAAAGAGCAAGAGCGGGTTGACTCTGGTTTGGCGGATGGGACCCCTGCCCAGATGGATCTGACGGCGGTGGTCTGGATGGCTTCATCCATGTTTCATCGAGGAAGCGATATAGGGAGGATGCCCCGGGTACGGCTTCCATGTATCTTGGAGGCTGTAACCCTGGCTATACGCCAATGAATCTTCAACGGTTCATTAAATCGTTGGGTTTTGCGGTCGTCCGATGTTGGCAACTTGGTGGACATGGGAAGGAACAGATCGTCTGTTCCTTTAAAGTCTAGGTTCCAGTTGCTGATCTTGGCCGACTGCTATCCTACGAATATTGGTTAAACATGGCTTAAGGGCGCGTCCTTTCTTTAGCGACTTCCGAGGACGTGGGCGGGATGGTGCTCAAGGACTGCCGCCAGAAGGTCCGGTCTCTGAAGGACCTATCTGAGTGCTACACCAGTTTTGCAGGATTGCATGTAAATGCACGGGACCTCCGATATGGGACGAGGTTTGAAGATCTCACGCTTCTTATGGATAGCTCACGTGTGGACTGGGATGTCGTGGTGGTGAGTGAGACCTGGTTTGATGACCCTGACGCCGCCTTGTTTAACATACGAGGCTACACTAGTGTGTCTGTATGCCGACCTGGTGGAAATGGAGGCGGTCTCTCAATCTATGCGTACTCTGCACTTGATCTGGTGGAATCGACAACACGATCGAGTGATGACGGGAGTGTGCAGGCTATTAGGTTGAAAATTCGCCGCCCTGGTTTTTATGGCTATGTCGTCGGGGTGTACTCCAATGATGTCCGGTCAGCCGGCACTCTGATGGATATCTTAGACGACCTTGTGACAACGACTGGGGATCTGCCCTGTGTACTTCTGGGTGACACAAACATTGATATTTTGAGTAACGAAGCTGTGACTGCTGAATACTGCTTTGGACTTGCTAGCAAGGGCATTGAACAGGCCATAAATATCATCACTCGTCCTAATCTTAGATCTGATGCAGTGTCACTTGGTTCGTGCATAGACCTTGTCGCTATTGCCAATTGTGAGCGATATGTCCGTACACGGTCTTTTCCGACCATTACCCAGTAGGGATCACACTGACGGTTAACAAGGCATCTTTAGCGTCGTTGACGATGAAACCAAGTTCGATCGCTGCGAGTCTCTATAGGATATTCGATGAAAACAGCCAACGAAGGTTTCAAGACGGTGTCACCAGGGTGGATTGGACTTCTGTTCTCGACTCAGCTGATCCCAACGAGGCCTTCGAGTTATACAATGATAAGCTCCGGCTCCTGTATAGCGATTGCTTCCCGTTGCGACAGCGAAGGGCTTCGAAAAAGGTAAAAAAAAAGAATTAAAAAAAAAAAAGTAAAAAAAAAAAGTTCACCAAATAATTTGGTTAATTTGAGACATGCTGTCGATCGCGCTCGCCGCCAGTGGGTTAGCACACGGTCCGCAGTTGACAAAGAGGCGTTTCAGAGATTGCAGGTGTTGTACAAGGTAGAACTGAAAGTGGCTAGGGATACCTACTACGAACAACAGTTTGCCGCTGCACGTAACCGCCCTGCCAAGCTCTGGAGTTTCCTTAATGAAATCTGCGGCCGTAGCAAAAAGTCTGGAGCGGTGCCGAGTCGGCTACTAGTCGAAGAGAGGGAACTGGAGGAGGTCCAGGAGATAGTGGACGCACTGAATGATTTCTTCTTATCTATCGGTAAAAAACTACATCCTTGCTCCCTCCTCAAGAGCCGATTGACAGTTTCATCTTAAACCTATGGGGCACCGAGCCCAACGCATTTTCCTTTAGTGCTATTACAGCTCAGGAACTGCAAATCGCTGCAAAAGACTTAAAGACAGACTCACTCGATAGCGATGGAAACGTGCCGGGTAAATTTCACTCTAAATTCATTGACACCTTAGCGGCCCCTCTAGCTGCCGTATTCAATATTTCCATTAAAACGGGCGTGTTTCCGGAACGCCTCAAGACATCTTCGGTAACTCCGCTGTATAAGGGTAAAGGCGGGAGGGACCAACCTGGTAACTATCGCCCGATATCCTTAGTGTCTTTCGTCTCAAAAGTATTTGAAAAGCTTGCTAAACAACAGCTGGAAAGCCATTTAAATGACTTAAATTTCTTCTCTAAAAATCAATTCGGTTTTAGGGAGGCACGATCAACTGAGCTGGCATTGGGACATATACGGTGGGAGATCATTAAAGCTGCGGAGGATGGAAAAATGTGCCTTGGTGCATTTCTTGACGTAGCCAAAGCGTTCGACTGCCTCGACCACTCTATGTTTCTTAAGATGCTCCTGCAACTAGGCTGCGCACCAGCAGTAACATATTGGTTTAAATCGTATCTTAGTGGACGGAGGCAATTTGTGGCGGTGGGAGCTCTAAGGTCTGCGACGGGAACTGTATCCACTGGTACGCCCCAGGGGTCGGTTCTTGGACCTTTTATCTTTATCACCTACATGAATTTCGTCCTGCGGGGCATCGAGAGGTACGTAGATTGCCGCCCAATCGTTTATGCAGACGACACCACTCTTTTGTTCCGTGTCTCACCCTCCCAATTGTCCAATAATAGGTTTAATCTTCAGCACGTTGAAACCGGTATTGAGAAGGCCATGTCTTTATTTCAAAGATTTGGTCTTGTCGTTAACCCGACGAAGACGACACTCGTTCATTACCACACCCCACAACGGGCATCGAGACAGAAGTTCAAAGCTGGTAATATCTCCCTCCAAATAGGCGGCTCTGCTATCCCTCTCAGCTCAGAGGCAAAATGTCTTGGCATTGTTCTACACGAGCATATCAAATGGGACAGTCAAGTGAGATCAAGTGTCAGGGTCTGCTACGCCGTGGTGGCCTCACTCGTGCGTTTGAGGAGAGCCAAGGCTTCGCGGGATCTTCTGGTACGTGTCTACAAAGCGCTTATGGAACCAATTCTAACTTACGGAATTACTCTGTGGGGCGCCACGTATTCCACGACCCTAGACAAGCTAAGAATCGTTCAGAATGACGCGGTTAGAGCCATAATAGGTCTTCCTCGTTGCGCGAGTGTGACTCCATGGTACACCAGGCTTGGGCTTCTCAAGCTTGATAAGCTGACATGTTTAAAGTTAGCCGTGCTAGCCTATAAGGTGCAAAACAATAGAATCCCTTCAGATTGTGTTTTTGACTTCGTCCTTACCCTAGTACGGTCGCAGCGCTACAGGAACCAACTCAGAGTGCCAGGGTTTAGACTCACTCTACTTCGGCACTCACTGGCCTATATGCTGCCCACGGTCTGGAACGAGCTGCCGTTGGCGCTTCGAAATACAAGCCGGGCCGCTGTTTTTAAACGACATCTTCTCTTACTGCTCAAGAACGAAGAAACAAGCGACTCCGAGTGATTGGTTTTAAACTTATTTTACTATATAGGTATTAAACTTGTATTAGGTTGTTCTAAAGTTTTAAACTTGTATTGTGTTACTTATACTCAATTTTGTTGTTTACACTTCTGATTTGTGCAAACATTCGTAAACTTCTGTTGTGCTACTTATACTCAATTTTATTGCTTTATCGCGTACACACTTTTGATCGGTACAAAGACTCGTACATTATGTATATTTTGAATGAAAGGTGACAGATTGCCAACTTGTTGGGCACGTCAATAAACCTGATTGATTGATTGAGGCCGTGGATGGGGCCAGCTTAGTCGATATTCAACCGTTGCTATGAGAAATTGCCCCGGCCGTCTGCGTGTGCTGGCGCGCGAGCTATATTACTAGCCATGAGCATTCAGACCACATACACTTTAGCTACTTTTCTTAATTGCTAATCGTCCTCTTGCCACCAATAACGTTGTCGTGCCGCAGATTTCATTTTGACTATTCCAAAATGTCCAGCATGTAGCTTTCCTAAAACGATCACATCGTAGTTCTTACGATGAGGTGTCATCTATACAAACAACCATCTTTAACCGTGTCTCCATTCAACTTGATTCCATCCACCCCAGTCAGGCTAGTCTGCTTATTGCAGGGAACATAACCATTTAAGAAAAGTCTTTGTCAGAGCAAGTCAGCTACCTTCTCGATAGTCGACGCGTTGTTCTCTGGTGAGCTTTTCGCTATCTTGCAGAAAAGGGGTCTTCCTGGCTCAAGAATTTCTAATGCAATTTTCCGAGGGCTGGCTTTCTCCTTTCTAGAGATCCGCCACAGGCTTAAATACATTTTTATGAATCTCTACTAAAGTCTAAGAGCTCGCAGCGTTTGCCTCTGTAGATGCTGTCATCCTGACAGAAACCTGGTCTACCGCCCCCTTACATCTACCGAAGTTTTACTTAGTGTCCTGCCCCGGACTTTAACGCAAGACAACTCGACAAAACGGGTGATAGCAGAACAGTCGCCCTCACTGATGTGCTATCCAACTTTGGTTTCTGGATTGCGAACGGTCCAGCAGTGTTTACGTTCATGGGATGGAGTCCTCGACAATTGACCTATTTGCCACGAATCTCTCGAATGACGAGTTTGTGTTCCAGGGCGCAGATCACCCGCTTAGCGAAAGAGAACGCCTCACTTGGCACGTTCCGGTCGGTCTCCGAATAGCCGTTTACGCCACGACCAGTGCCTCAGATACTCGTCGATCAGGCTCCCGCGGCCTAGACGAGAGAAAGCTATTACAGTTTGTGGAGATATGGATAGCGGCGGCGGATGACGATGTTACAGCTCTTAATGACCTATTGACCAGCGGCCTCCAGAGCTGCGTGAGACCGAATCTAAAGCCTAAAAATAGACACTGGTGTACAGAGACTGCACCGAGGCCAAGCGAGCTCAAATCCGGCTTAAAGAACTTTGCAAGTCTCACCCCACCATGAACTCTCTGCTAGCCTCAGCGAAGTCTCTGAACAGAAGGACTCGTAAGAACGCAAACGCTGCATTTCAAAACCTCCGTGAACAAAAACTACTGATGGAAACTGAACGCGCGCCTTATCTCTGGCTACGCCAAGGACCGCTAACTAGGTCGACATGTCCAGTAAAGCCAGACGCTCTGCAGTCGCACTTTAGAAATGTTTTGGCGGCCAAGGATACGATTTCAACGCACATTCCGAAATATACCAGTGTATGGTCCGAGCTGGATGAACTCTTGCAAGATGAGTTGGAGAAAGACTTCCCAATTGCAGAAAATTATGAAGTCATCGCTTATCTGCCTACACGGAAGGCTTGCGGGCTCGGCGGCATTTGTAACGAACACCTGAAGTCAGCCCTCGTACTTACTCCGCAGTGGATATTCCTCTTTAATGCCTGCCTGGCTCAGGAAAGGGTTCCGGATAACTGCAGAGACTGAGTGATGATTGTCATTTCGAAAGGGAAAGGCTGTCCGTCGGATCCCTCGTCCTGGCGAGGTATATCCAAGAAAAGTTGTATTTACAAGCTCCTATCCACACTACTAATCCGCCGCCTCACATCTTTTCTTGAGTCCAGAGAAGTCCTTCCCGACGAACAGCATGGACATAGGACGGGCAGATCGACGATCTCGGCGTGCCAAAAACTAATGGAAGAAGTGCAATCGACGCTAGCAAGGCGCGGACAGCCTCTTTATTCCATCTTTGTAGATTTCAAAGCAGCATTTGATTCAGGATCACGCTCGATAGTGCTAGAGAAGTTCGCGGAATCTGCTGTACCACTCAGAATACTAGAACTCCTCAGAGCTATTTTACAGAAGAATATGATCTCAATCGAAGACGGGATAGTGATACGCGATATTCTTGAGCAGACGACGGGGTTCGCACAGGGGGATAACATCAGCCCGCTACTCTTCGCGGTCCTCATAAGCGATCTACCTTCACAGATCACCACGAGGCGTCCGCTCGTCAAAGTCATTCTGTACACTGACGATCTGGTGATGTTCGGTACGAGCAGACACCATTTGCAACAAGCAATAGCCACAATGACGAGGTACGTCAGCGAAGTTGGTCTTAGCATCAACAACAGCAAAACTGAGGCGCTCAAATTCCGCAGAGGAGGTCGTCTGGCTGCTAGCGACGAACTTCGCTTTGGGGGTACGCCAGTCAGGTATGTAAATTCCTTTACATACCTCGGCATAACTCTCACCACAACGGGGACTGCGTTCCGCCTGCACGTTGAACAACGGATGAGAAAGGCTCTGATTGCGTCAACAACAATCGAAGCGCCCCAGAAGTTCTCCATCGATACCGCCCTGCGCCTATTCCATCTCAAAGTCACGCCAACGGCTACATACGGAGTGCAGCTGATATGGCGACACCTCAAAATAAACGACCTCGCAACGCTGGAAAGTTAAGCCCGCGTTCTTAAAGCGAGTTCTGGGCCTGCACTCCTCCGTTCGCAACCGCCTGGTTTATGTACTGACAGGGACCTCGCTATTCGTAGAAGATATACGGAAGATGTATGGGTTGCAGGAGACGGAGGCATACAAGGCGTTTTTCAGCTTCAGAAGGACACACTGGCCGACATAAATCCTAATATCTTTATAACACCTGCAATGACTGACGACGCGTGGAAGGGGCCCGACCGACCAAATCGCCATGTGATAGTGCGTTTTTCGGTACACGGCTACCACCACCACCTATGCAGTGCAGAAGGCTTCCACGACCCCGATGTTGACTGCAGATGTAAATATTGTCGTACCGAATGCTCTAGATATCACGGTCTTGTTTGTAGTAACATTGGGTCTCTAAATCAGTTGGCCCGTTTAATGTCATCATAACTTTGTATATTGTATATGTTTATATTATATATTTTATACAATTTTGTAACTGCTTTTGTGAGCTGCTGACGCCGAGCCAAATCTTTGTACTTAGGTATTATCGACATAAAATGTGTGAATAAATGGAATTTGTGTTTCCTGCAAGAGCTCGTAGTGTTCAGACGTTGGAGCACATCTATCCACAAAAGTGAAGCGGCAATGATCGACTGGCAAGATGATAGTTGCTATCTTCATCTCCAGGAGTGAAACTGTGGCGACGTTTGAACCGTAAAAAAAAGTAGTACCGCGATTGGTCTACTGCTGAATGCCTATAATTTTTTTTTCCATACAATTCAAATTTTCCATACAATAGCACGCCGGCCCACCCGGTCGAAAACACTGTGGCTTTTCTCACCGTATCTAGAGTCACGCTAGAAAAGCGCCCAACTTAGACATCCGACTTGGCACTGTGCAATGCCTTCCTTGCACCTATATAGTTTACAAACAAAATTGATACGCTTTACAAGTCCAGTCCCAAGCATCTTAGGTAAATAGGGCAATTTCGAAATTAGATGAGAATAGTTCCTGGATCTAAAGCAGACAGGTGAAAATATTACGAATTTAAACGTTACGCAGCACGATTGCATAAAATGGCGATCCATTTAGGCGAACTACAGTCATAGAACGGTCTACTATAAGTAGCAAGTGATAGGAGAGACCAAACGGGCCATTAATTTAGATTGACGACTCCTATCCCGTGGCCCACGATGGCTGGGAGTACTGCTGAACCAGGCGGTGTTGTGCTTAGTCTCATCCTAAGATCTCATGGCATAGAACGACATGCGCGGTGAACGTGTTTCTATGCGCCTCTCCTATGCGGCTGGCTATGGGCGAAGGCGCGTTTAACACCAGCTAGCAATAGCGGAGCACAGAATCTAATTAATTGGCCTAATTTACGATCGGCAGCCGTTTTAGAACCGTCGTCCACTCGTGGCGTTTGCTGGTCGTATGTCCTACAGCCGAAGCAACTCCTATCACGTATGAAAAACATCGTGTGCTTTAGTGCAACAGTAGAACGCGCGTCAGCATTTAAAAGGCCTATCTTTTATCCATGCTTTACTGATTGCTTTGTTATTGCTGAATTTGCAACAAAAATATACACATTTCAAATTAACTTGAAATAAATTGATGAATTAACAATTATTGAATAAAAATCCACAGTTAATATATATAGAAAATATTGCGATGATTTATTAATCATTTCCAATACATTTGCACACTCGGCAGTGCTCGCCTTAACAATATATATATATATATAAACTGCAGCTAGTGAGCTACATAACAAGCAATGACTGTAACATACACGCTTGATCACGTGACGTTTATGACGACCTTAAATTTGATGTTAATAAATTAACGTCTAAAGTGATTCCAAGCAAAGTATGACTTCAGACGAGTACAAATTGCTCACGACGAGATTGTCACGAGTGCTGCTTCTTTTAAACCAATACCACAAAAAGACGTTGTTTGTCTATACTGTTCATCGTATTTTGCTTCTTTTTCTGGTCTGTTTATTAGAGGCACAGCGGCCAAAGCTTACCTAGTTAACCGAATTGTTGAATCAAACTGCTGTTGTTGTCGCTGTTGGCCTTCCGTTGGCCTGAGATGACGTGGTGGTCTATCTGGGCCTTCGAAGCACCTCTCAGCAGCTGTGTTTTAGCTGGAAAACGAGCCAGCAGCCTGCCACACCCAATCAATTCGGCTCAAGGTTGATCCGCCCGAGCTCAGCCGATAGGATATGAGCACGCCAATATTCATACTAGTATATTGGTGGCGATTTAGGGACAGCGGTCTCGGGTGGCGTCATCGGCAAATCTTACTCTTTGCCGTATACGCGGGCTCGCTGACGTACTCGTATAGAGAGAAAAGGTCTTCCGAGCCGAAGTCTGAGGGCGTGTTTTAATCTACTTATTATTATTATTATTATTATTACATGTTAAACGATGTTACAGTTGCGAGGTCTGAACGTATTATTGCAAAGTTTTTTAAATAATTAGTTCACTCCATGGCGCCTAAAATAGATGCCGCGTTTCCTCTGCAAACGGCCAAGGACAATTCTTGCCTCAAGAATTGACCCTCTCTTCGGTCGTTCGTAACTTCCTGAATTCGCTTGCTCAAATCTTTGAGAAATGCTTCGGTTCCCTTGCTGATTGGTCCTAGTGTCTCCATGGCGATAGGCACAAAAATATATCTTGTTTCCAGTCCAGCATATTTAAACCGTTTTCTGGCGTCTGCGTGCTTTGCTACCCCACCCCGGCTCAACAGAGCTGTGGTGTAAATAGGAAGCCGCGGTTGTGCACGAAACCGTTGCATCCCAAGCTAGGGACTTTCCATGTGACCATAATGCAATGGTCACCCCATCAGGTCTTTCTTCGCCAGCGGACACTAAACCTCTCGGTTCAAGTGTAGATGGTATACCGGCTTTCCTAAGGGACCTTATAATCACACTGTACAGTTCAGCATGTCTGGACGATCTACCGGCGCTCTTCGGGCAACTCAGTGGGTGTAGGCCACTGGAATCCACCATCTCTCCGCACAGTTTGTACTGAAACGGCTCGCAGACGCTAGCGCCGATTCTAAGTGCTGACATCATGCGGAAAGAGTTGGGATCCAGCATGGTGCCGAGCTGAGGCGAGGGTAAGGCCTTAAGCCAACCCCCACTGAAGTTATCTTGTGCCGCTAAGAATACGGCGCGGTCTCTCCGGGAAACAAGCTCGTCTAAGATTTCTCTGCTCTTTTTTTTACTTTTGAGCTCATCTAGGTTATATTGGCTAGGATATTCTTCTAAAGGGCCTGGGTCTAGCATGGTTCTAATAGTGTCCCGTGCTTTACTGGTTTCATATCTTATTTGTGGTCGAACTGCCTCTTCCTTTAACGAAGCTGCCACCGGACCGAACTGCACCAGTGAAGCAGCGTAGCAGACCGGAGCTAGGTCAGTGGCACTCCTTATTCCCAGACCACCTTCACGTATCGGAAGACTTGCTCTCTGCCAGGTGTTCTCTTCTAAATTAACGTTTAGGACTTCACTAAGTATGTCTCTGCTGACGTCATCATACGCCGTCAATTCTTCGGGGCACGTCAAAGCAGGGCATGCACGCAGTATATAGTTAAATCTTGAAGACCCTAGGCTATATCTCCAAATGCACAGCGCAGCCTGAGGATGCAAGCGTGTCAGTCGTGGACGAATTTTGGTAAGGGCTTCTTTTTTCTCAGAGAGTGTATGCGATATTCCGTCTTGCTTTACGGGGGCCCCCAAAACTTCTAAGTTGTTTAGCTCTACACGCGTGATGCCAGGGAGTATTTCTGTGATCTTGTGAATTGCTTCCTCCCTCTCCTGAGGTAGGCCCCCGACAGCAGTAATCTCACATTTTGCGGCATTCAGTGTCAGTCCCCCGTCTTCTTCAAACTGCAGCACTCTTCTTAAATCTGTTGCGATGATACTTGCAGGGCCGGCAAGCGTGGCGTCATCTAGATACCATACGTTAAAAGGGCTCTGTAGTTGCGATACTAAATCTGATATACCGAGACTAAATAGAGCAGGCCCTAGCGGGTCACCCTGCTGAATGCCCGCTTCCGACCGCAATGTTGAAGTTGTGCCCCAGGTTAAGAGTGAAGGATCTCTGTAACTTTGCCAGACCATAGGCAAAAGCTCTGGACTTTTCTCCATCACTGCGTCTAGTATCCGGTCTCTTCTTAACGTATTAAATGCATTGCAGAAATCAAGTTTCACCAGAACCTTTACTTGGTCCTCAGTCTCTAAGAGGGCACGTGTAGCATGTACTAGTGCTTCTGCGCCGCCTTTGACAGCCACTCCAACCTGATGTGGCAGAATTGCTGTCAAAATTGTCTTTTTATTTCTCGCCATTGCTATCTTTGCAGCAATCCTACGCAGAGTCAGTCCACAAGCTATGGGTCTTATTGAGTTGTCTTTTTTCTTGAGAGCTGTAAGATTTGCACCATAAAATACTGGTAGACAAAATTTAGGTAATGTGCCGTTTAACACTCTGCCCAAGAAAATGCTCAGATAATTTAGCAGGCGCTCTGACGAAGGAACAGTTTGATCCAACATGTCACGCAGATGACGTGGCCGCAGTCCATCCAGTCCGGCTCCGCTTGCAACAGGGAATGAGCGAATTGCCTCTAAGATCGCCGAATTTTCGACGCTCTCGCAGTATCCAACTGTAAGTTGTTCGAAGGTTGCTAAGCGCTCCTGGCAGACGGCCGGTGGTGGCGGGTGTTTGTTTCTTAATTCACGCTCTGTGCGAGAGTTACGTGGTGCAAATGTGTCTGACGACAGCAGGGCTCTAGCGGCAGAGCGTACATCGCCCTCGGCTAGTTTTCTTTCAGCTATAGACACGCTCTGCCGGTCTCCAGCTAAGCCGTCTAGTCTATTAATTGGGGCCTTTGGAACTGTCTGCAGAAGACTTTCCAAACTCTTTTGTTCGAGCACTAACACATTGTCTTTGATTATTCTGGTTAGTGTGGCTTCATGATTTTTTCTATGCGGTAAGGCCAGCATTAAAGACGGAGCAGACATTAGGCTATTCCAGCTTTCAAGATCCAGCTTTGAGTTGAAATTATTCAACGCCTTTGCGAAAGCTGCGGCGCAGGCTTCTCTCGCTCCCCGAGGTATGACCCTGGCAATTTTGAGATCTTGACGTGCCTGCGCTAAGGTTTGAGCCAGTGTCTCTGGGTTGGCTAATGAGGAATCCATAGGAGAAGTATGATGAGGAGAAGGCGTTTTGGATGAGTCAGTCGGTTGTGGTTGAAAGGGTCTTAGATGTTGATTGCGTAGGGATGCCGGGGGGTGTAGACGTGTTATGTGCGCCCGCAAGCCCTGTGAGGTTCTCAAGGCGCGACCGCAGTGTGTGCAGGTATAAGGGGTCTGGGATAGTGGGGAGTTCAGCCTAGAGTCTTCATCTGTTATGAATTTGTCGGGATGGGATGGTTGTGAAGTCATTTATGTATGATTCTTATCGATACTCATGTTTTCCGTTTGAATCAAAGGCACTTCTTTGGAGCCATCTAAGACAGCTATAATAAAGGCCTTTCCTGCCTCCGACTCAAGAAAAGATACGGCTCTATTAAAGTCTTGGTTCTCTTCTAGCCATTTAGACAGTAAGGGCTTAAAGATCTTCCATATCTGAAGAATTCCGTTCACGATTATTATTATTATTTTTTTTTATTATTATTTTCTGTCCAAAATTCTACAAGTACGTAGTGCTATTAGACGACGCGGGGGCACAGAGATGGGCACAAATATCCACGACGTCCTGAGACAAACAAGATCCGCACGCGTAGTTAAAGATCTATCAAGAGCTGACAAAACTGTCGACTGGACTTGCTCATGCTGCGCTGGTTTACTCAGCGAGAGCGAGATGTGGTAGTCGTTACCAAACGAACTCTTTTTCAAAGGCGGATCGAGCAACTAACGCTACGCAAAGCATTCGCCTACTCGAAACGTACGCGAATTGCATCTGTTCAACGTTGCTGGCCAGGTTTGTGCCGTCAAATCTGGCGGTCTCGGCAATGCAACAGTGAGGGCAGTGTCGGCGATGAGCTGTTAGATACATAACGTATCCACTACGGTGAACTCTCTAAACATTTAAGCGTTTGCTGAAGTTGACGTTGCACCACAGTTTTTATCAGCCAAGCTCTACAGCCATGCGTGAGATGCATGTTTGCTCGTCATTAGCTAGTACAAATAGTAAAAAGGTCAGCCTAGTTGTGAGAAGTGCGACTTTTACATGAA
This sequence comes from Dermanyssus gallinae, assembly GCA_003439945.1. NCBI lineage: Eukaryota > Metazoa > Arthropoda > Arachnida > Mesostigmata > Dermanyssidae > Dermanyssus > Dermanyssus gallinae. The sequence continues at coordinate 70,701 of QVRM01004178.1, read as the reverse complement.
CCGTGCATGGAGCAACAGACATATTATACCTTGCGTACTCGGTAGGGAAGTATATATTTTTGGCAATGTCTATGATTATAGTTTAATAACATCCTGTGCGGGTAAATTATAAACGTTAAACACAAATAGTGTTTATTTTATGTCACTGGGCCTTCTGTCACTTTTTGCTATTCCGGCTATTGACTGAATTACTGGATATGCTGCGGCATGCTATCTGTCGCACTGACCAGAGCACTTCGCACACCTGTATCACTTCTACAGATGAAAGCCATGCACCAAAAACACCTTGAAATCACATATTTTTATCTTTTCCAGCTATTTCAATCATTGATCTGTCTAAATCGAATCATCGAATTCCCCATTGTCTTTGGGCAAACAAAAGGAAATTGCACGCTCCCAGGATAGGTAAGTAGGCTGCTGGCTTCACCAGCTTAACCCCTGTTGTGGCGAATGGCGCTTTGCAAGTATTTCTGGGCTGCAGTGAAAGACGTTTTTGTTCCAGTTTGAACATCTCCACAATTTCACTCCTGGAGAAGAAGCTGGCAATCAATACCTGCCAGGTGAGTGTTGCCGCCTCAGTTTGGTGGGCGGAACGCTCTGACGGCTGACCATTGCGAGCGCTGGAATCTGAGTAGGGAGTCATAAAAATATACTCAAGACACAGGTGATAAGTCTCTAGAACAAAGGCGACCGGTTCTCGTCTAACGTCATTAGAAATTGTTGAGTTAGAAGGACCCGGTCCTCTAGATGTGACAAGTATGACTGTACGCGATTATTTTTGGAATACGGCTGTTGTGCCACCGATATGTTCGCGTTCGCCATATTCTCACACCGTTGCACAAGAATCAACTCGATTCTATTTTTCTACTAAACTCTCAGCAAAGATCTATACGCCAGTGGGCTGGATTTTAAATTACACTTTAATATGCAGAAAAATACGAACGCTTTCTTAGGTCCCCATGTATGAGACGCCACATGTTTCCCACGCGTGTAAATTCGGAGCATTCGAAGTACAACTTTAATCCAAAAAATGAATGACGTCATACGATATAGGCTCCCTTGCGGCTAAACAATATTAACGCACTCGCTAGTCATTTAAATGTATTTACATGTATGATTAGCATGCATGAGAAAGCAAAGCGGTTATTTTGCCTAGTTTATGCAAGATTTAATATTATAATAATAATAATGCTGCCTGTATTTGTCTGATGAGCACTAGCTAGACAACACATTTTATCGAAATGTAACGCACTCTACAGGACGGCACGGTTTACATCAAGGAACTGCTAAGCGTTTTTTTCTGCTATATACGTTGAAGCTCGCTCTCTAAAGGTAATACATGTGCATGTCTGGTTAACATTCTACTGCCTATACGCAGTAACTACAAAAACGCAACCTGCAGTTTATAAAGGTATTTTCTAGCCCATCGCCAAGTGGGAAAAATGCACGTTGTTTATACTATAACGTTACAACTGAAAAACAGCCCTTAGTTGGCCCCGATTTGATTTTGAGGTTTGAAAATTTTACTGTACGCAGGATAAATGAAATATGCCTTTCTGGTGCTAAAAACCTCCTTTTACAGGACACTTTGCTAGGAATTTACTCTTAGACTAATTATACATGCTACGTCGGCTTTTTGCTGATTTGGGAAGGCCTCAGATATGCCACCGCGCCACGTCACGCCGTAATGCGGTTGTCCTGTTAAAGTGTTGCATGCAGGTGTGATGAAAAGTGGTGCTATGATACACTCTGCTTTAAAATGTGTATTTCCAAAGTATGGAACGTCCAAAAATGACTAAAAAATATATAGAACAAATTTACTACGATAGCTACTTCAAGGCAGGTTCTGGTGATCCACATCGATGCGGCCCTGTGTTTTGTTACTATGACGCTCGGTTAGACACGACCCCGTCTCGACCTGCCAGCTGTCATAATTGTTTGTCGTGTTACCAAAAATAATTCTGGGGCCTACATACGTTTGTATAGGCTCCTTATATTGACTAAAATCCAATATTGGTTCACCTCGGAGGAACATCTTACAAAGCCTTAGATCGTCAGGACCCGTTGACAATGAAACATAGGAATTCATCTGCAAGTCCAGTGCTGAGTATACCTAAAGCACTTTCCCCAGAAGCGGCGGAATGTTTACAAGGTCTTATGAATCCGCTAGGTTTTTTATGGCTTATGATTATGATAAGATTCAATATAAACGAAACCATGGTTAAATAGCTGATAATGCTAGGCATAGTATTTTTTTAGCTTGTTGTTTTTAGCTAATTTTGGCTTTTTTAAGCAGTGACGACAGTACAGTCTAGGCAATTTTTCTTCAAATAAAAAATCTGATTTTGAATGTTATGTTGCTGGTTTCTACTCCAGTCATTTCAAATATAGAAGCACGCTCCTCCATGTTGTGGAAGACATTGAATCTGCAAATTCTGCTTCCGCTTGTTTGCTATTGGGAGACTCAAATATCAATTTTCTTTGCAAGCCTCTCTCCGTTGGGAAACATTGAGCATTATTTTCTTCCATCTATTATCGCCATGTCATCACCGAAATTACTTATCCGTCATTGAAAACATTCAATTAAGATCATTGTGGCAAATTTATATATTAACAAAATTGTTTTATTTCATTTTGTGGTTACAGTGGAATATGAATATCTAACAACCCTTGGGCTTGTGAGGGGTGCTACCAATCGAGCTTATTCTCGAGGCAGCCCCTCATTGTGCCCATATTTGCTGCCGCATTGCCGCGCTGAACCGCCAGAGATAGCCGCTGGAGTAAAAAGTCGAAAGCTCTTTTGTCCCCCGTTGTGAATTCAATTCGTTTGCCAATCTTCTGTGAAAGTGACCATGCCTCAGGGCCAGGTCTCCCTAGTGTCTCCAATACTAGTGGCACAAAAATTAACTCGTCGGTGAGCTGAGCGTATTTGTTGGTCTTTAGACGTTCAGCCTTGCGTGCTGCGGAGCCAGCGGCTGATGCGCTAGCCTCCATGTTCGAGGGGGCGAGCGTGTCGGTGACTGTAGCATCCCAAATAAGCGCCTTTCCCCTTTCAAAAGGGATAAGGGTAAGACCTCAAGTCAGGCTTCTTTTCGTCGCTTCTCAGGAGGCCGGTTGGCTCTCGAATGCATGGCAGTAGAGCTGACCTTAAGGCCCGGGCGGTAATCTCGTTCATCTCGCTGTGACGGCCTTGACGTCCTTCGCTTCTGTTGCAGGATAGCCCGTGGGTTCCCCAAATGTCCACTTGTGCTCCGCACGGACACCGGTGTTCCCCCGTTAGTCTTGTTCCCAACCTCAAGCCGAAGCACAGACGAAAACATTCGTGATCAAGTAAAGTGCCAAGGTTTGAGGAAGGGATGGCTTGTGGCATATTGTATCAAGTTTTGTGGTTACTGCCGTCTGGTTAATTCCGCTTTTCTCTAGAAGGATCATAGTCCTGTTGCCGTTGTGCTTAGGGAAAGTCATGCAGTTCCGTATTATATGGATATAGGCGTCCTCAAGCGTAATTTCCTACACGGCGACCCGACAGGGTTCCGTAGGCTTGTTAGCTAGTCGTATACGGAGCACTAAGTGATTATAGGCGTACGATGCAGCTAATGCCGGATCTGACTTTGACGCGTTCTGTTGTCAGCTCTACTACGGATATAACTCGTGTTTCGCCGCAATCGTTGATGAGGTTTCAGTTGGTATCTCAAATAAATGTGTATTCTTTTGCTTGTCCTAAGCGTTTTAGGTAAAACGTACCCAACCTCTATTCCTGGCATCGCAAGGTAGGCTCGCACGATTTGATGCACCAATTGAAAACAGTTCCGGAGGTCCGCGCAGGCCCTGCGGCTCGCCCTGAGGCTCTTTTTACAATCGCGGGTGTATAGAACATAAGGATAATTCTGCTCACTTTTGGAAGAGCACGGAAGGTCCAGCGCTATACTGCCATTTGTGCTCGATTTTGATTGCGGACAGAAGCTCCAGGAATCGCAGCGTGTTGATGAACTCAGCAGGCACATCGCACTGTGGCCGTCCGTGATACTCAGATGGATATCCAGGCTCAGTTAGCCTCGATTTCGCGAAGACTTAAGCGTCATTTAGATTAGATGGGGTCATGGCATTGGAAGTTGGCTCTCCAAAGCACAAAAGCGGGCTAGGGCTGTGGAACTGCTAATGTTTCCAGCAAGTAAATCAATATGAGTGCATCGGAACTTGCTCGGCCGTTCACCGCATAGTCAATCTATGCATTAGCACTGCCTCGTTTCCAACTAGAATAATTGACGTATTTTTAACAAAAAGTTTTTAAAAAACAGAAAGTTCCTCTATGCAAGAGTAAGGAGGAGTGAACCCGGACTGCTAACTAACGCCTATATTTTTGGTCAATTATGTATCCAAATATTTCGAGAAGCTGGCTCGAAAGGTATCTTTAACCACCTAGGTTTTTTTCACTTAGCCGGCTCGGTTTTAGAAAATCGCGATCCACACAGTTGGTGCTGTGACACATTTGGCAGGAGATCACTGAAATAAGAATCACCAATAAGCAGATCTGCTTCAGAGTGTTCCTAGACGTTGCGACTGCCTTCATTAGTTTACGCCACTTGTTCTTCTTTAAAATGCTTGAGTGATTGGGATGTGCACCGTTGACAATTGATTGGATCAGGCCATACTTATCTATGGGCTGTGGTCTGCTAGGCGACAAGGCCGTGTATTTAAGAAGCTCCAAGGAATCTCATCTTGTTTGCTGTTCCAGTGCAGGAGCTTGAATATAGAGTGCCATACTAGACTGAGAAAAGGAGCTTTGAGTTATTTTGGTGCATAGTGTGAAACCGTGCGATGGCAAATCGAGGAGCGGTGGCGATTTAAAGTGCAACAGCTCTCTGTTGAACAGGTGGGGTATTACGAAACCACCGACGAAACGTTCGGTAGGCTTTAAGCGGATTTCAAATGCCAACGGCTGTTCAACAAACTGAGACATGTAAGCCGAGTGGATACTCACGGAGGTAAGGTTGCCAGCGCACAATCTAACATATGGACAATTACACAGTATATATGCAGAGTCATTCATATCGTTTTGTACTTTTTTGAGGTTTCGTAGAACTCAGCACGAAAATAATTTTCCCAATGGAGGGAGGACGCGGAAACGTCTTGTTTAGAAGAGAGAGTAAAATTGATATAAGTAGTTATTCTGCCATTTGTTCTCCTACATAGTTGTGCGAAATCTACGCTTTTCGTGAAAAATCGTAATTTTTTTCTATTACGACCAAACATGTGTATTCAAAAGACCAGCTTGGCGCAATAGCAAATTTAATGCCCACCATTTTCGAATTAAAGTGAGGGTGCTACGTTACGTAGTTGTAAAGTTACTAAGCTTTTTCGATAGCCATATCGAAACCGAGGACATGCATACTTGCATAGGGTGTATGAGAAAGTTAGGTACATATTTCAAGGTTAGATAGAACTCGGCAAGAGAATAATTTTTCCTAGAAAAAGGAGGGGGCGGAAACGTCTTGGCAGAATTTGACGATTCTGAACGTGAAAACTTGCACGTAAAACAACAACTATAACTGAAAAAGCTTAGTTACTCAAAAACTACGTAACGCAGCACAATCACCTTGGTACGAAAATGGTGGGCATTAAATTTGCTAGTGCGTGAGAGTGGTCTTTCGGACGTACATTTTTTGGTCGTAATGGAAAAATTTTACGATTTTTCACGAAACAGCGTTAACGTAACATAGTGACTTTTTATGACTGTCCTCAATCTGGCTATTCGTTTTTCGCTACGCAAGCTAGTGAAGTGTCCTCCGTTTTGCAGAATGTTCTTTCGAACATGCCGATATGAGCATGCGTTGGCTGGTTCTCCCGCAAACCTAGAATTCGCACAACTATGTAGGAGACCCAATGTTCCTACAAACAAGACCGTGATATCTAGAGCATTCGGTATGACAATATTTACATCTGCAGTCAACATCGGGGTCGTGGAAGCCTTCTGCTCTGCATAAGTGGTGGTGGTAGCCGTGTACCGAAAAACGCACTATCACATGGCGATTCGGTCGGTCGGGCCCTTTCCGCGCGTCGTCAGTCATTGCAGGTGTTATGAAGTGTCAGGATCTATGTCGGCCAGTTTGTCCTCCTGAAGCTAAATAAACGCCTTGTATGCCTCTGTCTCCTGCAGCCCATACATCTTCCGTATATCTTCTACGAATAGCGAGGTCCCTGTCAGTACATAAGGTTGCGAGCGGAGAAGTGCAGGCCCACAACAAGCTCTAAGAACGCGGGCTTAACCTGGAAAGAAACACAGGGCTAAAGATACAAAGACAGGCGAGCTTACAGAGGAAAAAAGTACCAGAGACACGAGATGCCGAATTGAAGAAAAACCTCCAAAATGCGATACGAACGATGCGACAATGCAGTGAACTGGGGGCAGCACTATGCAAAGCCTCCAATGGCAAGATCACGGCAAGACGGCAAGGACGGCTTGGCGGAAGACTCGAGCGGAAGCAAAGGAAGCATCAGAAGATCTCAAAGCGAAGCATGGAACTCTGCGCGGAAAATGCGACGAGCTCAAGCGGAGGCTGGAGGAAATGAGAAAAGATAGGCTGAGAGAGGCTCGTGAAGCCCGATACGGACATGATACCCAAGATGGCCAGAAAGGATACGCCGGAGGACACAGCCAGAAACCGGTAGCGCAGAACGGGAAGTAATTTACATTACAGTACATTACAGTAATATAATATAAGCAGAACAGAAAGTAATATACAGAAAATAAAATTAAAAAAAGACCGATAGCAGAATACAAGACAATTAAGGAAATACTAAGGTTTATATGCGGGAAGTTGCCGAGGTTGAAGAAGAGTTGAGACTACGACCGTCGGCTGGACAGCTCAGATAGAGGTACGAATAATGACGGTAATAAAAAGATCGGATGAAAACAAGACAGCTCTACACGTGCTGTCTCGGCAGTTCTTTTCGATGCAGACAGGTACTGCGGCTATCCAGAGGAGCAATGGCGCTATTGAGGTGCTGGAGAGGTGCTGGAGACGGCGGGTAATCTCACAGCGACTTAGCGGTTGCTGGTAGTGGTAAGATGTCGGAAAGTAAACTCTAGAAACACTCCTCATGCTTGTTGAAAAGCCGCTGCAGCTGACCGCACGACGTTGATCCTATATATATATATATATATGCGCAGTTCCGTTAATAAATCAAACCTTATACATATTTATGTGCACATATATATATATATATATATATATATATATATATATATATATATATATATATATATAAGTGTATATACGTATATGTAATGAGCTTTCACCTTTCGCTTGTCAATAAAGCTGTTCGGGTAATTGGACTGTCATGCACAGTCGTTGGCGTATGTGACACCAGACGTCCGTTACGGGTTAGTTTGCGTCCGTCCATACGCCATTACTTTGCACAGAACGTGCCGAGTAGGTCTAAACATGTGGTCAGGGTCAACGGCCAATGCGATTATCTGTAGGCTTCTGACTACTGAGTGCTCTTCGTCTTCGTTAGCCAAGAAGCATACTGTAAACCCGCTGACGATGCAGAGGTGTACGCGATTGCAAGATGCCGAATATTGCATACGGAGCTCTCGAAAAAGCTTACTTAAAGGAGCAGAATGTATACCTATGGTGCTGATATAAGGCTTTTTGTATATATATATATATATATATATATATATATATATATAAATATGCTTACTGTGCAACATAGTCGAATTTAGGCATACGCGATAAAATAACTGCGACTAAATAACGTCTAGCTATTAATAGGCATCTATTTATTTGTGCACACAGGTATTTGTATATGTGTAATGCTGGAATAGCTACTTAGTGTTTGAATAGCTCGCTTTGGTCATAAAGGAGATTTTGATTATTCCACATTTTGCCGTAGACCTTTATAGATTTTCTTGGAGTTTGTCATAAAAACATTGTCTACAAGCTGTATATTTGCGATAGCTTAATATATATTATGTAACGTTTGTATAAATTAGCTCTCCGCTTGCCTAGCCTGTATGTTGTGCATTATGTCTGCCATGAGTTTTTTAAAGGGTGTGTTATCTAAGCGTTGCCGTTATAAGGCAAATGATTGAACAGTTGCCATTTTTTGAAATAACTCGTCCCTCTACGGGAAAGTTTTGTTTTTTTAGTTAATCAACTAAGCTTGCGTGAAGGTATGAAGAAACGTCTGATTTATCTGAAAGTCACGCAGCGTTAGCAGAGAAAAATATCTGCATTAAGGTAGAACATAAACACACTATGGTGAGATATTTCATTTTTGGCGTTTACGTGCAGTAACTGAGACGTTTACTGATTTTTTACGGTAATAAAGCACAGATCTTAAAGAATACGCATGGGTATTGTTGGTTACGCTTGATGGTGGTAGTTGCCTCGACAGGTAGACGTAATGCATGCGTACAGACAAGATTCTCCATCTGCGCTGTTTAGCTCACGGACTGCGTGATAGCGTGAGAGCAAACTTCCTCAACAAGATCCACAGGCTCCTGTGCATCAACACGCGATTCGAGTAAACCGATAGAGTGCATAACGTTGGCAATACTTTTCATGTTGTTGTTCCCGTTCCAGAGCCGCTGGTAGCGAAACACGTGGGTTAATCTGAGAATTCTCTAGTCTTTTTTCAGCATGTATATAAATACTATATAAAATATCGGTCAGTTTCTAATTTGCTGTGCCGTACGACGCGCGTGAACCTCTGGGCCCGCAGTAACCTAACTGAGGGCGAGCACGGTGACGTGACGACGATGCGTCGTAATGCCCTTTTTGATATCTAGAACAAATAATTGGACTGTTCAAGAAAACGCAAACTTTCTTTCATTTTTCGGTGTCTTTTTTATTTACAACAACATTGTTAATCGTCGTGTTCGCATCAGATCACACTTATTTTCACGAAAGAGGGTGTGTGGTACAATTATCATGGTCACACATGCACTGTTATTAATATACGTACATCCGAAAGAAAAGAAACTAAACTAATCGCCAAATGGGCGAGTCCTATTTGAATTTACATGCGCCCCTTTGGCCATCCGCCAAGCAAACAGTCCGTTCACGAACTCACCTCGGGCCACGTCTTTGTCGGTATTTTGCACAGTTGATATAGACACTTAAGTCTATGAGTATAACCTTCAGTATCTGGTGAGCAGCATTCCTGTCCAAGCCAATAGTGAGCCTACTCGCGATTGCTGTTTTAGATACACGAAATTCTACCTTATCAGTATGGTACCTTGTTGTACGCAAAGAGGCTTTTTTAGGCGTTGTAAACTCGTGCACATGGTATCGCGGTATTCGACGCTCTCTTTTCTGTTTATCGATTCAGCAGCCCAAGGTGGGAGTGTCGGCCCCTCGTCCTCTCTACTCGTATGTTTTTATACATCGCATGTAAGTCTCCCCAAACTGCTCCATACTTCGCCGGTTCTGGCCTGGCTTGGTTGCTATTTTCCGTTAACGTTTTCTCCCCTGCATGCAATCTTTGACGAAGAGTTTTGCCCTCTGCCTCTAGTGTGAGTATTCATTGTATGACGGATTCTTGTGTCGTATGTCCGTTATATTAAAAAAACATTTAATTTCTGTATTAGATACATTTAATGCGAACGACAATTGCAAAGGCTACGAAACGTTTTATTTCAAACACTATATTTTGCTTGCGCTTCGAGTGGGAATATTTATCTCTCTGTTCCGACAAACGTCAAACCTCTGCAGTCGACCATCTTTAGTAAGGCCACCTACATGAAAATAGCAAGGATTGCAAACTGTTATTTTATAAGCATGCATTTATTTAGAGGCACTGAGTAAACAAAAAGAGAGACTTTTACATCGTTTTGCTCAATAATAGGTTAACCTTGACTTTGGGCGGGCCTTGTAGACGTAATAAATACTCGGTATACCTATGATACATCGTAGTCACACCGAAAGAAATCGCATGCCTTTGGTAGGAGTTGCAATTATTATAATGCGATATGTGACCAAATCCTTTCCTAATACCCGGATTGAGGCCCAGAGACCACGATTTGCATTGCGCGATCCGAAAAAAAGATCCGTATTTGTCGTCAGAGAATCTAACCGCCTACTCGCAGTAATCATCTCGAAGAACGGAAGAGAATCTCGTATAAGACCGAGGGCGCCTTGCATGTGCGGAACTTTCGGAGGTACAGAGACTAGCCCCGGGTAGCTTAGTTACGCATTACGGATATTACGGATGACGGCGCAAAAACTAGGTTTCCGTGTGATAACTGCAATAGCAATTTCTCTGCGGTGAAGGTATGCCACGAACTACTAATGGCTTAGTGTTTAGCTAGCAAGGTAATGTACCCGTAGGGCTTAAGAGCTTTGCAGTGCAAGCCTGGTTAGAGGTCCGAATCGGCGACACTTCTTATTGAAGTCGCACCATTGGGAACGCATAGACTACTCGATCCAGACAAAGTGTTTGTCGGAAATGGAATGTATCGTCTTCTGCAAGGGTGCCTGAATATTGGTTTGATTTGGTTTGATCCGCCTAGATTGTGCTATGCGGCAAGGGTCGACTGCACACTACCGCGAGAGCTTGATGCTACACAAGCCATGCTTTAACACTTAAACGTGTCGCGAAGTTGTTTATTATCAACCCTGCCATAATCATATACTGTCCTAGTGGCGGATTATTGGCTTTTCGCTTAGTAAATGTCTAATAAGTTCATCTAATTCAATTGATAGGCATGATTGTCTCATTTTGTAATCTTACCATTATGTCGATCTTTGCCTGCGACAAACTTGAATGTTTATATTACTAAATGCGTCGCAATAATCATACTGTTCTGCTGTGTGGTCACCCAATGCGTAATGTACTCATAAAAGTGTATTGCTATTTTCGATAAAGATTTATTAGAATTGTTAGCAAACGTTGCAACATTGCCTAAAGTGCCATTTTATTACCAATAATGGCTCTATATTAAGAAGCTAGCCATCAAAATACCAACGCATATTTTCTACGGACGAACCTGATCGGTTTGTTTAACATTGTGAAGGACAACATTGTATCATCTTGATATTATTTACGTATGCTGTAAATAACTTATCATTCCGGAAATACGAGTATTTACGTTAGGTTAACATGTTATGCACTTGAATACAAGGAAACGTGAACTTTATCGAATTAAGGCATCCCCAAGGCACGTGCATTCTTATAGCCATTCTCTACGCCACTGATGCAAGGTCGCCGTAGCCGGGGCCATCTTACTATTGTGTCATTATAAGGTCGGTATTTTGCTCGTTTGTTCCACGTGGTATTAGGTAAGTCAAAAAGTTCGTCGGCTTTCCGGAACCACATTTTTGAAATTCCCGCGCTCTGCAGCAGGGCCGCCTGAGAGTGCGGCTGGGTGTTTACATTCAGGGCGAGTCGATACCTTTCACGCACTCCTCCGGAAGAACTCGAATGAGCCATTTCTGAGAAGATTGATAACCGGCGATGAAAAATGGATACTCTACAGAAACGTAACACAGAAAAGAAGTTGGGTCCCCAGAGGTTCTCAGGCCGCAGCTATCCCTAAACCCGAAATTCATCAGAAGAAGATTATGCTGTGCTGCTGGTGGGACTGTAAGGGCGTCGTGTATTTTGAGCTGCTTCCAATGGGTGAGACGATCAACTCCGTCGTCTACTGCAGACAACTCGAAGATTTGAAGGCTGCAGTAGCAACGAAGCGCCCGGAATTGTCAAACAGGTGGGGCGTCACTTTTCAACATGATAAGGCGACACCACACAAAAGTTTGGCCACCCGGCAAACATTGGCGGAGTTTGACTGGGATGTGCTGCCGCACCCAGCTTATAGTCCCGACCTCGCACCATCTGATTATCACTTGTTCAGGTATCTCCAGAACTCCCTTGATGGCACAACATTTGAATCTTTGGAGGCTATAAAAAATCACCTCACTCAGTATTTCGACGAGAAGGACAAGACGTTCTGGGAGAAAGGAATCATGGATCTATCGAGGCGATGGGCGAAGGTTATCGAACAAAAAGGTTAATATATCATTGAATAAAAATACTGTTGTCTGCATAAATAAGGCTCTTTAAAATCGGGTAAAAAAGCCGACGAACTTTTTGACTTACCTAATAGCTGTCAATATTTTCAACACATTGTTTCCGAGTTGCGGGGTGAGCTGGAGGACCCTGTCATTCAGAATACTTCAGCAGCACAGAAGTGCAACGCTTCGATAAAACCCAGAAAAGCTCCTTGAAAGGGAGGGAGTAGAGTGAGGCCCATCGGATCCTGGGAATAAAAGGTTGAAGGCTCTTTTATAGCTAAAATCCTTTTCCTCTAGAAAAAAATACTTTGTGTGGCCCTTTGAAGTACTTGACTGAGATGTAGTGCTGGGGTCACATAAACGCGCGGGGGACGCCTGACCATGGCTGACTAGCAGGGATTCATTTAGCTTGGCCTCTGTCACCACCTCAAATTGAGAAAGAAGACCAAGGACGCTATTAATTGGTCTAGTATCCTGAGCTATAGTTGGTTCGGAGATGAAAAATGCAGCTCTAACGCGGCTGTGCCCACCAGCTCGGATGCCGCTTTTCGTAAAGTAGGAACAAGGGTGTTGTTTAAGGAGCGTGTCTTACTAAGGCTCGGATGATATTCAATACCAAAATGGCGCGCTCAGAAAACGCAGTGGTATTTCTATGCAAAGTGTATAATACACCAAGAAAAGAATAATAATAGACCAAGCATAATATGTCGCTGGCCGATTTGATAGGGTATTTGAGCGGCGGCGTGTATCGCCAGATTAAACATTTTGCGTAAAAGGCGTTGTAAGCGACTGGCTAAAAACGTGTGTCCCCCATGATGGAGACACCAATAATATAAAGGCTATACATACAGTTCATATTCATCTCGAAATGCTCGTTGGGTCTCTCGAGACCTAACGCAAGCTGAAAAACAGCATCGTGTCGCTTCTGCCCAATCATTTTTAAAGACTTTCGGAGAGGGGCACTTCGTTAATTTTTCAAAACTGTCTCAGGCGATTTGACTTAAATACATTTTAGGCCTCACGCTTACTCTCCTATAGCAGAACGTGGGCATCGGCTGGGGAGAGCCTTGCGTTGCAAACAAAGCACCAGCAGTTAACCGAAAAACTAAGGTTACTATTCTGACGATTGTCGAACTTAAAAACGGCAAGATAGCCGTTGCCCAGCAAGACTCTTTCTCAAAGACCCGCAGATTAAAGTCGTGCAGCCAGTTCCATATTCACCTGAAGTGGCTTCATGCTATTTCTTCCCCCTGCATGCAAAGAAAAAATTTCAGCACGGAAAGTGCTTTGCAACACGTAAAGAGATCTGCAGAACAAAACATACCATAGAAGTTTTCTTTTTGCGCTCTTGATAACCTTACAATATTACGTGGAAGTTTAACGATATTTTGCCTTTTTGTGCGTGCTAAATATATTTTCATACGAAGCAGTCATATGTGTGTTTTTGTAATATATATATATATATATATATATACGAGCACTGCCGAGTGTGCAAACGTATTGTAAATAATTAATAAATCCTCACAATATTTTCTATATATATATATATATATATATATATATATATATATATATATATATAGAACGATTCAATTTTTTTTAAGGAATAAAAATGGAGCTACAATTGTCTCCCGAGAACGTGTGCTAAGGCAATATTACTCTATCTCGTATAGAGTGGGCTGGGACCACGTCAGCAGCGTGCCCCGGACGGATGCCGCGTTCCCGTGTTGGACGTCAAGGTCGAGGCGCTGTCTCAGGAAAGCCGCAGATCTTTTGTCTCGAGTTGCGAGGTTCAGCTGCTCACCGACTCTGTGGAGGAGCTTGCGAGTCAAGTTGCCAGGACCGTCTAAGGTTTCGAACGCTAGCGGTTGAAACTCATGTGGGTAACCTATTGAGGCATATTATTCCTTGCCTCAGATACCGCTAGATTACCAGCGTGGCCTGCTGAGATCGCCCCGCCACCGACCATTGAAGGTGCTAATGAATCGGTGACAGTGGCGTCCCAGACGAGCAACCTGCCCCTACTAAAGGGGTTAAGAGTCATCCCATCCGGGCGCTTACCATCGTCGGTGGAGAGGCGCTGGGGCTCTAGGATGCAGGGGAATCCACTTGATCGAAGCGCTCGGCCGAAGGAGTCGTTAATGCCGGCATACCTAGCACGCCTTCCCGCACTCATGATGCACGATAACCCGTGATGGGCTAATTTGTCGATGGGGTGGCCGCATTTACATTGATGAGGGGACACAAGGTCACAGCCGAGACGAAGGCCTGCCCCGATTCGGGTCGTCTCGTTGTCCAGAAGGGTGCCTAGTGGGGCACTTGGAACCGCATGCAACCAGGCCCCGGATCCTTTAGCAGCAACCGCTTGAAGGCGAGCCCTTGTGGTGTCATCGACAGCGGTCGCTAGTAAGCCACGATATACTTCGTCAAATAAGAATGTGCTCCAGTCATGTTGGCTTAGAGGGTTATCCGGAGCGCCTCTGCAAACGGTCTTTAACTCCTCGTACAGGCATCTCTTGAGCTCATTGAACTGACAAATGCCGGCTTCGTCTAGTAGTGCGATGGCATTGTTCTCAGATCGGAAAAGGGAAGAGACTTTCGCTGGCCCAGCAGAGACTAGACAATATATTTTTATAAAGTGTGTTGCAAAAAACTAGCAACTCATGTTTTTTTGCGATAATTTCGGCTTGGTTTATTTGAATGGCTTGAAATTTTAAGCGCATGATGTACATGACGAAACATGAGTATAGTGTTGATTTCATTGCAATCTCAAAATCGGTTCATACAAAAAATAAAAAAGTGTGAGAAAACAGTGTTGCAAAATATTCAAGCCATTCAAATAAACCAAGCCGAAATTATCACAAAAAAACATGAGTTGCTAATTTTTTGCAACACACTTTAGATATAGATACGCACCAATATACTGTATGTTATTTGCTATATCCGGCAAGAAATTAAAAAAAAAATTTTAAGCATTCCCGGAAAGAATTCGCAAATTTAGCGTTTCCTGGCGCTGTGGTGTTTGATTCTTAATCTGCTTTGGAAACACTTCGACAACTGATACTGTCGGGTACTATCGCGGCTTGCCCCTGAGCCACCAATTATGCAGCAAATGCACCGTCTCATACGCAACAGTTTTGCCTCATTTATATTTAGCGCATCCGTGGGCTGATATTTTGTGCAGCTGAATACACCAATACAAAATGCACTGAATAGACCAAATGTAGAAGCATCTTGAACTTAGCAATATGCTCACTTATAGCGATCAGAAACGTGACGTGGAGCTCTTCCTATTATTGGCTGCATATGGGCCGCTTACATATGTATATATACTTTATGTTGAGCGTACACGCACAGTATGATCGCACATACTTGAAACTGAACTACTGAATAAATATATCGAAGCCGGACCCAATGCATTATGCGCAGCGATGACAGGGCTTGATTGATTTCGACATCAAACGGCAACGACTCGTAGACGCAGCGCGTTTCCCTTCACACTCATGTTCTTTTTAAAGGTTTTCCCTTTAAATGAATTTAGCCAACGCTTGATGGAAGACCTCTTCTCTACAGATTCACGCAATCGTGGCCTGGCACAGCCACCACGCTTCACTCTTTTTTTTTTTTTTTTTTTTTTTGTTCTGGGAGGTTTCGGTAATGCATGATGCACATGCGCCACTAGCAGCCTGCGTGACTAGTGTGAGACTCGCAAACCCACTGAACCCACTAAACCCACTAAACGCTTCACTCTAGACTCAACCTACTGCACATAGTGAGGCGCACGCCACATTTGCTGCTTTGGCGGATCATCGCCCAGTATACAAAGGCCCACTTTGGCGGCTTAGAATATTATGAGCAGATATATATGAAACAGGCGACATCCGGTGTTTCGGGCAACCCCTTGTGTAAACATCGTCGCTCCAAGCAATAGCAGGGTCGTGCGTGCCACAAAAGAGGGACGGTTTGTGCGCACTCTCGTAGCATGCACGATCACGAACACGTATATATATATATATATATATATATATATATATATATATATATTTATATATATATAAGTTTACACGAGAGCCTTTCTTTTCGACGCAAGCCCTAAGCCTCGGGCCGTGAATGACTTGAAGGTAATAGGCCAGTCGGCGGCCGCCTTCATCAGAAGCGCCCATATTTGAGCGTATTTCAGTTATGCCGAGTTCACTCAGAGCAAACCAGGCCGCGGGCCCGACCCGACTTGGCGGCGCTTCGGGAAGCTGCGCCGCCGTCACCTCTGATGCTCGAGCGCCGCCGAGTTCGAGATTCGACGTTCCTCTTCCTC
This sequence comes from Dermanyssus gallinae, assembly GCA_003439945.1. Taxonomy (NCBI): domain Eukaryota; kingdom Metazoa; phylum Arthropoda; class Arachnida; order Mesostigmata; family Dermanyssidae; genus Dermanyssus; species Dermanyssus gallinae. The sequence continues at coordinate 54,369 of QVRM01004178.1, read as the reverse complement.
CTAAGGTTTTGTGGCGGGTGTCGCTCTCTCTCTCTCTCGTTGTGAGTGAGACCCTCTCATCGTCATCGTCGTCGTCGTCTTCTTCTGTCTGAGAACAATTCGCAACAAAACGCTACCAGCTCCGCCAACATAGTAGGCGTCATAGTGCTAAAGTAGTTTTTCCTTCTCGTTTGTTCTCTTTGTGTCTCCTTTACTATTTGCCGACCTTCCTGCCTGCTTCCTTGTCCCCCCCCAAGCTTATGCTTCTTTTCTGCTCGCTCAACACCGGGGCCGCGTTCTTCATCTGAATTGCTTTGCTGCTACTGCTGGTAATGCGGTCGATGTGTCTGCGACTCTGTATGTCTGTCTGTTTGTCTCTCTGTACGTGGTGCTAAGTTGTACGTTTATCGTAGTAACTCTTTCTGCAACGGCAGAGGAAAAAGACGAGGAAACCAACGAACGAGCGACCGAGCGCGAGAACGCCGAGATAAACACATCGGGCAGCCGGCCCCATTATTTCGAGCTTGTCAGGCAGGAGGCGAGAAACGGAAAACGCCCCTGCTGCCGCCCCCACCGCCGCCCGCGCTTCCGAGGTTAGCTGCCAGCGGCCAGCGCCAGCAGCGGTCGCAGTCGCTTGTGTGGGCGGCCGTCGCAGCGCCAAGGCCGAGTTGCATACATACGTCTGCCGGCGTCGACCATTTTGGATTGGAACAGACACTTGAACAGACGGATCCAGTTCGGCCTGCAGGCTGGCGGGCGCAAACTAGCCTGGCCCCTACCCGCTACCTAGACTATCCACGCCTAGCGCGCGGGATCTGGTCTTCCCTTCTTCTGGCGAAGATCCCCAGGGGAAATTATCAAAGCAAAAACGTACCAGCCATCTCAGCTGTAGCGCGTATACGACACGAAAGGTGAAAGTGCCCAAAGGAAGAAAAAAAATTTGAACGAAAAAAATAAAAGCGAGAAAACGAATGGCAAGCAGCTGAATAAAAAGAAAACGGACAGGCGGACGGACGGACGGACAAACCGAGCGTGTTGTGGGAAAGACGTTGGAACGGCGGGCAAAACGCCTTTGCTCAGATCCGTGAGGCTGCGAGGCCATAAAGGGAAAGCCAAACTTCAAGCCGATTTACACTGAATATCACTGCGCCGTAAATGAGTGTTTGCTCGCTCGGGTTAGCCATTAGGACGAAAGGAAAGACGAAACGTGTAGGACTGAACGAGCGGCACGAGATATGTGCAGATTAACGCAGTGTAACATCAGCGTCGTACGTCGTGCTTTTCTTGTTCTGTACGACAGGCTGTGGACACATATATATATATATATATATATATATATATATATATATATATAAGGGTCTATCATAACCGTATGTACTTGTTTAATTATTTGTTTGCATTGTTAAAACACGGCAAGAAAATATTTTTTTCCGAATGGAAGAAGAGAGTGGAAACGTCTTGTTTAGGAATGAGGATAAAATTTATAAAAGTGGTTATTCTTCCTTTTTTATTCTATTTAGTTGTGCAATGTCTACGTTTTCGGCAGAACCAATGCACGAGGGAACCGCTCATACTTACGTTGAAGATTTCACGTTCAGAACCGTACAAATTTGCCATTACGGCTGAGAATGTTCGTCCAAATTACTATTCTCAGACAACAGCAATTTTAATGTCCATCATTTTCATTTAAAACGAATGGTGCTGCATTACGCAATTGCCGAGTAACTAAGCTTCTTCGACAGCCATATCGACAATAAAGGCATGCATACTTGCTAACATTTTAACCTGCTTCAGCAAACGTGTATAAAAACGTGTATGAAAAAAATTTACGGTTTTGAACGAAAAGGCTTTAACGTAAAACATAACAACTATGACTGTCGAAAAAGCTTAGTTACTCGGCAACTACAGAACGCAGCACCATTACCTTTATAAGAAAATCATAGAAATTAAATTTGCTATTGCTTGAAATTAGTTCTTTGAACGTATATTTCTGGTAGTTATGGCAAAATGTTACGGTTCTGAACATGATTGCTTCAACGTAAGACATAGTCACATATCGACTTTTCATGAATTTTCCTAATTCGGCTATTCAGAATTTAGCATATGCGTCAAACGGTTTGATCGGTTTGTTCAACCGTTGACTGGTTTTCCGCAAACGTAGAAGTTGCACAACTATGTAGGAGAAAAAACAGAGTAACCACGTTTACCAATTTTATCCTAACTCCTAAACAAGACGCTTCAGCCCCCTCCTTCCAATGGGAAATATTATTTGTTTGCCGAGTTTTACCAAACTCTATGTAGTGACACTTATGTCACGCAAGAAACAATTCGCTATAATATAATCCATCCGCGTCACATGTGAGCTGTTTTACCACTCACGATATCCAAACCGGCGTACGGCAAGCAACTGCTTTGTGTATCTGTTAGTTGATTGCGGACCGCCAGTGGAAACAATTAATGTCAGGCTTAGATCGCCTATTGTAGGAGTGGAGTAAAAGGGGAAAGTGACCGAGACCTCGGCTGATACCAGCCGCAGTGAGATGCGTAACTCGCCAGGGAGCTTGGGGATGAAATGGCATGCATTGTTCGGCACGTGTACACTGTACATACACACAAGGTACGTTGTTCATGGCTACCATCACTTGGTATGCCCAACCCAAATATTTCACCAAGTTAACAATCAATGTCGTTGCCGGTTCTGCTCGCAGACGTGCGCTAAACACCACGCAGCAAGATGCATCGGCGGTCTCTGCACTTTTTTGCTCCGCGAGACGGTCGCTGAAGCGTTCAAATTGAATATAGTTTTGTACCATCTTGGAATGCTAACTCACTGTGAAACAATATATATATATATATATATATATATATATATCCAACCCGAAGCGAATTCTTTTTTAATACCACAAAGTGTTTGTTTTCAGGTAAGTACTATTTTGGTGTAAATTCTTAAAAGCTTTATTGTTGCATGAAAGCCAGAGATTCATTCTACGTTTTAACATTTGTTGTCTCTCTTAGACCCTGTTTCAAGTAGCCAGGAATTGTGCATGTGAAACATGGTACATCCTTTCCATATTTCTCGAAAAGAGCACCGGCTGTATATTACGTTCTACGAAGATGCAATCTAGAAGCCAGTCGTGATACAAACGTAATACAAACACCTTTGTTTTTTTTTCTATATGCTTAAAAACGTATTGTATAATAGATACAACGCACAAACGGTTGTATTGTAGTTATTATTGTTTATGATGTCTTGTCCAGCACCTCACCTGGCCTAAGTAATGGGTTCGAGATAAAGGGTCTATAGAGGCAAAACAAAAGTAGACTAAACTAAGCTCCAGCATCGCCTTCCTTGCTATTTGCGGAAAGGACATAGACGATTTCCCGGATGGAAATCACCGAGCAAGATGGCTTAGTGGCAAAGCCTTTGCCTTGCATTCGGGAGGACTGGGTTCGAGACCCAGACCGGCCACTCTTAAATTGGTTTGCATGGTTTCCAATTTAGACAAGGCCGGAGTAGACTAAAAATTAGCCATAACATGGAAAAAAAAACGTACACGGGCAATTGCCTTACGGAAAATCCTAAACAAAATCGTATGCAAAGTTCATTAGAAAAGTGGTCAAACGAAGCTTTTTCACATAACACAATCGTGGAGCCGTCATAGGCGTAATCGTCATACACGGACTTCGTCGGTAAAGACTCGTAGAGTAAAATTAAACTTATGAGCATATGGAATTCGTGCTATAAGATAGAGTCAAGCAAATTGTAGAATACGCCTTAGCCCACTTTAATGGCAGCAAACCGTAATCATAAAATAACACTTGTCACATTACAAGCAGCATACAATAGTGATCACAAGGACGATCGTTTCAGGTATATTATTTAATAAGTCGTAGCCACAATTATGCACATTTCAATATTTCAAATTTAGGCCCAAGCTTTTTATCTCGTTTTGGTTTCTTGAGCAAAAAAAGTTTTGGTGGTCTCAACCTTCTATGGTCCGTTTAACCCGAGGTCAAAACATGCAATCAAAACAAGAAAACAAAAATCCACAAAATTAGGTGAATTTAACCTTCTCAAATAAACGTTACAGTAATGCTAATTAGATATATCGTGCTGTTTCGTGCGTTTTGGATGAGATAATAAATCATTTATGGACCTCTTGAATTTCCCTGTGGGATAGATTAGAACTACAGGAAGGCGATTTTTATGCAGGCAGTCTTTAATTCTTCTTTATGCCGTACGCAGATCTTCCGAACCCCGCGTTCACAGCACTTGTGACAGCCGTGGGAGCCTCGGAGCTCTCAGTGCTGACGCGCTCATTTGTAGTCTACATACACCATTAACTCAGTGTGCTCGCGAATATATCATCGACAACGTCTCGTGGTGGTGCCGCAAACAGTTTCTGCGTATTTAGGTCCGCTTAGTAACACCGCTCTGAGTACGGCGAATTCGCAAAGCCTCACTCCACTTAGGAAGTGAAGTTATGCTGCGACGTAAAAAACATTCTACTTTATAATGAAAGGGATTTTTCAGAATCGTATGTTAATTCCGAGTACAACTACTGCACAATGTTTAGCGTGAAAATAAGCATCACTTGTTTCGTACCTCTAGACCAGGCAACTGCAGTCTAATTAATATTATTATTATTATTATTACAATAGTGACATAATATGTTTGTGAAATGGTTTATACCACGTCTCTATCTGCGACTCGTGCACCTGCGTCACGGCCGAGAACACAATAAACGCTTTTAGACGACGGTGAAGTTGGTGCACTTTTTGCAGTTATGGGCTCGTTATCTTTGGCACGCGGCTCCAAATGCTATGATGCTTTGAACGTACGGAGACGCGCATGATGTCTTTCAATACAATGAAATGGCTCTCCAGGTATGTATACCTATTATACATCTGGTATCTGTTAGTTGTATTATTGCCTTACTTTAAACAAATTTACATTTAATTTTCTCCGAAATTCAACATCTTCAAATGTATTTGTTCATATACTACTCTCTTCTACGCTTAAACACCTGATTGCGATTACATGTGTGCATACATTCGTGCTAGCACGATTTATAAAAATAAATGTGTACTATAGTATATTTAAGCACACGTATATATTTCTGGATATTAGGCTGTAGGCATGCATATAAGTACAGAAAATTAAAAAAAAAAAACATTTTTACTTATGAGCTGTTGTTTCTGTTATGATTGTATTTTTAAAATGTAGTTATTGCCATTCAAACAACAACTAAAGTTTAATAATTAAAGTAAACTGGACTTCAAGCTTCATCGCCTGGTCCCGATAGACTAGCCTGCCAGAGGGCCTGGGCCGAGAAGGCTCACGAAGCTTCGCTTAGTTCGCTGCTTGACGAATGCAGGGATGACCAGGACAAGGCACGCCTTTTAGCTGTCGCTCGCCCAGGAGCAAGCGACTGGTTGCATGCACTACCCGCTGACTCACTGGGTACCCGCCTTGATGACCAATCCACCCGGATATGCGTTGGCCTTAGATTGGGGGCTGATTTGGTTGAGCCACACAGATGCTCTTGTGGCGAGCCCGTTGGGCGACTCGCCAGACACGGCCTGTCTTGCGCTCACGCAGCGGGCCGGCGCCCAAGACACACTGCCCTCAATGAAATGCTTGCAAGATCGCTGCGGAGGGCGGGGATTCCGTGCGTCCTGGAACCACCTGGGTTTTCAAGAGACGAGGGTAGGCGCCCTGACGGTATGACTTTGATACCCTTCTATAAGGGTCGTTCCCTGGTGTGGGATGCGACGGTGACCGACTCTCTGACCCCTTCCCTTGTCGGTCCCGGCGCGTCCCGCCCGGGGACTGCCGTTACGCGAGCTGAGACCTTAAAGATGAGAAAGTATGCGGACCTAAGTCGGGCGCACCACTTTTCGCCATTCGCGTTCGAGACGATGGGTGGCCCTGGGCCCCTCACGGTAACATTGATCTCCCGGGTTGGCGACGCATTACGGCAGGCGACAATGGACAAGAGGGCGCACGCCTTCTTCTCCCAGCGACTGTCCCTGGAGATCCAAAGAGGTAACGCGACCTCAGTGCTCGGAACTATGAGAGACTGGATGGACCCGGACCTTCGTGCCAGGGGGCGGGCAGGACTTCCTCACGGACATGAGCGATAGAGCGACTACGGCGCGCAGAAGGAGCAACTAGGTCGACGAGCAGCAACGCCGTGAAGCATTTTATATATTCTTCTAAATTATAATGAAATAAAAGAGGAATTAAAGTAAATGAGGCATCTGCCTATGTCTATCGAGTCGGGCTATCTACCTAAATTGACCCGGGTAGATGTTTGCTGGGCACGTAATGTTCGACAACGGCATCAGCTCATGAACCACCCAGGTGCTCGCACCTGTGTGTGGCTGTAGTGTGGGAAGACGCGCTGTTGCTGCACAAATGCTGTCCGGCCATTGCTAAGCGTCAGTCCAGCTAGCATAATGCGTGTCACAGTTACAAGTACAGAATGCACACATGCAATACAGACAGAGAATTCAAAGCATTGGTTTAAACGTCAGAACAGATCAATGTACCTCGCTGGCGTCAAATCTTCGGCGCGCGCAACCGTCAGATAGCCCCCCCCCCAGTTAATAGTCGCTGCTCTCACTCTACGTCTGCGCAGAAAGACCACTGAGAACGCTGTCGGTCAGATGTACTGAGCCGGAGACCCCATCTGTTGGCAACAAAACGATGATCGAGTGGAAACAGACATAACCATATGAAACGAGACGTAGACATAAAACGTACACGGAAAAGAAGAGTCAGGCCAATCGGGGTTGCGGATTGTGGGTGAAGTTCTCTTTGCCCCAGAGAGCTTCTGGCCCACAGTCCGCAACTAACTGTTTAACTGACCACATTGCGTTCAGATGAACAGCGGCCCACTAACAGTTACGGTTACAAAGACAATTACATAAACTTTGGTTGTGTGTGCATGCGCCGTTCTTACACAGCTTCTAATCGATGGGCAAGCTACCTTCAAAGTGCCTTATGCCGTCAGGCTTTTATTATGTTTTGGTCGAATGTACCAGGATTCGCCCAAAAGCAAGTCATAGCGTTAGCACAAATAAAACTATACGATTAGTATCATGACTATATTTATCGGAGACTGCGACAAACAATGTTATATATATATATATATACGTTATATATACGAACGTTGCGCAGCTGACCATAAATTGAGCTAAACAGCAGGTAACCTGTGCACATAACCAAAACTATGAGATCAGTGATATACACAATGCAAAGGTCCTGATGAGCAGATTGATCAGACGCATGTAGTTGCACACCCGGTAGAGTCAGCTGTGTAGGCGAGTTATCCTGCAGTCCAAAGATATCCAAGGCTATATATACATATGTATATATATATATATATATATATACTCTTCCGCCAATTACGCTGCAGAAAAAAAAAAAAATATATATATATATATATATACAGGTATTTCAATAAGTTCTTAGAATGAAAACCGAGAATTTTCCAAATCATGTTTTTAAATTTTTCTTATTCGATGTACTCCCCGAGAAGCTCAATACACTTTTCCCACCGAGATTTCAGAACTTTCATACCTCTTGAGTAGAATTCCGCGTCGTTAGACTGAAAATAGGCATTGACAGCAGCCTTAACCTCTTCATTGCTGGAAGAACGCTTTCCACCGAGACTATTTTTCAAATGTCCGAAGAGGAAATAATCAGAGGGGGCCAGGTCTGGAGAATAGGAAGGTTGTTCAATAAGTTCGAACCTCAGTTGGGCCAGTTTTGCCGTTGCTTGCCGCGACTTGTGTGCGGGAGCATTGTCCTGGTGAAACAGGACAACCTTCTTCTGCAGAGCGGGCCGTTTCACGATGAGTTCTTGCTTCAGGCAGTCCAACAGTCTTGCATAATATTCTCCCGTGATCGTTTTACCGCTCTCAAGGTAGTCGACCAGAATTATTCCACGTTGGTCCCAAAAAACCGTAGCCATCATCTTTCCGGCCGATGCCGTTGTCCGCACCCTCTTCGGAGGTCCTTCACCAGGTGCACACCATTGACGAGATGCCTCTTGGGTCTCGGGAGTGTAGTGATGGACCCAGCTTTCATCGACGGTCACGAATCTGCGCCAAAAATCCGACGGATTTTTCGACATCTTGGCCAAATTTCGCTGTGAAGAGGAAACACGCGCGTCTTTTTGGCCTTGGTTGAGCAAATGCGGCACCCATTTTGCTCTGAGCTTTTTCATCTTCAAGTTTTCGTGCAGGATGAAATGCACACTACCCAAACTGATCCCCAAGGCCTCCGCTATCTCCCTAATGTTCACTCGCTTATCTGCGGCAACGATTTTCCGCACCTTTTCCACGTTTTCCTAATCAGTTGCCGTTTTTGGGCGTTTTGAACGTAGTTCATCCCGGTGCTCCTGCGACCTCTTTTTAACTCATTAATCCAGTTGGAAACAGTGGCAGAACATGGCGCAGAGTCACCGTACACCTCGTCTAACTCAGTTTTCACCTGGGTCGCATTCCAACCTTTGAAATAAAATGCTTGATAACCACTCGAAACTATTTTTTCTCAATTTTTCAAAATCACGCCGATACGTTGCACGGGAAAAGCGATCAAACGAAATCGCAACGGCCTAATCACCATAATATTTTGACTGCTGGCAGTCGAAAAGTTGCCGTTTCCAATAACGGTGAAAGCGCGCAAAATTCGAATTCTAAAAAGCTCATTCTAAGAACTTATTGAACTACCTGTATATTATATAAATATATAATATATATATATATATATATATATATATATATTACAAAGATAAACTAAAAAGTTCTGATGCACATTTATAAAAAAGAAAATTTTTGGTTCTTTCCAAGTGTTTTTGTTCCCTTGAAAATAACTACCGCTTGCCATAATGCACGTATGCCGCCTTTTTTCCTCAATCTTCAAAACACATTTTTCAACACGTATTTCGGAATCCAATTGAGTTGATCCTGCCGATTTTTTATTTACATTCTCTATAGTCGCGAAATGTTTTTCCTTTATTGTTTTATCCATGCAAACATGAAGATGACGCACGGAGCACAGTCCGGCGAATAGGGAGGTTGCGGAAATATGGAAATCGATTTTCTCTCGTACGTCGGAGCTTCTCGCACAATGTTCGTAATTCTAAGGTGTCTTAAAAACGAAATAGCAGTTAACAGGACCTTGCTGTTGGATCTGCTCTGTCTAAATCCTTCGATCGACTCTCATTTTCGAAGCATAACTGAGACGATTATTATTGAAGCTTTGGTCTCGATGTCGTAACCATATGCTCATGACTCCCTGTGACAACTCTTTAGAGCAATCCAGGGACTTCTGCTACTGCCTGAAAGTTCAATTCGGACATTTCCCGACAGGCGTTAATTTGCTGAAAATTCAACATTTGAAACGAACTTCGCTGTCAGTCATTTCACGCATAAAATATCGGTCAAGACTGTCATGTCTGGTACAGAAGATATCGACAATTTCTCGTTAATGACGTTGACGTTGAGCCAACGTGCTGATGCGCCCTTAAATATATGTATATAGATAGGGGGTGCGAGCAAACTCGCCTATTCTGCATTGTTAATTACATTACAGCATTCGTTTCCGCTAATATTTTGTAATGATAATGGACATAATGAAAAATTAAATAAACACATTTTCGCATCGCACATAGTCGGTGCTTACATCGGCACCTATATGGCGTCATTGTCTTCTTCGTGAACAATGGTTAACGGGAAAAAAAGCGGTTGAGCCGAGAAGGCAAGCCGCCCTGAGTAGCAACGTGTACAAGCTAAACCCCTATTATGTCGGGTTTTCATATAATTAAAAAAGCAAATAAGGCAATGCAGATATCGGCAATTCTCGATATTCCGGTAATTGCTGAATGCAATTATCTAGCTGATTTCCGTGTCAGAATAAACGGGAATTGATAAAGGTTTCACTGACGAAGATATCCTAGCTGCTATAGAGGAGATCAAGGTTGTCTCGGCGAGGAAGGAGAGAGTCTATTACAAGGAGAAATGGGACTACAGCTGTATCGATTTTACTGACAGAGTGCGCTGCAGTTTAATAGCGCTTCACTAGCCGATATGGCTCTATCTTTTAAGACGCACACATTTATATGTACGGGAATTTATATTGCTGATCGTGCCGTAATGAGATTACACGAAAAAGATGTGAACTACATAATGTTATATATATATATAAACATGAGGCCTGCGATCTTGTCGACACACCCTTGTTTATTGAGAACTTAAAACAACAATTCGCCCATGCCGCAAGTAGCTTTCGTTTGATAAATCATCGTGCCTATGGGACAGTAAACTTACTAAATTATACATCGGTTTTCTTGAAACCGAAGTAATACAACCTCACGAACGAAGAAAACGAAATCGTTTGAATCGCCACGTAGTGACTAAATTCACGGTGCATGGCTTTCATTATAGGCTATGCGTTTCGAAGATTCCGCGAGCCTTGTAAAACATGCATATGTATCCAAGAGCCTTGTGGAACCTGAAAATGTATGCTAGGAGTGGAACAGTTATCATGCCTCTCCCTGTGACCAAGTGACTTAACTAGGAAAGCTGAGCTAATTTGAATGCCGTTGAATTTTTATTCATGATATGCGTGGAATTACGGGACTCTCCTGTGCGGCTGCGGTATTACGAAACGCTGCTATATATTTTTACTCTAGTTGAAAAAAGGAAAACAAACTTGCACTGATAATTGTACTTGTATACGTACATACGCCACTTCATGGGCATATACATGTTATATAGAGAAAATCGACTACTTCTTCTACACTCGGTTCCCATTCACCGACAACTAGTAAAACAATTTATGCACAGTGCAGAGAGCTCCGAGCCGTAGGTACGGTTCCAGCTAAGCAAAGCCACCAATAAGCAATAAGGTTAGTGTGACTCCAGGACGATCTCTCTCCTAGCTCAATAGGAAGTTGGTGGGGATATAACGTGTGCCTCTTGGCACATGTTGTTTTCCTTTATTTCCTAAACTCCCCTGAAAAGTCCGCGTGATGTATAATAGTGTAGCCAATACTACTTTTGCATTGTAAACTCTTACGAGATAGCATAGAATTATGTACTGTTTTTTTTGTGAAGGATGCTAATCGACAGAATGTCGGAGGTATTGCATACACACAATTGCCGTATCGGCACAGTATGAATGCCAATCACTACGTCGCATTTAATCATGCAGCTTGTGATACGAACTTTTTTTTGGGGAGATTTTGGGAATGCATGATGCACATGCGCCACTAGCAGCCTGCGTGACTAGTGTGAACCTCGCAAACCCACTAAACCCGGATTCCTCCCCACCCCCCCAGGCTCGGTATTACTTTGGCATTTCTTGTTATACGAACCTGCTGGGAACCAGCTTGCCCTAGTCGAAACTCGTTTACCTAATCTCCACGTGTTTCTCCCCGAACCTGGGACACTCGTTCTGAGGTTCCTTACATAAGTCGTGACGGCTACAAATTTGCTGGCGATAACATCCTGCCTAGGCGAACTCGTACTTATAAACGGCCGTTACATATATGGGAGACCTTAGTCGAGCGCCAACGACGTTCGAATTGCGCAGCGTACCTTCGGCAAATCCTCTAAGCCGCTCGACTCCGCATTGTATATCTTGAAGATTACGTATATGGACTGCAACTATTGCTAGGCGGCAGTTCGATCGTAACAAAAACGGAGCTCGTAACAAATCGGATCGTAACAAAAACGGGAAGCTTACCCGTTACATCGACTTAGTGCAGCGTAGAAAACAGAACTCACGTACGAAACTGTAGGCGGGCACCGGGAAGATTCCGCCCTCGCACATTTCAGGCCACAAAATACCACTACAACACGCAATGATTAAGCGCGAGGCAACCAGACGACGACGACATCTAAATACTCCGACTACATACAAAGAATGTCGGTTCCTGAATGAAAACGCTATGTTTTCTGCCAGACAGTGCCGCCTAAAGAGGACTTGCGCAGAGGTATATTCGTTTTGGTAGCAGTGCATTGCGTGCTATGTGGTTATCAGATGAGTTTGTCGCTCAGAAAACACTCATCCATGGACAGAGCTACGAAGGGAACGATTATAGGAAGCCCAAATGCAAATGCAAAGAAAGATCACGCAGAAGTATTTTGGGCCATTTTAGCGCCACCGCGTTACAGATGGAATTCCAGCAAGAGCTCAAATGTATTACAATGACTTCAATTTTTATTTTAATTTAATAACACCCGGGCTGGGTAAGTGTGTTTATGTAACATCACAGTTTTACACACAACAATCGATTTAGCGTTTTGCCAGTTCTGCTATAGACCGAACCGCCGGACAAACCGCGGCAGTGGTATCTATTACATTTACTCCAGCATTATTTGCATCGACATTCGTCTTGTGGTTCATGGAAGCCCTCCACGTTGCATAGAACGTAATGAAATCCATGGGCTGCAAAAGCCGTTGTTAAATGGCGATCCTTCACCCCGCTAGCCCTCCACCCAGTGCTTCTCATTGCTGCTGTCCCATAAATTCCTATGTCTACCTCGCTAATTTTGGTTTGCCAATTTCGCATATAAACGTCAAAGGCGCACGTCTTCTTCAGATTCCATCGTTTTTGTAGCTCCTCTGTCAGCAGTGGGCCACCTTCCAACACGTGGACCACCCTATTTCTGCATGTATTTGAAAGCGCAGAAACGCTCTTTAGAAAGAAAAGCCTTACCCCATCGATTTAACGCAATTCGTCTACTCCCACCTTATCCCATATTAGTGAAATGCCATGTGGCGATGGGCGCTATCTGTATCCCAAAAAGGGCTACTGCTGCATCGACCGAAAGCTTATGTGGACATTTAATTGCCGCGGCTGCGATAGTGACCTTCCTAACCCTCTCCTGGATGTGTGATCGAAAACTACTGCCCCTTGTTGTTAAGGTGAGCCCTAGGTATGTGAATTTATTTACAAATTTTAATTCCTTTGCCCTGATTTGAAGTACGTCATCCCTGGCCAGACGGCCGCCCCTTCGGAATTTCATGGCTACTGTCTTTTCCCAATTAACCTTTAAGCGCATTTCATCCATGCATGTAACTAGCCAATCCATTGCTTGCTTCACTCTGAAAAGGCTACAACTAAAGAATACTACATCATCTGCGTACATTAAAATCTTGGCCCACTCTCGAGTCCAGCCCGTCCTTATTCGTTCGGGGAGCCCACCCAGAAGAACGGAAATACAGTAGTGGACTCAGTCCATTGCCCTGCGCGACACCTGTGGTTTGAATTACCTCCCCCGCAATGCCAATCCCGTTGTCAATCACCACCGTGTTTTGTTTTAAGATGTTGATGAGCAACCTCAGCATTGCTCCCGGCACTCCCATTTTAGCTAGCTCTTTAACTATCTCATCCCTTGGCGCTATGTCAAACGCCGCTACTAAATCTACAAACACAGCCTATAGGCAATTCTTCGGCCTGGACAGAGTATCCCAGATTGCTCCGAGCAGCCCTTCAATTGCTGAGTGAGTTGACCTTCCCTTCCTAAATCCATGCTGTTCCTCTGGTATTACCCCCTTTCCTCTAAGAAAGACTCCAATCTCCTAGCTATTACTCCTGAAAATATCTTGTAAGGGCAGCTCTTTATTGCTATTCCCCTCCAAGCCTCTGGTTCCGTTTATATATACGCTTTCCTTTGGGAATGACAATTAATGTCGCTTCCCTCCAGGCCTGTGGGATTTCCCCAGTGTTTAAGCATTCATTGAATAGAGCTTGCCAGCATGGCACGAGAACTAAGGTATCTTTCGTGTGTTCATTCCTTATCAAATCATTTCCGTGCGTTTTCCCTTGTGGTGCTCTGTCGGTTGTTTCCATTACTTCCCTAAGAGTGATTGCCCTCACTATCCAAACCCTAGCTTCCTATGTCGTTTGGTCCCAGGGGCCTTTATATTCTATCACCGTTTTCGGGATTGTATCCGACCCGGCCAAAATCCTCCCAAAATGTTCGACTAGCCTGCCCGTCTCTACTGAACATTGTCTTTTCCCCTTTCGCCTCAGCCATTTATATGGCCGTACTTCAGCCTCCCTTATTGCTGCCCATTTTTTCTTTTCCCAGTACCTTTGCTTTTCTTCTTTATACGATGCCTTAACCAACCGTTTAAACCAACGAGGCCAACGGCTGCATAACCGGAACGATTTCTACGTATTCCCGCGTTAACCTATTGGCCTGCTTGGCTATCCTACACCTCTTACTAAACTAAGGTTTTTCGCTTCTCTTCTGCACCGGTAGTATCGCAGAATTTAATAACCCCACCAGGCTGCGTTTGTAGCAATCTATGTGTATCGCCTCTGGCACCGGAAATACTTTGCTAAACCCCTGTAATAGAGTATTAACGTTAAGCCTTTTCCTGGGCTTTCCCCCCTTCCCCGCTCTTGAATAGTCCCCTTAATTTTCACCCAGATGCCCATCGGTATATGCTTTCTAAGTCCCGTCCCCTTCCTGTAACGGATTGTTTTCCCCTGCAAACGTTATGTCCCTTCTATCCTTATCTGTTGCAAATAGGTCAATGACTGACGAACCAGAGTGGCATTCATATGTAAACACATTCGCGCTGTTGACTAGCCAGCAGCCGATTTCATCCAGTACGTCTAGCAAGGCTACCGTTCTTTCCGAATCAGTTCTGTCTAATCTCGCATTAAAGTCCCCTCCTATAATTATTGGAGCCTTTCTCGGTAACGCTTCTATACCCAGCAAGAGGCGCTCAATCATCGTTTCCATTGACTCCGTCCCCGCCGGTTGCACATAGGTGGCCATTATTTCTAGTTTGGGTGAAGCTACTGCAATCAGATTTTCTGCTACTATTTTACGTTAATTTCTCCTACCAATGGTCTAACAAAAACTGATACTCCCCCGCTTGGCCTACCCGGACCCTCTCTACAAGACGCCAGTGCATGGTACCCATAGAATCCCCGTATATCAAACTGCTCTCGCGCCCAGGTCTCCGTCAAAATAAGAATGTCTATCCCTCTGTATGCGTCGTCCCCTAGCAGATCTAACACCCCCCTCCCCTCGCAGTTCCACATTACTATCTGAATACGCGCACCCACTACTGGATTTTGCTGGCTCCGCCAGTTCTCGTACGCAAGGGGCCTGTTCACCGTTGTCTTCAGATGTCAGGTCGACTTGAAGCATGAAGAAGATGTCGTTGCACGATCTGCGCTTCTGTCCTGTCGTGTAGGTCTGGCGCTATCAGCGTCATTGGTCGTGGGTTGCAGTAAAGGCGAGGCGGCTGACAAGGCGCCCATCAGCCCTCCTAGAATGCTCGGGATAACTTCCTGAATGGTCCTAGCCACTGTTAGCGCGATGATATCTTTCAACATCGGCATAATCTTTGAAATCAATGATTTCAATGTATAAGGATTTGTTTAGTTTAGAAGAGTATATTAAATACCGCCATACGTGTGCTGAACACCGGAACGTCTTAAGCAGTTATGTTTGATTGTATATTTATGCCGTCAGAAGAAAAGTTTAAGTCTAAGTTTATATATATATATGTATATATCCACTATATATATACAGGGTGTGACAAACATTTTGATAATCGATTTGAGGATTTGTAGAGCTCATTAAAGCAAATATTTTTTCCAATGGAACATGATCTCTGAGAAGTCTTGTTTCGGAGTGAGAGTGAAATTACTACAGTTGTGACAGTAGTGTTTTTGTCCGACATAGGAACATACAATGTGATACTGCGAGAAAACCAGTCCTTCTATAGCAAATAGAATTTATGTTTATTTTGTTTTGTGTCTTTAAAAATACAATTGTCTTGTATGAACGTTTCAAATTATTATATATATTTTATATATATTATTATATATATCGTCGCCTGAACTTTTACAGCCTTTTAATGATCTTAGCTTAGACATTTTAGAGGAGATACTAAATCTTCAGCTTACCGCTGTGGCAAGGGATCAGGTAATGCTTCCGATCTCTCTAGGCGGCTTAGGTATGCCGGACGCGGTTATGATGGCTGGACCCGCGATCGTGTCATCATTGACTCAGGCTTCGGAGAGGGTCAGGGCTTTATTGGATAAGGATGGATGGGAAGCTTATAACGCTGAGTTACAAAAGCTGACCAACAGATTGTTGTCTTTGTTTGACTCCCCTCCCGATGAAAGAACTAAACAGAGCAGTTGGACAGACCCTCTGCAAGAAAAGCGATTAACAAGCCTGATCGATAGAGCCCCCACCGTGGCTGACAAAGCCAGGCTTCGAGCCGTTAGTAGTCAAGGGGCTGGAGCCTGGTTACATGCCCTACCCTGTCCACGAATAGGGACGCTTTTGGATGATGAGACGACGCGCATCAGCACAGGATTGCGTCTTGGTGTCGACCTAGTTGTCCCTCACCGATGTCGTTGTGGCTACCTTGTAGACGCTTTGGCGCATCATGGCTTATCATGCGCCTTAAGTGCAGGCCGAAGAGCACGCCACTCGGCATTAAATGACACTTTCAGTCGAGCACTAAGATCTGCTGGCTTTCCGTGCGTACTAGAACCTCCGGGTCTATCCAGAGATGACGGAAAAAGACCTGACGGTCTTACTCTAACCCCCTTTGAGCGTGGTCGCATGCTTGTTTGGGACGCAACTGTAACCGACTCATTAGCCCCTTCGATGGTCGGTGCAGGTGCGGACCAGGCAGGTCATGCGTCTAGGTTAGCAGAGGCTAACAAATGTAGAAAATACTCAGGCGTTAGTTATCCGCACCATGTTTGTCCGTTGGCCTTTGAAACAATGGGAGGACCAGGCCCGCTAACATTGAAGTTGATTCAGCGCGTGGGTAGAAGTCTTAACCTCTCCACGGGGACTCAAGAGCATCGGAATTTTTGCGTCAGAGACTGTCGCTTGACATCTAACGAGGAAACGCAGCACCTGTTCGGGGCACATTGTTGAACTGGGCTAATCCCGGGTTAGATAACCCGTAACCACACGTTAACGCGGAGACAATTGTTCACTCCAAAGTGCTAACATAAAAAGTCGTTTAATGTGAAAGAATAAATATAACTAATATATATATATATATATATATATATTATATATATATATATAATTATTATACAATATTAAAAGTGGTTAAAGCTAACCTCCTGTGCGTCCGCACTTTGTTTGCGCCGATTCGCATCTGATAGGCTATTCAACGACGGTACCGCAGCAAACGATGCCGCGTAGTACCTGGAGCATCTTTCACCACATATTATAACAGATGCATGTATCTGCAGGTGCATGAACCCCCCCCCCCCCGTCCCGCATAAAACTTAATGAAAGCCATGAACAGCGAAGAGCGTGAAAACGTGTCGGTTCGTTCGTCCGGCCTGTTTCCATAGGAGGACTGGTTGTCTCGCAACAGCACATTTTATGCTCCTATGTCGGGAAAAACACTAGTGTAACGCACTGTAGTAATTTTACTCTCACTCCGAAACAAGATTTCTCAGAGACCATGTTCCATTGGAAAAAAATATTTGCTTTAACTAGCTCTACAGTTCCTTGTATCGATTATCAAAAATATTTGTCACACCCTGTATATATATCCAAAAAATGGTTATATATGTTTGTGTAACTATAGAAAACGTATACTTTCTTGACCCATATCGCCCGAATGCCATGTCATGTTAATTAAACAGTTAAACCAAAACTTCTTAGTTCATATCTACGTAAATCATACTTGAAAAAGGTGTGATTCCGGGAAAAAGACACATCCGGGACTTGGGAAATGTTTTGAAATTTCCCGCATTGCAGTGATTGGGTTAAGAATCGAATAGATTGGTAGCAGCGTCGTTTTTGTCGATACTTTGGCGAAAATAGCCATCTAGGTGGAGCGCGTTTCAGAGTTGTGATTCGATGCATATATTTACTGCGGCCAGAAATGTATAAAGTTAGTCGAAATAAAAATTAAAAATCTGTTCTAAACGTCTGGATCTTGACGTACAATGCGGAAACGCCGCTTCCGTTCGGGGCACATTCTAACGAAACGGGCACGTGATAGTCACTATACACGCCCACTAGGCATAATGGACTAGCTAATTCTTCGGGATATGTGTAACATATACATAATATACTATACGGAAAATACATTTTATGTTTATTCTATAAAGACTTTTTAAGCACTTTGTCAGGTATTTCTTCTTTTTAGATTGTAAGCCTTGTTTAGCAATTGCCTGATTTTATGTTTATCTACTGGAGAAAGCCTAAACACGCCCGTGCGACTACAGTATAATAACACATTCTGCAGAACTCCATGTTCTTGTACTAGAACTGCATATTAGAAAACTTGTGCACGAAAGTCGAGCTTTTGTTGAGTATCGACTCAAGCCTGCTTGCTGTCGTGATTGATTTGCAAGCTTCCCCTCTGACACGAGGGCGTTGTCCCGTACAAGTAGTCTACGTTTTTTCCTAAAACGTTATTAATTCTTGTATTTTTAGTTAAGCCGCTTAAGGTTTTCCTATTTGAGGTGCACTTGTAGGAAAGAATCCCACATTATGGACAAACTTCCTTTCGTCGTTGGCATATATATATATATATATATATATATATATATATATAAAATATTGCGATTATTTATTAATAATTTACAATACATTTGCACACTCGGCAGTGCCGCGCTAGCAGTCAAAATATTATGGTGATTGGCCGCTGCTATTTCGTTTGATCGCTTTTCTCGTGCAACGTATCGGCGTGATTTTGAAAAATAGAGAAAAAAAGTTTTGAGTGGCTATCAAGCATTTTTATTTCAAAGGTGTTTTGTCCACTGTTTCCAACTGGATTAATGAGTTAGAAAAAGGTCGCAGGAGCACCGAGGATGAACTAAGTTCAGGACGCCCAAAAACGGCAACTGATAAGGGAAAACATTGGGGAAAAAACGGCAACTGATGAGGGAAAACATTGAGGAAAAAACGGCAACTAATGAGGGAAAACATTGGGGAAAAAACGGCAACTGATGAGGGAAAACATTGGGAAGATAGCGGAGGCCTTGGGGATCAGTTCGGGCAGTGTGCATTTCATCCTGCACGAGAACTTGAAGATGAAAAAGCTCAGAGCAAAATGGGTGCCGCATTTGCCCAACCAAGGTCAAAAAGACGCGCGTGTTTCCGCTTCACAGCGAAATTTGGCCAAGATGTAGAAAAATTCGTCGGATTTTTGGCGCAGATTCGTGACCGTCGATGAAAGCTGGGTCTATTACTACACTCCTATGACGCAAGAAGCACCTCGCCAATGGTGTGCACCTGGTGAAGGACCTCCAAAGAGGGTGCGGACAACAGCATCGGCCAGAAAAATGATGGCTACGGTTTTTTGGGACCAACGTAGAATAATTCTGGTCGACTACCTTGAGAGCGGTAAAACGATCACGGGAGAATATTATGCAAGACTGTTAAACTGCCTGAAGCAAGAACTCATCGTAAAACGGCCCGTTTTGCAGAAGAAGGTTGTCCTGTTTCACCAGGACAATGCTCCTGCACACAAGTCGCGGCAAGCATCGGCAAAACTGGCCCAACTGAGATTCAAACTTAATGAACAACCTTCCTATTCTCCAGACCTGGCCCCCTCTGATTATTTCTTCTTCCGACATTTGAAGAATACTCTCGGTGGAAAGCGTTTTTCCAGCAATGAAGAGGTTAAGGCTGTTGTCAGTGCCTATTATCAGTCTAAAGACGCGGAATTCTATTCAAGAGACATAAATGCTCTGAAATTTCGGTGGGAAAAGTGTATTGAGCTTCTCGGGGAATATATCGAATAAGAAAAAATTAAAAACAAGATTTGGAAAATTTTTGGTTTTCATTTTAAGAACTTGTTCATCTACCTGTATATATATATATATATATATATATATATATATATATATATATTCTATCTATTTTTATGCATTGTGTTGATTGGAATTCGGCCCTATTCCTACTGCGTTCCGTCAGTACTTCCCGGAGTTTGTGCTAAAGTCCAGTTCCGGAAACTCAACTGCTTCCCTTCTCCACTATTCCCTAAAAAATAATATTTTAGATAAATGGCAGCGCATTTCACAAAGGCTAAACTATTTACAGCGGAAATAGATATCTCGACCTGTAGTCTGTTGTTCTTACTTTTGCTACCAGTATTGTAGATGATAACACCGTGTTGTTGATAACGTTAATGTCGTCGTTGGACAACGACGACAACAACAACCCCAACACAAGTGGGGTGGAGCACCGTTCGCCTTAGCGACCTTCTGCACTGCGGCCAAAGAGGACGAAAAGGCGACGTGGCCTCTCCCTGCCCCTGCTGGGGTGGTCACTGGGTAGGTGGTCGGTTGGTTGCTTGCTTGCTTCGTCGCTTGATAGGGCTCCCCACTTCCCGTGGTATGGGGCTCTCCCCCCTCCCAGTGGTTGGTAGTTGCCTCTAGTCAGCTGTCATCCACAGCAGGACACTGTAAAGGCATCCACGACGAAGACGATAAGCTCGATGACAACGACGAGCACCCCCCCCCCATGTCGTCGTCACCCCCGACAGGGCGGCGGTCGGCACTTTTCCGACGATGGCCAGACTCACAATGAACTCACTACTCTCGTTCACTCTGTCGCCTGCTTTAACCTTGCTTGAAGATGGTCGTGTTCGCCGCGGCCGTCGCCGCCGCCGCTGTCCTCGTTGTCCTGATCCTGGATCCTGAGTCGGATTGAGTCGGACCAAGTCGTGACGTTGCAACGGGGCCCGACGCAACGGGGTATCCGTTATAACTAGGAGGACATAGGCGGGCGCTGCTGCCCTGCAAAGCTGCCCGCTTAGCCATGCTGGGCCGTTGAGGAAGGGGAATGCTGTCGCAGCTGTCCTTCTTCGTAATGGACTCACGCGCGCAAGTCCGGCGGGCCGGACGCCCGATGGTCCCCGGGGCTCCATCACGCCACATAAGAGCCTTTCCTCGTACGTCTTCCTGCCTCTCTGACCTATTTCCTTTTCTTCTCGTTTTGTCTTTCCAGTATTCTTGTCTTATTCCTCTTCTTCTTCTTCTTCTTCCTCTCGTTTTTCCAGTTCTTCCTGTAGTGTTTCTGTCTTGTTTTTCGTCGTCGGTGTGGGCGTCCGCCATCGTGGTGGTGGTGGTTGTGGTGATGATGGTGGTGGTGGTTGTGGTTGTGTTGTTCTTTGTCGCCAATTCGCAGTCCCGCTGTTCGCCGCGCCCACTCGTGTCCCGTGTGTTAGCGTAGAGGCCTCGAACGTTATCCTAAACGAGCTTGCCGCCCGGTCCGCTAACAATGGCAGCGGCGGTTGCGGCCGGCCTATTACTGAAGCGTCGTCGTCGTCGTCGACTCCGCTAACATCGCCGAATGGCCGGCTCGGCTACGTTATTGCGCACGAATAAGAGTACCCGTCCCGCCCTCCTCCGGTCTCCCGCCACCAGAGAATACGCAGCTTTATTTGCTTCATTTGTAACCCTGCATCCAGCTAGCCTGATACTTTTTGTCTGACTACTGGCCTGTTCTACTGCATTTGCTGTGCTCAGCTGCTCAACAACTTCAACGACGACCACATCGCAATTACCACTTCTATGGATCCTTTTTGTTTTCTTTTTCTTTTTATATGCTACAACCATTCTAACCGGCTAGTCGATACAACGTTCGTTTTACTTTGTTGAAAATGAAGGTTTTCTTTTGTACTCCATTTCTCTTTTGCGCTTTATTGTGCTGTATGCACTGGCGATTTGTATTGCTAGTTTTCATTGCGCTCTCAGAAGGTCGTCTCGTATCTTTCTTGAGCTTCATAGCGCTTGGTCTCGATGTAAAAACGGCGTACAGGACGGGGAACTCCGTGATCGAAACGAACACGTGACCGAACTTATTCCGTTACTCGGCGTGTCCTAGGCCAAGTCTTGAGCAGGCCGTTTTGCGAGCTTTTCGGCTTTCAACAAAAATCAACTTTACTAGGTTGACAATTTGAATGCGTATGCCTGTGTCTATGTGTATATTGCTGCATTTGTTTGTTCAGCGCTGGTCCACTGTTCAGTCGCGTATGTAAAACCTTTTGCATTGCATTGCTTCGCACCCACATGGCTAATTCGAAAAGCGCTCGTGCGATGCTTGGAACCGAGTAGAAAATAAATTATTTTAAATTTGATTTTAATGTTGTCTGAAAACAGTTCACAAGTGCCGGTTTAGGAGAATATACGGATGGCCTACAATACTATATTTGTTTTCTCCAAAAAAATAGTCTGCAATTACTACCTTGTGTGCGCGAGTTCATTTGATATCAAAACGATGACATCTGACACAACTCTATTATATATGGCACTCACTCGGTTCGGACACTAATTAACTTGTATAAGTAAAATACGGTAGGCATATTGTCGGAACCTCTTGCTAACTGTGAAAGTTTGTATTCGAACAGACAACAGGTTATGATGGCCATGAACTATGTATCTAGTATATGCGTTGCCATTGCTACATGCAAGGCCAGCGTGCTGCTGCTGTCGGAATGAACAGTCACCGGACGTCGCATTTCCCCTTATAGAGAGAGAGAGACTATGACTGTGTGCCTATCTCTACGATGTGCGCAGTATATGTTGTCCTTGTCTAATCGAGCCGAAGCCCCAGATACCGGAATGATACTAATAGTTAGCAAAATGTCTCGACAATATGTTCTACCGTACTTTGCTTATATACGTTTCATAGTGTCCGCGTCGAGTTCCAGAGAACAGAGTTTTATCAGGTATCATCGTTTAATTTCAAATAAACTCCTGCAAACAAGGCAATAACTGCCAACTAATTTTTGTTAAACTCGAACTAAACTAACTAACCGCCACAACGTATAAAGCTTTGGCAGCCAATCTTCTGAATTTCTGAACAGCCTTGGTCTTTATGACATTCATTTCCAACCTTTTTAAGACAAGAAACACCACTTATGTGATCCGGGCATTGGCACAGCTCATGTCATCTTTGACCGAAGCATTTTGCATTGTATCACTTGTTCTCCGACCACTCCGCAAGCCGAATTACTTCGCCACAATCGTGTGGTTGGCCACGCACTTGATCCGTTTTATTACCAACTCGCTAGAAAATCGCCTTCAGCGTTCTTTTAGACGCTATACCGCAGTATTCGTTTTGGTCTCGTCTGTTATTGCCATGCTTGTTCTTGTGTACCAGAGAAAGCCTGGCGATGTGCCTGGTTCCTAGTATTTGTTCTCTTTGTATGATCTCGTTAACAAAATCACAGTTTGCCAAGATAGTTTGCCAAGAGCGACTCAGACTGCACCCAATGCCCGCAGTGCATCTGAGCTGGCTCTGCACTCTTTCCCTTTGGAAAAGGGCGCACAACCTGACTTACTTTTTCTACCTCGAATAATAAATATAATGCAATATGCAGTAGCGCATAATATTACGTGCCAAAACGTTGTAGAAGCACTGTGCGCGTACATGTAATGCATATTAATGTTGCGGAAAAAGCTATACATGCTATGTACGCCGATACAGTACATGTTTCTGCTTAAGGGTCGCGCTTACGGAAAACTTAAATCAACATGAGTCGTGTGCCGAGCTACAACTTAGTCGACAACTAATGTCTTACCGCCGTCCTCGTAGAATTCACCAAGCAGTTTTACCAGCGCTCCGCTTTTTCGCTCCGACTGTTTGGGCTGAGATGCAAATACGGGCACTAGACTGAAGTTTTATGACAGCCATTTTACAATGACAATCAGACATATAAACGCTATTTCTATGAGCGTATATGTATATTAAAAAGCACATTGCTCAGTGTTGTATTTATCCTATAGCCAATGATCAGGTTGAGTACACCTACGTCGGGCGTTTGGCAAAGAATTGAACGGTTTTGTTTGGCCAGCGCTATACTGGACTCCGCTTTGCAGGAGTGAAGTTGATAATCGTCTGATCGTATATTTTACACTCCTTACGCTCTGTATATATATATATATATATATAGATAACGCGCCGGTGGACAAAAGCCTTCAACTCTTTTGCCGAACGTGGGTGTACGCACCTACCTAGTTATTTGCTATAGGCCAAATACTGCAGAGGGTAATGCGCTTTTTCGACAGGCTTGTCGGTGCTCGGCGTTTTGCCCGGCCGGATACGCTCAGCAAAAGGACGGAAATTGTAGACGACGGAGTAGCGTTAGAGTGCGGCCCCGGAAGACACGTCCTAAAGACCAAGCGCGAAGGCTATTCGTATTATGTTATTGTTGTTGGTGTTGTTGCGGCCCATTGTCGTTGCGTTGCTGCTAGTACAGTTTTCTGTCTATTTGCGAAAGAGGTGTTTAGGTCGTCCGAGCTCGAACGGCCACGATTCGGTAGGCTGTGAAGAGAGCCGAGCGCTTTTTAGACGTCGCTTCTTTCTGCTAGTTGAAGGAGGCAGGCGCCAGCAATGCACGGAAACACTCTCGAGACACAAACGATGCCTAAACTAAGCCATGACGGTCGCGGGCCGCCACATAATAGCCCTATTTCAAGTGTGTTTTCTATGGTCAAGTACGCAAGCGTCGAGACACCACCACTTTACGTAAAGTGGCAACACCGATTCGCCATTATAAGGGCATATCACCAAGTTCGCAAGTAAATAGAGGACAAGCTGTGTCGCGCCCTCCTTGACAAGCAACGAGCCAACGATAAATAATGCCTGTATGTGTAATTTGAGTAAAACAAGCTTGTTCTTAAAAATGACATAATTTGTCTAATACATTTTGGAAATAACTGAAAACTAAATAAGCAGTTGCACTCAAATGAGTTTTGGAGTTAAAACGTATTATTAATTATAAAACTATAGGATATCATTATAAACTGACTAAGTTGTCGATGTTTTGTGTGCCACCTCCTAAGAACTAATTCACCTAAGGAGTTTGAGCAAGCAGTATTAACGATCGTGTAAAGTAATTAAACTACAATTATAAGCAAGATATGTAGCTAACTGTATTAAGATTCAACCAATAAAAGCAAGAGGCAAGACAATTTAGCCAAAATACGGGCCATTCTCTTTAAAAAGCACAAGGTAGCGGACACAGGTGCCTCCAGCAGCCATGCACACTCTTTCAGTTCAAGATGTAGAAAATTTACTAACAAAAATGCTCACAAAGATGATCCCAATAGACAGCAGAAGACTTTCAGCTTTGCATTACGGTGCACTACTTTTTAGCGGAACTCATTGCAATTTGAGCGGATCCCTATACGCCAGGAAGACAGCCCTCTTTTACTAAAGCACCGCGAGAGCCCTATGTACTCTACCAGACTAGTGGAGCCAGGTAGTCACATCAAACACCGGTACACATCAAAGTCAGCTTAAGTCCCCAAAGTGCCACCCTACTGGGCCTGTCCGCTTCTTGTTAGCGGACGGAAATGTATTTCTTTACAAGTTTTCTTTTACACCTTAATATTTTTGCGTTTTGCACCTGTATACGAGCACACGTCACCGACATTTGTAGACATTGCCAAGACTATAAAGAGAACATGACATTCGTACCCTCGTGGAAAAGTATACACGCACCGTGACATGCAAAACCCGTCTGGCTGAATTTTAAAGTTGTTCCCACGCGTATCGAACCGGTACGGCTATATCATCATGATGAACAGCAGAGCCACCTCCAAGGTCGTCTGCTGCCCATTTTGATCACGTCTGCATATGCGCCGATTTGCGTTAAAACTAACATCTTAGCGCATGCATCACGAAATCGACCATAAATACGATAGCATTGTGAGGCACGCAAATGCGAAAAGAGAATAAATTGGAATTGTCATTTAATTTGCAGGCCTGGGCTCATTTAGTCATCATGTAAAGGTCTGGGGGTATTGGAGCAAGCCCTTCTTAGACAGCGACACTTTTTTCCCGCGGACAAAGCATTTAGCTTGTGGTTTCTGCATGCGTTTGTTGCAGGGCCATAGCATACACGTTCTTTCAAAAGCCCTTGCAAAGCTCTAAGGAAAAACCATCTGCTCAGCGTGGTTCGGAGCTGCTTAAAAACGTGCACAAGGTTACCAAGTTTTTCTCATCCTATAATTTCCATTTTTTAGATATCTCATTTTTAGACTGGCTGGGAAAAGTGAACCCGCCATTTACTTATCTTTCTACGAAATCTGTTCAATTTAAATTCGCTCTCAATTGTTTCGGCTTCTCGTACCCTTATTCTGCAGTTAGGCCCGCGAAACAAAACCAGTTTCGAGGACGTAGTCCGGCTTCATCAATTGTAGAACGTTCCGCCTCTACTGGACCTCTTGTCTTGCCTACATCAGAAACTACGACAATAAGTAAACAGCGAGGCAACGCAAATGCTGTACATGGCACGATGATCGATTAGGACCAACTGAGGTTAGTGTCCTGAAGTGATGACTAACTGATATTACCACAAATACGTGCGCATATATACTAAGATATATTAATTTGTTAGCCTAAAGAAAATTACGTGTTTGCGTTCATCGACTTTAAAACAGCGGTTGACCCCGTTCCAACTTACTGGCATATATCTGTACTCAGTTTGTAAACCGGGGGTAACAAATAATCTAATTTGAGACATGGATCAGTGTAATGCTACCACAATAAAAAACAGAAACAATTATATTTGGTAACAACGGTGGCTTAAGCGGATAACGCACCATTCGAAACGGGGCGTTGCCATGGCAACCATGGTAAGCAAAACAGTCGCAAGTTTGAGCCCCGACCTTACTGGTTGTATTTGTTGAAGGTCGTCGTCATTGCCCTGCTGCTCTAAATCTCTGCTGGAGAAAACCTATCTATGTCCAGTAACGAGAACGCAATGACGATAGATGTATTTAAATGACATCGTGCCACAGGCAACTTAGCCTATTACGAGCGCCTAAAATATGATTGTCAGAGCGTAAAAAATTTGTTAAATATCCAATCAGAGTTTTTGTGCTGCACATAGCCGACTTATTGGAGGCTCTTTGGAAGGCAAAATCAGAACACATGTTCCACTCAGTCAACTTGATGATACTAGCAAAGTCATGAGAGCACCTACAATTTTACCTTAACGCGACAACAAAATAGTAAGCTGATAGTTGGCTAAAAATTAATCTGCAATTTTACGCTCGTATGCAATCGCTGACAAACGCGTACCGCTGGAGATAGTTAACCACGTTCTCTACTTGATGGAATATTGACCTACGCACCTCCGTAAGCAGGCACGTTAGGCAAGTTCTAGCAAAGGCAGCGGCGGCCACAGCACTTCTAGGCGAACCTCGTGCCATTTATCTAAAAACATCTATGAGAAGGAATGAGCTACTGCCTAACTACGAGATTAGCCTTTCTCGTTCTCTCTCTACGAGACCTAAAAATATTGGAATAGGTGCAAACTAGCAACAAGTAATGAGTGTTGGAATTGCTAAAGATGTATGCACTCAAAATGTTGACCAAACGGAGTTATCTTACATGCAATCCTTTCAGGCTTCGGTTTATTGTCCATACAGAAATGGCCAGTTCGAAACGTTTAGAACCATGATAGGCAGATCTTTCCACTGATAGAGTTGTGCGCGAATACGTGAGAAAAGGTCAATATTGCCGATGCATCTGGGAGTTAATGGTGTGGTACTTAGCGCACTTCTGCTGGTTGAACCGGCAGCAATCTAGACCTGATGAAATCTACAAGTGGAACACACTAGGTGGTGATAACTGTGCACAATGTGCCTTTCGTTTACATGACGGCAAGTGCACACCATTCCGTTTCGTAAGTTCCAGAGGCACACATTTGTTTGAGCAATCTCTTGTATGGCTTCTGTCACCTTATTATTTCTTAAGAATTGCTGAAGATTAGCTAGCGGCTCCATAACGAGCGGCTTCAGCTTGATCCGGGTTGTTCTCACTGGTGGCCTACTAGCAGGTACAGCCGTCGGATTCGTGCCAGACGCGGCACGTACTGAACCTGCTTCCTGTATAGTGGAAATTATTGTTTGAATTATGCAAAGTTTGCCACCGAAAAATCTTTCTCGTACCGATTTCGTGTGAGGCGTCAGTGTGGCCGACGATACGTCGGATGGCCTCGAAGTCACGATGTGCAGCCACGACGTCATCCGCATACATTTTGACAGCTGTGTTTTTAACGTTTTTTCGCACTCGGCGGTTTAAGTCAGTCTGGTAGGCGCTGAGTCGGCTTGCCTGTAGAGTTTCAAGGCTTGTCTTAGCTGTTTAATTTCGCTGTTTCACTTATCTGCGTCAAGTGGTAAGTGTCAACAAAGAGACGCAGCAGAGAGCAAACAGAGAGAGCACGTGATGAACAGAACTCCGACTTTTCAAAATGAATCAACCAGGGTTGTGCCAACAAAGGCTCAACCTTAGACTAGAGCGCATGGATCGCTTGCGGTATGCGACGCTTCCCCCCCTCCGCCGTGAGTATCTGCGTGAATAGATAACAGGTTTGGCTTGCCAGTTATCTGCTACCTTCCCCAGTACTAGTAGTGAATTGCGTCTGCACCACTACTTGTTTGTGTGGGCAAGCTCCGTACCGCTACCTCTTCATAGGCAAGTTGATGAGGTGCTGTTCAAATGTAAGCGGTTGCTCAAACAGGGTGTCAGAGTTCGGTGCATGGCTTTCATGCTGTGTATCCTTTTTCTGTCGACGGCAGACTAGAAAAATGTGAAGCTCGACATTAATACCGGCGTCTATACTCCATGAGCAGCTGTTTGTAAGATAACCTTTGGTATAGAATCATCCGTGGATCAGATTATAAGCGCCCTTGCTTGCAAAAGCACCAACACATCCTGACGTCTTAGGTCGTAGGCCTTGCTAAACCAAAGCTGGGACCGCACGTTGTTCCGGTTAATATCGCCATTCAACCTTAGCAGGCCAGATTCGCACTCAAAAGCATGATTCCCAAGAATCATTTCAGGTCAAACGCTTTGGCGCTTAGAGTTGAGGTGACGCCGAAATGTTTAAAGAGGTTAGCTGCCGGTTAAATTATGCCCCCTGACCACTCTTTGATAGTCTTGCCGAAATTTTAATATCGCTGGTGTCAGTAAAGCGATAAAACCCGCGCAACTTAGCTTGCGTATAGCTCTTTCTGTGTTCGACACTATGATTGCACCGACGGCAGTCAATAGTATTACGCTAAGGCTCTAGCTGCCTTTGATAGGGTATATATTTAGCATGTGTGAGTTCATAAGTGTGTGCATACGGATTGTATTTGGTTTCGTTACTATGCTGAATACCAAACAGAAAGTGACAGTAAGCGACCCAGTTGCACAATTTAAGAGCTGCATGTCCAGAAGCCTTGTTTTGTGGCCATGCAGCAGGATAACAAAAAAATACGTATTGTGTCGAGCTCAAGGCTTCCACTGACACCACATTTCATGCTACCATCATTACACCCGCTGATAAAATGACGTTCACCATTTTGCTCGGTTCGAAGCTACCTACTGCAAGAAGCTTTGCATTTTCGAACGTGTTGCTTTTTTAAGTGACCTTTAAGCATTCAATTCCTAATTTAACCCTAAACAAATCTATAGCTACTGCTGAGCTCGCCACTGGTGCGCACTCACGTTTGTTGTTTTGCTAACCAGACATTAAAACATGAATGTACCTGGTTCACCTACTCATGTAAAAACATGAGTAGGTAAAGCAGGAGACGTACATAACGTTGGACAGCCGAGAGAATTTAAAGAAGAGTACAGATGATGTGGGATACAAAGTAATGTAAAACCGAGCACAACGATAGAGCACTAGCTAAGCGTTAACGAAAGAGATATGACTAAATTTGGCTTATATATTGAAAATACATATATATAAATATATATATATATATATATATATATATATATATATTAGTCTAGGGCACTCTATATTTGCTGGTTATAAGTATAGTTGACGTAAATACAAAAAAATAGATAGTAATTTTGTAATAGTCTTACTACATATATTTACCAGGGTATATGGCCCTATTTCTACCTCGTATATGTACCAACGACTTCGAAGCAAACATGCCTGATCCATCATATGTTGTCCTCGTTAATAAGAATTTTTGCGCAGTGAAAAGTAAAGTACGAGCTCGTAGAATCCGAACATCTGTTCAACTAAAAATATCCCCCCTGGTTAGCTAGATACTATAGTCAGCATTGAAAGGAGCTAAATGGACTTCTCCTAAATAGGTTGGGCGACCAGGAGGGGCTATGACCTACTATCTGACGCAAGCTTTAACTGGATACTCGAGTGTATCTTTTCAAAAGTGGAAAAGCGACATCACTAGCCTGCAAGATCTATATATAGACGGCAACCACACCCTGTTTCGGTGTACGGCACTAAACGTCGTGTGAAGCCTTCCAGCTCATGGCGGACTCGCGAGGCTGGACTGCTGAGTACGAGCAGAGCTGGCAGAATATATGTGAGAAGGTGAAGAAATATGGGAGCATGGAACAAAATGTATAGAAAGTATGCTCGTGGAAAGGCCACGTCTAGGAGGGGAAAGGCTAAGCTAAGGCAAGCAAATTAACACATGACACTTCAGAACGAAAGTAAGCAGAAAGAAGGAAAAACGACAGCAACTGTGCGTGTTAACACCTACTGCCGAGCAGGTAAAAACGGATAGGGTTAAGCGACACACTTCAACGTCCAGTTTGCAAGAGCGACGGAAGGTAGAACACGCCGTCGTCTAGGATGTAACGTGTCAATAATGGGGAACCCGACAAATGACCACGGCTAAATAACCCTACCTCTACCTACGTTAATACGTAGTTACATTTTATCCTCCTCTAAAAAAAAAAGAAGACTGAAAGGGAATAACGCGCCCACGCAGCAGTGTCACTCAAAAGTAAGTGACATAGCAGCCTCGTGCGCTATATGTGCCAAGCGAACGTCATGTGTTGCACTTAAAGGCATGGCCCTACTTTTAGGCTAGACTCTTCTTGTAAAAGCATACGGTATAAATTGTGCATGCCCCGACCTGAAAATTAGTACATATGATCTTCTCAGATAAGTTGAAAAAATGCCCCGAATAATCCCGAAAAAAACCCGCGCATGCCGATAAGATAGGCGTAGAGTAAGACTTCTAGTCTAACGTCCACTGTTGCCACCGCCTTCTTATCTTCACGCTTTTATGTTCAGCCATATCTTCCGTCAGAATGGCGTCGTTGGTTCGAGTCTGCGTTACGCGAAATCGAGTAGTGAAAAAAAAAGAGGAAGGTTTTCAAGGACGCCGCGGACATCTAATTGTATGGTCGTGGCCGAGGCGTTCCGGATCAGGAGAGCGACTTGAGTCTTTTGTGTGCTCCAAGAAGTGGGAGGCGATCTTGCATTTGATCGTCTTACCTGTATACTTGCCCGATACTGAGTGAGGGGCCTTGGTGTCATAAATATAATCTAACAGCTCTATTGCATACCGCGGAGATCATGCCGTATTGAATGAGACTAGTTTCGGATACGCCCTATTGTCAATATAGCCTCTTTCTTAGTAACTGCGGATATGCATTGCAAGAAGAAAAAATTGTACGTTGTGTACCAGTCATTATAGCACTCTTTGCCTTCCAAATAATTTAGATGAGGACTTTCTTAACAAAACAGTCGGAAAATCTTTGCCCAGTAAGAGCCCGGGGTGCATCCATCTATTAATCAAGCTAGAACGCTTGCAACGTGCACTTGGAAAAATTGGCGCTATGATTATTTCAGGCAGCGAACTAATACTCAAGTTCTTATATCTTCCCTTCGGAAGGCGTAACCTAAAGCAATTGGCTTTAAAAGCGTTAGCTAAACAAAAAAGGTTTACCTGTGTAGTACGTAGGCTGTGTGAGATTCTGTTCTGAGCACGGATAATGGGAAAACGATACAACAGTGCTTCGGGGGAAGCCTAAAATATAGTCAAGGTAGGCCCTGCGGTTTGCGAACGTTGTTCAAACAGCAGGAGCTCAAGACAGAGAAATACATATGAACAACGATATATATTTACATATATTTTTTTGCCACATAATCTATATTGTATGCATTGGCAGTTCTGTAAGCTGACAAGCGTATCTAAAAGGGAAGATACTCTGGGATTCAACGATGCAGTAGGCCTGTGGCCAGCTTTCCGCAGATTTTTATAGTTTAAAACTTTCTTTCAGGTCAAAAAGAAACAACAATTTACAAATTAAGTGCGCAGAAGTAAATATGAAAAATGCTTTGGCTGGGTTTGTGTTGGGCTAAGTCTTGATATTTTAAATGAATACCTTTATTAGCGTAAACTAGACAGATATGAAAGTTTGCAGTTGATAGATAAAGCATATAGCTGCACTAGCCGCTCAGGATGATCTGGTAGATTTTCAAGATACCTCAAAGTGAAGACAGTTGTACAATTAGAAAAGCAAGATAGTTGGTTCAGCTTGAGTCCCGTCTTTGTGCCCGCATGGCAAGTGCGTGAAATGAGACGCTGCAGTGCCTTACACTAAGCAAGCTTTTTAAAATTTAGGTTACAGTTCTCTCAAGATGGTGCACTACTTTTTAGCGGAACTCATTGCAATTTGAGCGGATCCCTATACGCCAGGAAGACAGCCCTCTTTTACTAAAGCACCGTGAGAGCCCTATGTACTCTGTTTGCCAGACTAGTGGGGCCAGGTAGTCACATCAAACACCGGTACACATAAAAGTCAGCTTAAACCCCAAAGTGCCACCCTACTGGGCCTTTCCGCTTCTTGTTAGCGGACGGAAATGTATTTCTTTACAAGTTTTCTTTTACACCTTAATATTTTGCGTTTTGCACCTGTATACGAGCACACGTCATCGACATTTCTAGGCATTGCCGAGACTATAAAGAGAACATGACATTCGTACCCTCGTGGAAAAATATACACGCACCGTGACATGCAAAACCCGTCTGGCTGAATTTTAAAGTTGTTCCCACGCTTATCGAACCGGTACGGCTATATCATCATGACGAACAGCAGAGCCACCTCCAAGGTCGTCTGCTGCCCGTTTTAATCACGTCTGATATACGCCGATTTGCGTTAAAACTAACATCTTAGCGCATGCCTCACGAAATCGACCATAAATACGATAGCATTGTGACGCACGCAAATGCAAAAAGAGAAGAAATTGGAATTGTCATTTAATTTGCAGGCCTGGGCTCATTTAGTCATCATGTAAAGGTCTGGGGGTATTGGAGCAAGGCCCTTCTTAGACAGCGACATGTTTTCCCGCGGACAAAGCATTTAGCTTGTGGTTTCTGCATGCGTTTGTTGCAGGGCCATAGCATACAAGTTCTTTCAAAAGCCCTTGCAAAGCCCTAAGGAAAAACCATCTGCTCAGCGTGGTTCGGAGCTGCCTTAGAACGTGCACAAGGTTACCAAGTTTTTCTCATCCCATAATTTCCATTTTTTAGATATCCAATTTTTTAGACTGGCTGGGAAAAGTGAACCCGCCATTTACTTATCTTTCTACGAAATCTGTTCAATTTAAATTCGCTCTCAATTGTTTCGGCTTCTCGTACCCTTATTCTGCAGTTAGGCCCGCGAAACAAAACCAGTTTCGAGGACGTAGTCCGGCTTCATCAATTGTAGAACGTTCCGCCTCTACTGGACCTCTTGTCTTGCCTACATCAGAAACTAAGATACAATAAGTAAACAGCGAGGCAACGCAAATGCTGTACATGGCACGATGATCGATTAGGACCAACTGAGGTTAGTGTCCTGAATGATGACTAACTGATATTACCACAAATACGTGGGCATATATACTAAGAAATATTAATTTGTTAGCCTAAAGAAAATTACGTGTTTGCGTTCATCGACTTTAAAACAGCGGTTGACCCCGTTACAACTTACTGGCATATATCTGTACTCAGTTTGTAAACCGGGGGTATCAAATAATCTAATTTGAGACATGGATCAGTGTAATGCTACCACAATAAAAAACAGAAACAATTATATTTGGTAACAACGGTGGCTTAAGCGGATAACGCACCATTCGAAACGGGGCGTTGCCATGGCAACCATGGTAAGCAAAACAGTCGCAAGTTCGAGCCCCGGCCTTACTGGTTGTATTTGTTGGAGGTCGTCGTCATTGCCCTGCTGCTCTAAATCTCTGCTGGAGAAAACCTATCTAAAGTCCAGTAACGAGAACGCAATGACGATAGATGTATTTAAATGACATCGTGCCACAGGCAACTTAGCCTATTACGAGCGCCTAAAATATGATTGTCAGAGCCTAAAAATGTGTTAAATATCCAATCAGAGTTTTTGTGCTGCACATAGCCGACTTATTGGAGGCTCTTTGGAAGGCAAAATCAGAACACATGTTCCACTTAGTTAACTTGATGATACTCGCAAAGTCATGAGAGCACCTACAATTTTACCTTAACGCGACAACAAAATAGTGAGCTGATAGTTAGCTAAAAATTAATCTGCAATTTCACGCTCGTATGCAATCGCTGACAAACGCGTACCGCTGGAGATAGTTAACCACGTTCTCTACTTGATGGAATATTGACCTACGCACCTCCGTAAGCAGGCACGTTAGGCAAGTTCTAGCAAAGGCAGCGGCGGCCACAGCACTTCTAGGCAAACCTCGTGCCATTTATCTAAAAACATCTATGAGAAGGAATGAGCTACTGCCTAACTACGAGATTAGCCTTTCTCGTTCTCTCATTAAGAGACCTAAAAATATTGGAACAGGTGCAAAATAGCAACAAGTAATGAGTGTTAGAATTGCTAAATATGTATGCACTCAAAATGTTGACCAAACGGAGTTATCTTACATGCAATCCTTTCAGGCTTCGGTTTATTGTCTTATTATATTGTCTTATTATATATCCATACAGAAATGGCCAGTTCGAAACGTTTAGAACTATGATAGGCAGATCTTTCCACTGATAGAGTTGTGCGCGAATACGTGAGAAAAGGTCAATATTGCCGATGCATCTGGGAGTTAATGGTGTGGTACTTAGCGCACTTCTGCTGGTTGAACCGGCAGCAATCTAGACCGGATGAAATCTACAAGTGGAACACACTAGGTGGTGATAACTGTGCACAATGTGCCTTTCGTTTACGCGACGGCAAGTGCACACCATTCCGTTTCGTAAGTTCCAGAGGCACACATTTGTTTGAGCAATCTCTTGTATGGCTTCTGTCACCTTATTATTTCTTAAGAATTGCTGAAGATTAGCTAGCGGCTCCATAACGAGCGGCTTCAGCTTGATCCGGGTTGTTCTCACTGGTGGCCTACTAGCAGGTACAGCCGTCGGATTCGTGCCAGACGCGGCACGTACTGAACCTGCTTCCTGTATAGTGGAAATTATTGTTTGAATTATGCAAAATTTGCCACCGGAAAATCTTTCTCGTACCGATTTCGTGTGAGGCGTCAGTGTGGCCGACGATACGTCGGATGGCCTCGAAGTCACGATGTGCAGCCACGACGTCATCCGCATACATTTTGACAGCTGTGTTTTTAACGTTTTTTCGCACTCGGCGGTTTAAGTCAGTCTGGTAGGCGCTGAGTCGGCTTGCCTGTAGAGTCCCTAGGGTTGTCTTAGCTGTTTAATTTCGCTGTCCCACTTATCTGCGTCAAGTGGTAAGTGTCAACAAAGAGACGCAGCAGAGAGCAAACAGAGAGAGCACGTGATGAACAGAACTCCGACTTTTCAAAATGAATCAACCAGGGTTGTGCCAACAAAGGCTCAACCTTAGACTAGAGCGCATGGATCGCTTGCGGTATGCGACGCTTCCCCCCTCCCCCGTGACTATCTGTGTGAATAGATAACAGGTTTGGCTTGCCAGTTATCTGCTACCTTCCCAGTACTAGTAGTGAATTGCGTCTGCACCACTACTTGTTTGTGTGGGCAAGCTCCGTACCGCTACCTCTTCATAGGCAAGTTGATGAGGTGCTGTTCAAATGTAAGCGGTTGCTCAAACAGGGTGTCAGAGTTCGGTGCATGGCTTTCATGCTGTGTATCCTTTTTCTGTCGACGGCAGACTAGAAAAATGTAAAGCTCGACATTAATACCGGCGTCTATACTCCATGAGCAGCTGTTTGTAAGATAACCTTTGGTATAGAATCATCCGTGGATCAGATTATAAGCGCCCTTGCTTGCAAAAGCACCAACACATCCTGACGTCTTAGGTCGTAGGCCTTGCTAAACCAAAGCTGGGACCGCACGTTGTTCCGGTTAATATCGCCATTCAACCTTAGCAGGCCAGATTCGCACTCAAAAGCATGATTTCCAAGAATCATTTCAGGTCAAACGCTTTAGCGCTTAGGGTTGAGGTGACGCCGAAATGTTTAAAGCGGTTAGCATATCTGAGGACCTGCCCGTTAAATTATGCTCCCTGACCACTCTTTGATAGTCTTGCCGAAATTTTAATATCGCTGGTATCAGCAAAGCGATAAAACCCGCGCAACTTAGCTTCCGTATAGCTCGTTCTGTGTTCGACACTATGATTGCACCGACGGCAGTCAATGGTATTACGCTGAGACGCTTGCTCTAGCTGCCTTTGATAGGGTGTATATTTAGCATGTGTGAGTTCATAAGTGTGTGCATACGGATTGTATTTGGTTTCGTTACTATGCTGAATACCAAACAGAAAATGACAGTAAGCGACCCAGTTGCATAATTTAAGAGCTGCATGTCCAGAGGTCTTGTTTTGTGGCCATGCAGCAGGATAGCAAAAAAATACGTATTATGTCGAGCTCAAGGCTTCCACTGAAACCACATTTCATGCTACCATCATTTCACCCGCTGATGAAATGACGTTCACCATTTTGCTCGGTTCGAAGCTATCTACTGCAAGAAGCTTTGCATTTTCGTACGTGTTGCTTTTTTAAGTGACCTTTAAGCATTCAATTCCTAATTTAACCCTAAACAAATCTATAGCTATTGCTGAGCTCGCCACTTGTGTGCACTCACGTCTGTTGTTTTGCTAACCAGACATTAAAACATGAATGTACCTGGTTCACCTACTCATGTAAAAACATGAATTGGTAAAGCAGGAGACGTACATAACGTTGGACAGCCGAGAAAATTTAAAGAAGAGTACAGATGATGTGGGATACAAAGTAATGTAAAACAGAGCATAACGATAGAGCTAAGCGTTAACGAAAGAGATATAATTAAGTTTGGCTTATACAGTAAAAAAACATATATATATATATATATATATATATATATATATATATATATATATATATATATATATATTAGTCTAGAGCACTCTCTATTTGCTGGTTATAAGTATAGTTAGCGTAAATACAATAAATAGGTAGTAATTTTGTAATAGTCTTACTACATATATTTACCAGGGTATATGGCCCTATTTCTACCTCGTATATGTACCAACGACTTTGAAGCAAACATGCCTGATCCATCATATGTTGTCCTCGTTATTAAAAATTTGCGCGTTTTGACCAAAAATAGGCCTCCTTCAGGAGTTTTAAAAGCAGTGAAAAGTAAAGTACGAGCTCGTAGGATCCGAACATCTGTTCAACTAAAAATATCCCCCCTGGTTAGCTAGATACTATAGTCAGCATTGAAAGGAGCTAAATGGACTTCTCCTAAATAGGTTGGGGGACCAGGAGGGACATGACCTACTATCTGACGCAAGCTTTAACTGGATACTTGAGTGTATCTTTTCAGAAGTGGAAAAGCGACATCACTAGCCTGCAAGATCTATATATAGACGGCAACCACACCCTGTTTCGGTGTACGGCACTAAACGTCGTGTGAAGCCTTTCAGCCCATGGCGGACTCGAGAGGCTGGACTGCTGAGTACGAGCAGAGCTAGCAGAATATATGTGAGGAGGTGAAGAAATATGGGAGCATGGAACAAAATGTATAGAAAGTATGCTCGTGGAAAGGCCACGTCAAGGAAGGCAAAGGTTAAGCTAGGGCAAGCAAATTAACACATGACACTTCAGAACGGAAGTAGGCAGAAGGAAGGAAAAACGACATCAACTGTGCGTGTTAACACCTACTGCAGAGCAGGTAAAAACGGATAGGGTTAACCGACACACTTCAACGTATATGTCCAGTTTACAAGAGCGACGGAAGGTAGAACACGCCGTCGTCTAGGATGTAACGTGTCAATAATGGGGAACCCGACGAATGACCACGGCCAAATAACCCTACCTCTTCTCCGTTATCCCGTAATACCGGGCATGATAAGCCGGGCTGGCAAAGAGTGAAGCTTGAGGAGGGTACGTTTGGTGAGTATTATTCTTAACAGAACTAAGACCAACTGTCGGAGTCGAGTCTCACACGGCTATAAATGTCCACAATCCGACGTTAATACGTAGTTACATTTCATCCTCCTTCAAAAAAAGAAGACTGAAAGGGAATAACGCGCCCACGCAGCAGTGTCACTCAAAAGTAGGTGACATAGCAGCCTCGTACGCTATATGTGACAAACGAAAGTCACGTCTTGCACTTAAAGGCATGGCTCTATTTTTTTATTTACACACATCATATTTATTCACCATAGTTATTGGTAGTAGGCTCTATTTTAAGGCTAGACTCTTCTTGTAAAAGCATACGGTATAAATTGTGCATGCCCCGACCTGAAAATGAAGACATATGATCCCCTCAGAGAAGTTAAAACAATGTTCCCAAAAAAACCCTGCGCATGTCGATAAGATAGACGTAGAGTAAAACTCTTAGTCCAACGAACACTGCTGACACCGCCTTCTTATCTTCTCGTTTTTATGTTCAGCCATATCTTCCGTCAGAATGGCGTCGTTAGTTCGAGTCTGCGTTACGCAAAATCGAGTAGTGAAAAAAAGAGTACGGTTTCCAGGGACGCCGCGGACATGTAATTTTATGGTCGTGGACGAGGCGTTCCGAATCAGGAGAGCGACTTGAGTCTTTTGTGTGTGCCAATAAGTTGGAGACGATCTTGCATTTGATCGTCTTACCTGTATCTTGCCCAGTATTGAGTAAGGGACCTTGGTGTCGTAAATATAATCTAACAGATCTATTGCATACCGCGGAGATCATGCCGTATCGAATGAGACTAGTCTCGAATGCACCCTATTGTCAATATAGCCTCTTCCTTAGTAACTGCGGATATGCATTGCAAGAAGAAAAAAATGGTCATTACAGCACTCTTTGCCTTTTAAATAATTTAGATGAGGACTTTCTTAACAAAAACAGTCGGAAAATCCTTGTCCAATAAGAACCCGGGGTGCGTCAATTTATTAAATAGGCTAGAACGCTTGCACTTGGAAACGTGGTATTGGCGCTATGATTATTTCAGGCAGCGAACTAATACTCAAGTTCGTATATCT
Source organism: Dermanyssus gallinae (assembly GCA_003439945.1). Classification (NCBI taxonomy): domain Eukaryota; kingdom Metazoa; phylum Arthropoda; class Arachnida; order Mesostigmata; family Dermanyssidae; genus Dermanyssus; species Dermanyssus gallinae. The sequence continues at coordinate 15,197 of QVRM01004178.1, read as the reverse complement.
TTCCTTCGAAAGGCGTAACTTAAAGCAACTGGCTTTAAAAGCGTTAAACAAAAAAGATCTACCTGTGTAGTACGACTGTGTGAAAATCTGTTCTGGGCACGGATAATGGGAAAACAATACAACAGTGCTTCGGGGGAAGCCTAAAATACAGGCAAGGTAGGCCCTGCGGTTTGCAAACGTTGTTCAAGCAGCAGGAGCTTAAGACAGAGGAATACATATGAACAACGATATATATATATATATTTTATTTTTTTTTGTCACATAATCTAAATCGTATGCATTAGCAGCTCTGAATGCTAACAAGCGTATCTAAAAGGGAAGATACTCTGGGATTCAACGATGCAGTAGGCCTGCGGCCAGCCTTGCGCAGCTTTTATAAACTAGTTTAAAAAAATCAGGTCAAAAAGAAACAACACTTTACAAATTAATTGCGCAAAAGTAAATATGAAAAAATGCTTTTGCTGGGTTTTTGTTAGGCTAAGTTTCGATATTTTGGATGAATATATTTATTAGCGTAAACTAGACAGATATAGAAGTTTGCAGTTTGATAGATAACGCATATAGCTGCACTTAGCTGCTCAGGATGCTCTGGTAGATTTTCAAGATACACCAACGTGAAGACAACTGTACACTTAGAAAAGCAAGATAGTTGGTTCAGCTTGAGTCCCGTCTTTGTGCCCGCATGGCAAGTGCGTGAAATGAGATGCTGCAGTGCCTTACACTAAGCAAGCTTTTTAAAATTTAGGTTACAGTTCTCTCAAGATGAAGTAAGTGGTGGAGCAACGCTGAAACACGCAAGTATGGTGGAGCATGAGAGCAGTCATTATTTCTTGCCAATATCTAGAAAGGTATGGGCTTATCAGCGGTGGAACGGCAAGTGGCTTCGCATGTGCGACGGTGAAGCAGCGTGAAGAAGAGTATTTGAGACAACTGCTGTGCATCGAGTCGTGCTCCGGTGTTCAACCGGGTGACCCCTGTAACCGCGCTCTATTGTGCAACGCACTTCAAATACGCAGAAAGAAATTCGATAAAGGAATTCGAAGCGGTTTCAAGTTGAACGACGCCAAATGTGAGGTCTTCTTTCTTTCTCAAAAGGGCCCTTGTTGTGGCTCCATGCTTCAAATAATGCACAATCTTCTGCCAGGTTGATTCCTGATGACGAATTCGAGCTTCTAGGGACGCCAATCCTCGACTATAGAAGGCTCTGATCTTGTTCGCTGGCGGTCCTGACTGCGACCCTTAGACCTGCTTCGCGTGAGTTTGTTAACTCCGAGGTTGATGTACCTCTTACGTTGCTTACGAAGCCTAGGACGAGCCGAACTTGCTTCGATCGTTGGACGAAACCTTGCGAAGTACCTTTCAGGGTATTATAAACGTTCAGCTTAGGCAAAACTTGTGGCTACAAGCTTCGCTCCTAAGTAGAATCTCTCGCAGGTGGAATGTGAATTTGCATGGCTTCGCAAAATGCCATTTCTGCCTACCTCGGATCTCTAAAAACACCGAGACTTTGATGGCAGGGATTGCACCACCGGATGGCTACACCAGCTTCATCGCCCAAATGAAACAAGCTTGCCGCAACTATGCAAAATGGGGTCTACTGCCTGAACGCATTTTATAGTCGGCTTGGGCCTTGCAAGAAGTTAAGTCGGTCTAGGAACAGTTGATGATTCAGGCGAACAACATTAAGGAGACGCGACTGAGAGCCGCGATCGATCCGATGATCGGTAAATGGCTTTAGGCCGCGACGATGCTGGACAATACCACACTCCGCATTGTCTCCGACCTGCGTTTAGGGAAATCAATCTGCTTCGCACATAATTGTGCCAGAGGTGATTTCAACGGGTGAGCATTCTCTTGCTTGTAAGAGGAGCGCCGGTAGGTTCTCAAGGCATTTGGTTTTTAGCGACGTTATACACCAAGCAATGCAGTCAGCCCATATACCTGCAGTCAAAGAGCCGATCGGTCAGTGAGGGTCGTTTCCTCGTGTACGACGTTACCGTGTTTTATGCGTTGGTCGCCTGGTATGCTCGCCATACCAGCCGGGAGGTCGGAGTAGCCGCTTGCTTTGCTGAATACCGCAAGTTGGCAAAATATCGTGAACTGGAGCAAAACTTCATTGTGCAACCAATCGCCTTCGAGACATTGGGCCCAATGGCAAAAACCATAAGGAGCTTTCTGGCGAAGCTAATATCCAGAATCGCTGCGTCAACCTGCGATGCATGGCAGTTTTTGCGACAAAGGATAACGGTTGAAATTCAACGCGGAAACGCTGCGTCGATAATTGGTTCACTGCCCAGGGGCAAGGAACTCTTCTTTTCGCCGTAGCCAAATTGAGCGGGCGTCAAAGATCATAGCAAAAAAAACTGCTGTGCGGTGTGTAAAGTGCACATATATGTTAATGTAGCGTTAGAAGGTCGTGGCTTGTGTTGCAAGGTGTACCATTACAGTAGCCGTAGCAGCGGTGGCACTGCAACGTCTGTATTTATTCATAAAATACGTTGCTAGTATTATTAGGAAAACTACTGCGGGGCATTAAATCTCCTTTGCTTCTATAATTCTACCTATAATTGTATCTGAGGAAAACTGTACCTTTAGTGCTAAGAAAGAAAAGGTCAACATAAGCACGACTAAAACAAGACTTGTACGTGTTATCCAGAGCGGCTACGCAGTTGGCGAAGGACATATTTCATTTAAAACCTACATCTAGTCGACTACGCTTAATATCTTAGAGAAACGCCAATCTCTCGTTTACCAGGGGGACAGCGAGCAAGGGACACTGCACTTATAATTATGTTCTCAGGTAATTTGCTGGAAGTGAACGTAAAAACCGCTATTAGCATTTTTAACGTTAACTTGACCTTAATCATGGCATCTTGCCTTCAGGCGCTTAAATCTTATTAGACGCAGTATAGTTACTCAGTATTTCGATGTGATCGTGGCTCCCGAGGAGGGGGGGTTTGTATATTAATTCAAAACACGATGAAAGTTTGTGAACTAAGACTAGAGAGTGGCATCGAAGCTGTCGCGTTAGACGTATATTCCAAACATAGTTCCATCAGGGTTGCCTGTTATTATGCAACAAACGCCGGCACTCTTGCTGAACGCAAGAAACGCATGAAAACTGTATGTGATTCATTTGACTTAAATTGTGATACAACCAGTCCAATTTTAATTTCTGGAGATTTCAACCTTCCAAAAATACACTGGAAGGATATTACGCTTTTAGATTCGCAAACCATGGAGTCCACCTTTGTTAATGCCTGCATCACTAACGGCTTACACCAACAAATAGACGAGGTCACTCGCCCTCGACTGTATTGCCATGGTGCTGAGGCTGCGCAGGCCAGTTCCAATGATGAAATAGATAACACATTCGCCACTGTAGGTAATGCCAAAAATCACTTCGCTACTCAATGTAATGACACTAACATAAATAATAATTTCAGTAAACTATCCAGTCACACCAATAGTAATGGTAATAGATATAGTAATGACAGTCATGCAACTAGTCACATTGATAGTAATGGTAACCTTAGTAGTGTTAGCCAATTAGCTACTAGTGTTACTAATAGTTGTATTGTCACTGATGAAAGAATCTTAGGTATCTCCGACGATGACGACGACAATCTGGGCTCTATTATTGATTTAGTTTTAACCTCAAACCCGTCCATCATTGAAGATATACGAGTATTTCAGTCGCCAATTCCATCCGACCACAATGCCATTTCGTTTTCTATTTTATTTGATGCTAATTATCCTACGGTAGACGAGGGAGGTTATAATTTCTGGAAGGGGGACTATGAAATAATCCGCTGTAGGCTTGCTTGTATAAACTGGAGGAACTTGTTTTTAAATTGCGATACCGTTGACTCGATGTATGATAGCTTTGTATACCAGATACATTCACTAATTGAAGAGTTTGTACCTAAACGAAATGGCAAGTCAAAAAAATAATGCAAATTTACGTAAATATGTCACCAATCTAGAACGGTTGATTGACCAGGAGCCAAATGTGCAGTATGAAAAAAAGTTAAGGAAGGCGACTAGAAGACTTCGTATAATGGAAGAAGCCAGTCTTGATTTTAAAAACACAAAGTCGTTTTTTAGATATGCAAATAAGCGATTAAAAGGAAAAGAAAACATTGCGGCTTTAAATATAGATCAGACGGTCCTCGTAGACGACGCTTCTAAAGCAAATGCATTTAAGGACTTCTTCTTGTCGGTTTATGTTGCCCAAGGGAGTTCAGTTCCCGAAGGTGTTTCCAACGACGTGGTCTCGAAAGATAGTTGTCCATACTTGGAAATATCAGAATATAATATTCTTTCTAAAATCAAACAACTACCCACAAAATGCAGCTTTACTCCTGATTTAATCCCACCCATATTTTATAAAAATGTAGCGTCTGCGATAACTGAACCCCTTTTCTTGATATTCAGTAGGTCTTATGAGGATGGCATTGTGCCAAAACATTTTCGGCAATCAGTCGTAACCCCTGTGCATAAGAAGGGTCTAAGGTCAAATGTAGATAATTACAGACCTGTAGCTCAATCATCTATCGCATGTATCATCTTTGAAAAACTGCTAGTGGACCACATTTTTAATTTTTTTCAATCTAAATGCTTGCTGGATGAGAATCAACATGGTTTTACTAAAGGCAAATCCACGGCAACTCAACTCGTCGAAATGACTCAAGATTGGGCTGTTATGATAAACAATAGGCTGGCCTTTGATTGTATATATTTTGATTTCTCGAAGGCATTTGATAGAGTAAACCATGTAAAACTTGTACAAAAGCTTAGGTACTTGGATGTAGATACTCGCTCTATATCATGGATTGCTAGTTATCTTACCCGTAGAGAGTTCTGCGTTCGCGTAAACAATAGCTTTAGTGAGTCGGGCACGTGCCCCTCAGGTGTTCCTCAGGGATCAAGCCTCGGGCCACTTTTATTTTGCACATTTGTTTTAGATCTTAGAAACGTTATTCCTGAGTCGATAACTTATAAGCTTTATGCTGATGATTTGAAACTATACGGACCTTCCAACACCGCTAGCGAAAGGCAAGTACTACAGAGTACGATTGAAGCGGTTTCTAAGTGGTGTGTGGATAATGAAATGCTTATATCAGTGCCAAAATGTGCTGTATTGTGTTTAAAAGAAGCCCATAACTACACGCTACATGGGGAGGCTATCCCTATTTTAAATTGTATTAGGGACCTAGGGGTTGCGGTGACACCGCAACTGGATTTTAGCACCCATATTACACAAGTCATCCGATCAGCTAATCTTATATCTAATACCATATTTCGTTGTTTCATAATTAATGATTACAATTTTTACATGAGGCTTTATAATAGTTTGGTTGTACCTAAGTTTCTCTATTGCTGTGAGGTTTGGCGGCCTTACTTAGATAAACACATTGAAGCAATGGAAAGTGTACAGAGGAGATTCCTTCGTCGTGTCTCGTTAAGGTGTAACGTTGCCCGAAATTCTATTGTGATAAGCCCTATTCGGGAACTTCAGTCCAGAGCGGATTATCGCATGTTCAATCGTAATATAAACTCATCAAATAAGTCAAATTATTTTAGCATTCGGTTGAACAATCTTAGAAGCGGTAACACCATCTCGTCGAAACAAATTGCCAAGACAGATCGTGTAAATAACATGTTTTCGTGGCGGATGGCGAGGGCAATGAGAACTTACAGCACTAACAGTGCAAATGTCGCCACACAAGTAAACTGACTATTGTATGTATCTAGGTAACGGTTTCTAAAATGTAAATATTGTCCCCCCTTTGACTAAATAAAGGTGCATTTGATTTGATTTGATTTGATTTGAGTTAGAACCCATACAGTCCATAATGGCACATACACCACCTTGGACTTACGCAAAAGCCTTAGTATGATTAGTACCCTAGGCATGTCGATGGCACTTGATGTTGACGATTTAGTACATATTTAGTTTGTGTCACGTAGGTCTACAGGATAAATATTGCGGTGGCGAGTCTCGCTAATGTGCCTTGTAAGCAAGAGCATTAGCCGGTTATGCTCATACCACTTTGGAGTCTCGTTAAGATAATTCAATATAATTTGTCAAACGACCCGATCCCTACACTAATTTAGGTAGTAGTCTTAATATCATTGATCAGCCTACATATTAGACGTGTAGCCGTTGTGCTGAACTTTGAGTACATCATTGTGATAAGGATTTAACAATTGGGCGCTGTATCAAAAATTAAAATTGAAAAAGGAAAAAAAGCACAAGCATGCTTAACTTGAGAAGAAACCGTCTGACATAATTTAAGTCAACGGCCTTGCGTTTACCAGACTTCCTTCCGCCCGTTTCTTTCAGACGGGGTTGCGCCCCTAGTCCAGAAGTCTAGAAAATGGATAACTCAGTCATCATCACGAATCTGTGACGATCTGGTGATTTCAGTCGTTTTGAGGTAGTAGTCTACACTTCAACACACTAGTTATGACGAGCTAGCTGCAGACGCCTCTCATCAAACTGCTAGTTTTTTATCTTTTTAAGATCTATGAGTCCGTCTTAGTGTGCCCATTAATCTAATCGGTACTAATTGATAACGTGTGTCATCTGTTACCACGCCACATCAAACCAAGGCTTTGGTCATGCTTTGGTTTGCGGCTAGATGCATACACCAAAAATAGACCGAATTGTTCATTTTATGCACTTGATATCTTTATATTTTTCGGTATTTTGCACTGTCTATTCAATAATATGGGCGTTCCATGACCTCTGACTGAGTTTACTGATCTTGGTCGTGTTTGTGATTCGGCTGCTGTCAATTATGCATGCTGCTTATGACGTTGACTGATAAAAGTACTTCATTTCAGCACTGTAACACAGTATACAGCTAGCCGTCGTGTTAAGGAGTTTGGCGTTTTATGCTATACGGATACACACGTCCCGCTTATCATGGTATCATGGTAGTATATCCACTGCTCTTCACTTCAATCCAGCTCTAGGCCATAATACGTTTTTTCTTGAAAAACGGCATCTGAATAGAACCTGTAACTGTAATTCGCCACTGTAGTGTATTGAGCCATTTGCTATTCTTGCTCATTCTTGTTTTGTCGTCGGCGATTTCATTCGACGCTTTACTTTGTTGAAAGCTAGCGTACCATGCTTCATCGACGCTTGCCGTATTGCTTATTCGGTACGTCTTTCACTTCCACTGTCCGCAATTTGGACGACAGCAGTCATACAATGCCTCTTACATGTGGGTATACTGCTGTTGGAGAATGTCTAGCCGTTGCTTGCAAGCTTCGTCACCTTAATTTGTGTGTCGGTTTCAATTAATCGACTACGCATTGTTTGAGATGTCAACTGAACGGGACAGCTGTAGGCGGCTCACAAAGTGTGCCATCACCCTGGGACCCTATATATGTATATATATATATATATATATATATATATATATATGGCCTGGTATGTGACGAGCGAGCCTGAATAGCTCTCTCCTGTTTCGCCTTCAGTACTTGGAGAGGCGGTTCGTGCTGTTCTTCTATTTACTTGAAATGCTTTTTTTTTTCGTATTACTTCTCATTGATAATAAATATGATTGTTTTAACAATTCATAATACATTGATATGTTAATATTATATATCTAATATCCCAGGACGCGTTGTCGTATTGTTTATTTCGTTTGGTCGGCGTGCCTGTGTCGATGTCCTGTTGTTGTTTGCTGCTGCTGGAAAGTGGTAGCTGAAAGATGATCGTAGCACTCATCTCAGCGTGGGGTTGGTGCTGCTCAGAAACCTCCCCTATCAAAAAGCACGATTTACAGATGTTACATTATACCGCACATAGCTGTATCTGTGCGGTGTGTGGACGGCACCGTGGCTGTAGGTTGGTTTGATACAAATGTCACATGCGTGCTGACCTGGTCTAAAAGTGCCCGTGTATATCCGTGTATTTACAAACTAGGGCGATGACAGATGATACTTGGGGGAGAGCAGGAGGAAATGATGGGCCTCTGGTTTCCAAACAATGCAGAGATCTGCTACCACGCTCTGTGTCAGCTCGATGGCTTCCACAAGCCTCACGTTGGATGTAGATGTATTCAATGTCAAACGAAATGCGATAGTTATCATGCCGCACAATGTTCGCAGTTTGTTCAGTAGTGAAGATGGCACGACAAAGCTTGAAATCGTTACTGCAAATACGTTGTTACCTAGCTAGGGTGACACGATAATATAAAAAAATATATATATTCATATGCAAGTTTTTTTATATATTCAATATACGTTTGCACAAGTATATTTATTATATAGTTAAGTGTATTGGAGATAACAACTGTCTTCCTATAAATATGCGCACTGGGTCAGAAAAAAAATATATATATATAAATAGCATATTGTATCGGCTTGACATTGCCTAATTCAGCAGAGTGCCATGCACATGTGCACACATATATACATATATAAACAATTGTCTCAACTTATCATCAAATATTTTGAAGATGCTGACGACTCAAATCGATAACCACCCCGTGTTCATTTTTCAGATTCTCACATTTCGGTGCGACCTGCCGTTGATGGCACCTCTAGTGTGCAAAACATGGTACCTTGCTCTCAATCTCCAAATTCCAATAATAATGAAATATATCACAAAATCTACAGTTACTATAGACGTGGATATCGGCTTTTATGCTACCTAAGCGTATATATTGCTTCTCTGTCTGGTGGTCCTAACAAAACTCTTAAAGGACACTAGTAAAGCAGATACAATCTATGTTTTAGAACGTAGGTACTGAAATTATCCCCTCAACATGTTTGCCCATGTGTGTTGTTTTCACCCGTTGACTTAATCTAATTGGAGCAATGCAATTCAACTGCTCTACACAAGCTTATGTGAACGGGCCTACCAGACAACCACTTTAGTGGTTAACCACCTCAACTCCAATAACCTAAAATGCCAGACTTATATCAATTCTAAGGCCTGCCTCGTTTCGGGCATATCAGTGCTTCAAATAAAGTGAATTTCTTTCTTTGTCGATAGTTCTGCAGACATCTGAATAGGCGGTAGTCCGACGGCCCGATGTCCATTAAATACGATGCATGCAGCAAAATTTACCAATCAAAGCTTGCTATTTTTTGGAGACTGGGTAAACTCGTATGCGACCTCGCATTGTCTTAGTGAAAGGTAACGCCCTTCATATTACGAGACTGTGTCATCATCGATTGATGATGCAGTGCATATCTCACCAACCACAGAGCAAAATCTTGCGGTTAGTTTCTTTGGTAAACAAACCCAGTTGTCGTCACATGTAACAATTTGATCTAATAACGGACACTCGTTGTGTCTGGCGAATCAAGAAGAGCACATTGCTAGATGTTCCATTTTTGCTGCGCTCGCTTAAATCATCAAGTACCCAGTGGTTTAACTTTGACGCGAAACCATAAGCAAGATGGCGAGTGACGATGGTTGTGTGACACACCTCAAAGCCCATGACTAATTCACGCGCAGTCACTCGGAATTTCTGTTCTACAGTTTGAGTTTATATATATATATATATATATCATATATATACGTGGCAATAGCTCAGATCTGCACAATGCAGCGTCATACGGACAAATTAAGTTTTTGGTGTGCCGACATCGCAAGATTCATTCACACATTCGCGTGCATTTATTCAGCCCTGTCTCATCGTTCATTAACTCGTTTTTATTGAAGCAGGTGCAGCCAGGTGCACAAGGCCATCGTCATATCATTGGTTGTATTACCTAATCGATTTGGTTGTCTGCATGTCCAACGACGTCATACCACGTTAGAGGTTGTCATTACGTGATTGAACAGATTCACACATACTTAATGAATTAAGAGTGATAAAAGTCTAGTGGGCTTTAAATACACGTCTCGTCACGTGAGTGCTCAACATTAGAGGCCAGCAAACTAGTTATTTCTGCTGAACACGCTACCAACTGACATACACCGCTGCAGGTTTAGCAGCTCAAGGTCATGCCAAGGTTAACACCGCCCACCCCCACCACCGCCCACTGCACGCAAAGCACAATATGGGCGGACAGCAATCCGAGCACACTCCGAACTCCATATTGTTTATTACTGTGAAATATGAGCATGATTATGACTGACTCGGCAAATACTTGCCCTCTTTGTTTATCCTTCTTTTTTCTCTACCTTGGACCAGCGAGCGCGTATTCGATTCGCCCAGAACTACCCGAGCGGACCACACCACTTATCGGTTCCTAATGCGTTCACTAGTACAAACCAAACATTCTTCTGGCCATATATGGCCATATACAAGTATGCATGCACCTGCGTGAATCTACAGCATAAACGGTGTTGCGCTATCTACCATATGCGCAAGCGAAGCAAACGCCGCCACAATCGCTGTACTTTAGGGCGCGGTAAATCTGGTCATGTCAGTGTCGACGAATGCAGACACGTAAGCAGAGTGCTAGTAACGCACATGACAATATAGTAAAGACATAACTGCTGAATAGCCCTACAATCTATGGTTGTTCGCAACCGTTGATGATTCAACGTATTTTTTTCTAGTGGTAGGCACCTCATATGCACTTTTTAACTATGCGTACTTAATATCACCCCGAATCCTGCAGTAGCTGACGCTGCTACCCACAGCCAACACAACCGTCGTTGGATTTTGATATTTGATTACTCTCTTTCCTATGTTGCTACGCAAAAATGGCGAATCAACCTGATAACGTAAGTAATTAGGGCAAAATTGATTATATATTATATTTTTATTTTATATTGTATAATATATACAAAATTATACTTAAAAAAGACACAATGTTCGTAAAAGTGCGCTACACTGTTAGCCTTTTTTAGTTACGGCATATAAGGGCGTCAGCTTTACCAATGCGAGGTAGAATAGAAGAGGTATGATTTTTCAACGAGGGGAGTATTGATTTTGTCGAGTATCCAATGTGACTCTGCTGGATTGCATCCCATTGCTGGTTCCACTTGCTTAGGGCATAGCTTAGCCAGTTTCTTCACTCCTAGGTCCCAGAGAATGTGTGTAGAGCAAACCCTAAGACTCCACTTGGCTTACAGGGGATCCTCGTCAAGGACCGCCAGACCTTCTGCGTAGGTGACAAAATGGACTCTCGGGGGATGTGGGAGTCTAAGTTCTCCCGTGGAAGACCTTGGTTGTAACTGCATAGTTCACCCTTTTGCAGGTAAACGCTTGGTCTTTTAGGTACGACGCTAGGATACGTCGTAAATAAAGGGATACGCTTTCGTCTGTAAGTACTTTGTTCATAGCATCCCACAAAAACGTGTTGAAAGGTGTTTTAGACATCTAAAATGATGGCCAGGCAACGCAACCGGTTTGCTGTCGGCACATGTATCGGGGCTTTAGTCATGTTTAGCACTTCACCAATGAATGAATGTGTAAAATTTCTGACCAAATAAAATAAGGAGTCTTCAGAAACTGTGCTGGTTTTTTGGCAGCAACTTCTTGTATTCTAATCATTCGCTCATGACTTGCTCAGCTACTTTGAATAGGCATGAGGGCATACGGATACAGTTAAGTTGCACAGTATTCTATTTTGTCAAGTGTTTTATTTTGCTTAATCATTTTTTTGTGAAAGGACTAACTGGATAACCGCAAGGGCTCCAGTTCACTAAAAATCAGTCATGTTCCCCTTCCTCTTCCCAGCAGGAAATTGCTGTTACCATTATTACAAAACTACTGAGGGGTGTATGTAATAGCCCTAACACGCTTGATGACGGTCGCAATTGTGCACCAGTCATTACTTTGCTTAATCTACTTGCTCGTAATTGGCATATGTAAGGCTCTTCGTACTTTTATGTACTCATCTGGCTTTGTAGTACTCTCATAGATAGGGAAGTTTCAGCGCCAGCCAAAATTTTCCTATATATGGGAGCGGAAGGGCGTTACGTAGATATGGTAGAATACGGCTTCTTGCCTTACGTATGTCCTCCACTCGGCTATTCGATGAGTCGAACATTCTGTTGCAAACGCTAGATCTACCTGTTAATCTGCCCATTCTACAAACATATCTTCTTGCTTTAATGAATTAACGAATTTTGTTTTATTGACGTGCTCCACAAATTGGCAATCTGTTATATTTCGTTCAAAGTATGCACAAGTATGAGTATGCGTACAAACAAGTTCAAAGCCTATAAAATATAAGTTTAAAACACTTTACTATGAGCTGCGTGCTTCCTCGTTCGTTAGCTGAAAGAGAACATGTGGTTTAAACAAAACGGTGCGGCATGCATGTCGAAGCGCCAATGGTAAGTCGTTCTAAATTGTGGCAGCGTGTAGGCCGCGGAGTGCCAAAAGAGGGTGAGCCCGTACCCTGGCACCCTAAGTTGGTCTCTGTAGCGCTGAGACCGTACATGGATTAAGGCGAAGTTAAAAGCACAATTTCTAAGAGATCCATTGTTTTGCGTCATCTAAGCTAGCTATTTTTAAACGTATCAGCGAATCACGCTTGAAAAGCCCGAGCCTGGTGTACCACCCGCGCGACGAGGAAGGCAAATGGCTCTAATTGCGTTATTATAAACTATCCTAAACTTTTTGGGGTCGTTGAATATAATGCGCCCCATAGAGTAATTCCGTAGGTTAGAATAGGCTTCAAAAGCGCTTTAGACGCTTTACTGGAAGGTCCCGCAAAGCCTTGGCTCTCCTTAAACGCGCGAGTGAGATCGCTACGGCGTAGCAGACCCGACCTCACTTGACTGTCCCATTTCACATGCTCGTGTAGCACAGAGCCAAGGCATCCTGTCTCAGAGGAATAGCAGAGCCGCCTACAAGGAGGGAGGTATTACCAGTTTTGAACTTCTGCCTTAATGTCCGTTGTGGGGTGTGGCCAAGAAGCAGTGTCGTCTTCGGTGAGTTAACGACAAGGCCATATCATTCAAATAAATGTAAAAATTATGCGTATTATTGAATAACTGAAAGGGTGAGGCACGGAACACAAGAGTGGTGTCGCCTGCATAGACAATTGGGCAACATCTACGTATCTCTTGATGTCCCGCAGGACAAAATTCATGTAGGCAATGAAGACAAAAGATCCAGGAATTGAATCCTGGGGCGTGCTAGCGGATACAATTTCATCGGACCTCAAAGCTTCCACCGCCACAAATTGCCTTTGTCTACTAATATAGAATCCAAACCAAGATGTTACTCCTGGTGCGCAGCCCAGTTGATGGAGCATCTTTATAAGTATAGAGTGGTCGAGGCAGTCAAACCCTTTAGCTACGTCAGGAATTGCACCAAGGCACATACTTCCATCCTACGCAGCTTTAATGATCTCGCAATCTTCTTCCAAAGGAGCATTCATATCGAAAGAAAGTTGGTTGATTTGCGCAAAAAGTCCAGGTCGAGATCCAGACGACGCCCGCCGCCAATGATGTGAGCGCGGCTGGAACTTCACAGAGGACAAAGAAAAGAGCTTTACCTTTCGGCGATTCTTCAGTAAAACGCTCCGAGGTCCGCTGCGCATGCAGCTGCCTAATAGTCAACAGCTCACAGTGATAAATCTGCATCAAAAAACAATTGATACATAAGGCCACAAAAAGATTGAAGAAACTTCTGATACTATATTTAGGGGTTTTCTTTCATCCAGGACCAGATGACTGCTTAGAATTTAGAATGAACGAACTCCTCTCTAAGATGACGGGCTTTGCTTCGTGTTTGGATCAATATACCGGGGGATACGATTTATTCAACCCCGGTACTACATAAAGAGTGCAAGGCAACCAACGATTCTCTTAAAGTTATATGCGATAGAGGCTGTTACCAAGGCCCAGAACCCAATAGTTATTAAGGCTACCACGGCAAACAATAACAAGGCAGCAGGTTGTCTTGCCCATATTGCAGGTCGCAATATGGCAGCTTTTTCACACTGCCGTCACCGAAAAAGGCAGATAATAAACCAAAGGCTATCCAGGTCAGGAAGAAACGCAACACCAAATTCGAGCAGAAAGTCACCTCAACAGTTACGCCGGCTCCGTTCTCACCCGACTTAATCCGTCTAAGCAACTCGTTCGATGAAGCTACAAAGGAGTTTAAGGCGGCAACCGAGACCAACAAGAGCACCCAGAACAACTCGACACGACGACTCGATCAGTCCAACAGCGACAATTACAGGTAAAACCTTTCCAGAAACCGCCCGCCTCAATTAAGGGTGTGCCAGTGGCACTGTAAGGGCATATTAGCAGTGCTTCCGATCGTTCCAAATAGCGACCTCGCAGGTTAGGATTTTGTTCCTTTAATGGACACGTCTCTACTGAGCGTTCTCATGTTAATGGATATTACTCCCATCACTGCCCAACTTATGGCCCTCGCACGGCCGGCCATTTGTAAGTGTCTCCTCTGCTGAGTCGGCCCTCACTAGGATCCTTGCCAAAGACAACATCAACGTCCTCAGTATCTAGGTATTCTCTTATGGAATGTACAATAGTTGAGGCAGCCGAGACTCCGTCCGAAGATATCTTAGAAAATACTGATCGCGCAGTTGGCAATTACTTTCAACTGGGTTTAGTAACTCTTCTGGCCGGAGACTTGAACCTGCAGGGCCTTGATACTGCTGGCGTTTTCCCGCACAATGGCGTCGCCAATTGCTTGAGGAGTATTGGGTTCAGATAGTTACTACTCCGTGCCATGCCAACACTTCACTCCGAAATGTCGGCAAGTTTGCTCTATCAACCCTGTTGACATAAGCGGAGTGCTCGGTCTACATATAGACAGACGTTTGCTGAGGGTAAGTCGGTCACCCAGGTGTCGTGACTCACAATGCTATCGTGTGAGACATCATATGGCATTATTTTAATCTGGCAGCACTTATCCGCTCAGCAGTTTAGTGCTCTCGACACGGTGAAGGCAACGTTCCTTAAGAGAGTTGGGCCTTATTAGAAATGCACAAGACAGGCCAACGTATAGGCTGTCGAGGACGACGCGTTCATCAAGGATCTGGTAATCCGCTTTCAATGTCCGACTACCGCATGTCCGACTACTGCGAGAGTTCGGTAGGCACTTTGAGCAGAAATGAGAGAAGTGCCAGAAGCGTTCTCATCCGCTTCTCCGTCTATGGGTTCCACCGCAAATAGTGCCATCGCACAGGGTTTCATAATCTTGGATGTTGCTGCACATTTTGCGGCCTAATTTGTACCAAATATCACCATGAACATGTCGGTCAGCGCCAGCTATGGGTGTCGG
>QVRM01004177.1:0-56740 GCA_003439945.1 Dermanyssus gallinae | reverse complement strand
AAACTAGCACGATGGGAGAAGACCCAATGATGTGAAGGAAGCACGAATTATGTCTAATGTATATGTTTATAATTTTAACCAACCTGGGTGTTAATAAACCATAATAATAATATACATTCGTACAACACGAACGGCATTAGTTGTCAACGACACTTTCGAGAACAACGACGTCGACGACGACAACGAAACCTAATGAGTTGAGGACGTCTGAGCTGTTAACATAGGCCACTAAAACACCTGGTCACTGTCGCTTGCTGAGCGTTAGTATATATGCTTGGCTGCTGTGTTGTTGTCGTTGGTTTTGTGGTCGTTGTTGTTATACTCCAACATAATGCCTATATAGGCATGATGCACGTACATATATATATATATATATACATAATTCCTGTATGTAAGCTGAATAATATATTTGCCAAATTATAGGAGTAATTAGAGGAATAGTATATATATATATATATACGCATTGTACAGAAACGATTTGAAATCGAGGAATCATTAGCGTCATCGGCAGCAACAGCAGCGGCGGAGGCGGCGTCAAAGGAAAGAAGAGGAAGACTAAGAAGAACAGAAGGAAGACGGAGGAGAGCGCAAAAGCTCACGGCTCATGCACAAGAGAGACAACAGCAGAAGCAGAAGCAGCTGACGTGCAGCCGTCGGGACACCGGACACAACACCGAATAACCGGCCGGCCGCAGGCAAAGGTCTTCCTTGTGCTAACGTCCGTCCGTCCGTTCGTCTGCTTGCTTAGATTGCCTGCCTGGCTGCCTGTGTGCCGAGTCGGTCATTCGCGAGCGTCATTCCCACCGGCGCCAGCTCGCCAGCTTGACCTGCCTCCTCAGCAAGCCGCCCGTCCTGTTGAAGGGTGAGGCGCGGGCGAGCGAGCGAACGCGCGCGCCGGTGGGTGAGGGGTTGGGGACTCACCTCGCGGGGGCTCGCGTGGAGATGGAGGAGGAGGTGAACAAGAGGGGAAGGGGGGCAAAAACGGTTGTGTCGCCGTTGTGGGTACTTGCTGCTTGCTAGCTCCTCGTGTCGTGGTCCGTGTATCCTCTTTACGCGTAGTGAAGACTAGTTGAGAGAAAGAACATGAGGCTGCAAAAGGGGAAAATATATATGTGTATATAGATGTGTATATGTATATATATATGTATATATATATATATATATATATATATACAGAGAGAGAGGGGGGAAGAGAGTAAGAGGGTACACGTTGATGCTTATCTTACTCTCTGGTTACATTGGCTAGAGCGGTAACATGTGCAGCCATAGCAGCCGAAAACTCAACAATAATAATAAGAATAATAACAGTATCTACAACAACAATGACAACGTGTGACAACAATAATTGCAATAAAATTGCCACCGACGACAACAACAACAACAATAGCAACTGCGTCACAAAATCGACAGCAATCACAACAACAACAACAATTGCAAATCCAACAAAAACAACCGCAGTAGCAGCACCACCAAAAAATAACAGTATGCAGAACTATAATACCATCACAACAACAACAGTGACAACAACAGCAACAACAACAACAACAACAATAACAACAACAACAACAATAACAACAACAACAACAACAATAACAACAATAACAACAACAACATGTCGCCAGTGGTCGTCGTCGTGCTGGTCGCTGTCGTCGTGTGTGTAATGGCTGTTAGTGAAGTGTGCCCACTCAGCCGCCAATGTCGTTGGCGGTGTAGTCATCGGCGTGATAGCCTTCGCCATGACCGTCGTCATGAACCTTAACATCATCATCACCATCTCGCGCTCAAGCGCTCACTCACACCGACCGTCGTCAGTGTTGCCACGCCAGGTATCACCACTGTAGACTGCGATTATTATTGTTGTCGTCCACGGCGGAGGCAGCCGTGAAGAAGGCAGTGCTGAGCTCAGCCTACTGCTACAACTGCAGCAACAACTACAACAACAACGAGAGACGCATCGCCGAAGGCGGCGGGCCGGGGGGCCTCCTGCTCGCACTTCAGCTGAGCATCACTGGCATCCACCACAGCAGCAATTCGAGCAGCAACAACAACAAAAATGACCGCACAGCAATGCCAGCCACAACAATAACAACCCCCGCTACAATAGCAGGAGCAACAACAACAACAACCCAACAGCAATTACGACAACAACAACAATAATCCCACCGCAATAACAACAACAACCCCACAATAACACTAACAAAACTAACCGCACAGATATAAAAGCAACAACAACCCCCACAGCAAGAACAGCAACAACAACAACAAACCCACAGCAACAACAAACCCACCGCAACAACAACAAACCCACCGCAATAACAGCAACCTCCCACAACAATAACAACCACCCCACAGCAATAACAGCAACCCCTCAGCAATAGCAACTACCCCACGGTACCAACAACTTCACAGCAATAAGAACGAACCACCCCACAGTATCAACTTCAACTCCCACAACAACAACAACAACAACATCAACGTGGGCACGGCTGAGAACATCGGGCGGCGCGACGGACGGCCGAGAGTAGCGCCGAAGAGATAAAGCTAGGGCGCGAAAGAAAGACAAAAATATCGCCGGCAGTTATATTGGAGGACGGCCATAGCAACAACGGCAATGGACGACGACGACGAAGATGGCGCCGATACCGCCACCACAACGCAACAACAACAACAACAACAACAATATCAGTAACAACAACAACAGCAGTGACAACAACAACAACAACAACAATATCAGTAACAGCAACAACAGCAGTGACAACAACAACAACAATATCAGTAACAACAACAACAGCAGTGACAACAACAATATCAGTAACAGCAACAGCAACAACAACTTCAGCAGTAGCAGAAGCAACAGTGGCAGTTGGACGAAGGCAAAGCAGAACGGCACCCCGTTCACATCTGCTGCCATCACCACCACCACCGCGGTCGCTGATACCGTCGGCGTCCGCCATCAAAGTCCACGACTTTGTCCACAAGGGCGGCGGCAGCTCCAACAACAACAGCAACAATAACGAACTGCCATGTCGAGCTTCAACGAGCGACCCAGGAACTACACCTAATACTGACAACTACATCTACTGGTCTAGCTGCTGCTACGAAGCAACAACCACCACTATGAGCGCCTCAAAGACAGCGGTGTAGCAAGGAACGAACGAGCGCGCGATATAGCGCAAATAAAAAATCTTGAATAAATCTAGAAACTACTTTCGTGATCACTAATACAGCCCAAAGCGCCACGTGCCCATGCGTCTCATTACACATATGTGTATGCATGTTCGTACCTACGTAGCACACATAAACACACACATGTACATTGCAGCAGCAGCAGAAGCCGCATCGAGCCCGGTGGCGTGGTGGGTGCATTCGTCTGCGCGTCTCGCGACCGAAGCACAGACACATCAGAGGTGCGCGGCAGGCTCGAGTCCCACCGTTGCACCGATTTGTATTGATGGGGGTCCGTCTACGAAGGGAAATGGGAAACACAGTTCCGTCTTGACATTCAATCTTGAGGGCTGAGGGTCAAAGCCCGAAAACGTTACTTTACCCTTAACCCAATTACACAAATGTATCCGCAAAGATTTACGCCAAAAGATCGCACCCAAAAAAAGAGTACCCCGCGCAATACCACCGAGGACGGCCTCGAACCCCCCAGTACTTCTAGCCGAGTCGCTCGTTAACTGTCGGCCGGCCACATCTTATCCACTGCGTTCCGTCGACAAGAACGTCTATCAATCAAACGTCGCTTTGTTTATACGTCGGTTGTTTAGTCATTTTGTTAGATAATTAACCACTTAGATAGCTTAATAACGACTGTAGGTAGTGACGCTGATAGAGAAGAAAATGTTTTTGCAACATCAACAACAACACTAACAACCCCCCTCTCAAGCGATAACGCAATAAAAGTGTGTAGTAGTTGTATGCCTGTCTGTCTGTCTGTCTGCTTGCATGTCATTGCAACCGTAGCAATAGTTGTTGTCGCGGGAGTAGAGATATAATGCAAGTAGTAGTAGTAGTAGTAATAAGAGTGATGGGGACAATAATAACATTAGCTGTTCGTTGTTTTTGCTACTGTTGTTGTTCTGGGTGACCATAATGGACCCAACAACCTTGTCCTTTCAGAGCCAACATCAAATAGTGTCCAGAACGTAACTGTTGTTGTTGTTGCTATCGCTGATGTTGTTGGTGCCGTTGTTGTTGTTGTTGCTACTACTACCACTGAGTGTTCGGAGGTTCTTATATGATATATAATACATATTGCGATTATGATAAGTCCGTTTACCTCACTGATAATGAAACAACAACCGATTGTGGTTGTTGTTAGTATGTGTTTTATTATCGCTGTTATCTGTGTTGAGCGTTATCTATTGGTGCCATCGTCGTCGTTGTCGTCGTTGTTGTTGTTGTTGTTGTCGTCATTCAGTTGGCGTTGCAACCGTTCGCCGTATAACGTACCGTCGTTTCGACTAACTATTGCCGATGATACCCGACTCGATGGCCTGTCTACGCCTGATCCTGGACAACAAATGCACCGAATAAATTATTCAATGTACACACGCGTAATCTTCGCAGATAAAACAAAAAAAAAATCTGCTTTCAAAGAACGTGCTAACTATTCTACGTTTGTCTAGAGAATGCCGTGTCTGTCTAGAACCGCTTTAGATGAAGACACGTCCAAATGTTTGCATTCATACGTGCTCCACCAAAGCAGCGTTTTGCAAAATTCCAAAATGAAGGTTTTGTCTCTTCTACAGCGGCCAGTTCTTACCAACGGCTCGCTTAGTTCACTTTGTTTCTAGAAGCCGGACAGGTGATTCCCTCTTCCTCTCCCCCCGCCCCCGCTCACCCGACCTCTCAACCCCCCACCCGTCCGAACCTCTCTGAACCAAGTCTCAACCAATAGAAAGCCAATTTCAACGAGACCGTCCCCTATGGCTTCGAATTCCGGATCCGCTGATCGCCGGCAGCAGGTAACTGTTCACCGTGAGAACACATTTCTTCTAGTGTTGCTAAATGCATGCAGGTATTCGACCGCCTACGTGACGTATAGACGACGCCGCTCCTGTGTATCTTGTCCGCTTGCAGACATTGTTCCCAATTGATGGTTGATCCATCAGTTCTCACCGTTATCTGTATAGTATGTCCAGGAGTCCAGTCAACCAACCAGCCATTGTGGTAGCGGAGGAGCTGGATCGAGAACTGCACCTTGGCGGAGCCGTTATGTAGACGAGACAATTCCGATTCCCTTGCCCACTGCACATGTGCCATTAGAGTCATAATGACACAAATTCTCTCTCTCTCTCTCTCTCTAGATATATATATATATATATATATATACTCATTATCACCACCATTACACTGAGTAACACGACTGCCGCCTAAATGGAACCTTTACAACTCGAATAAGTCGAGGGCTGCTCACGCTGAAACACGGAAAGAGTCCATTCTGTTCGATCTATGACAGCCGTAATCACTGTAGCAACCCGGCCGCATAACGGCCGCGAACGCATTGTTTTTTTTTTATGAACATATACGCATTGCGTACGACTATGCTTACAACATAATAAAATACTTTCAAACATATTTCTATATATATATATATATATATATGTATATATATATATATATATATATATATATATATATATATATATATATATATATCGATCCTCTGTGCACTTGTCTCCATTCTACATTATCTGCTCTATGATACTATGACTGCTAACGGTAAGTGATCGAGACTAGTTTGCGTATGCTTATTGTACTCTGCTTTAATTATTCTTAGCGATTCTCTCAGCAGGAAACGCCCACCACGGATGATTTAACCAGAATATATATGTGTATATATATATATATATATATATATATATATCGTGGGACATAACCACTGCGTCCTGGCGAAACTTTCGCATTTATTATCAAAATTAAGCCTGACCAAGTCCAGTTGCGCAGCGAGTACACGTACATGGCCTCTAGCCAAGGAAGTTGGCTGCCCTTTCTCCCCTGTCATGGTCTTGCTCATTCTACCTTCGTCGGTCAGTCAGGAGGGCCTGGATCGTCTTATGCTCCGAAGGGCACCGGAGTTCAGCCACTGCGTAACTGAGACCGCTGAGGGCAGAGAGTGCATCAGTTACTGTGGCGTCCGGTCTTACGTGGGGTAGAGTCATCCCGTCCGGTCTCTTACCATTGCCGCTCTTGCACAAGTCGGTTGGCACCAATAAGCAGGCGAGCATTCACATTAGTCGCGGCCGCGACCACCGGGACTATGATTAGTCAATCATTATTCGACATATGAATCTAACGGAATCCAGGCATGTTGCTGTTAATGTTGTTGTTTGTTGTTGTTGTTTCTGCTGCCATTATTTATATTGGAGTTTGAGCTATTCGAAGTCGCGTGCGGATCATCGGCATCGTCATTACAATCAGTTAGTCATTAAAACCTTCACTACCACCACCACCGTCATGAGCATTTGCGTTTCTTTTACTTTCCCTGTATGCCGCTTACATTGACGCGACCTTGTAGAAAATCCTAGTTAAAAAAAATCGGTTCCTAGAACACGGCTTGGTTGGTTTCGTCCGGCGCGTGTCGGCATTAAACCTGCGACTCCGCACTGCCTATGTCGCATTCGAAGAATGCGGCGAGGGAGAACACGAGATCGTCTCGTCGAGGGTCTCACGACCCGCCAACATAATCTAGATGTCTATTTCATAATCATCATCGACATCGTTAAGGGCATCGTCTTTGACGCATTGAAGGCATACGGCATTTTCTTGAGGAACATTTTGGCCACTCTTCAGTGTTCTGTGTTCGAGATAACAGCAGCAGCAGCACTACTGATGTACCGTTTACTAATCAAGTATAGTTAATTAGTCACTGGCTTGGTTAATTACTACGACAGGCTTCATATATTCGTCGCAGAACAAAATTCGTAAAAGCTGGTGGTTTATATATCACCATAAATGTGGTTTCTTCCCTGGATTCTGAAATACTTGCTTGCCTGAAATGCAGTTCCGGGGGTCGCGCATACACACACCAGGGGAGTCTGACCGGGGTTGATTGAAAATAATTGAGTAGTATTCGTGCCAATAGTAGTATTAGTAGTCATAATATTAGGATATTAATGTAGTAGTAATAATATTAGGTCGTCATGGTTTTGAACATGCCCTGGTCTGGGCCGGAACTTCTGCGAGTCTCTTCTTGAAAGTCCCTCTTTCCACCGGCCTCTTATCTACTGTCGACTCATTGATGCAACAGTTGCTGTAGCTGTTGTTGCTGCTGCTGTACAGCTGTTTTGGCGCCATTTTTCACTACAACAGGACACGATTAGTACGATTTTATTTTATGATTTTATTTTTCACATAACGGTCCTAAATTTAGGTGAGCAACAGACGTATACTTTTCGTTGGCTACAGTTATTTTATTGTTGCTTTGCTTATTTTACTTAATCACTGATCAAATTCTAGACGACAACAGCACTGACAATAACAATGACTAAAATATCGGCATTAACGCAAACAATGAAAATAACAACAATAATAATAATAATAATACGCAGACAAACAGACTCCAATGATAGCCATCCACACACCACCTAGAAGTTACACCGGCCGCACATAATCCATATTTCTGGGCGCCATTTTTTGGTGATAACCGATGATTCTTTGTTGAATTGCATTGAATCGTTTATTTCATTGGTCCAGGTCCTCAATTCTGGCCGCCTCTTCTTTCTGGCCCCTCATCGTTTCGGCGAGGGTCTGTTTGCGTGTCATCTGGTCGTCGTCTCACGTTCATCTCACGAGCTCCGACAACAATTGCACAACACTCTGTGTTTGCTGTGTTATTATTCTCCGTTACTCCCCGTACGAAGAAGATTATTATGACTCAGGCAGCAGCCTTTTTACCGTATAGCACGGTCATAATGTGTCGTCGTATTTTAAGATCGAATATTCGATGATTCGATCTGATCGCGGGACCCGCAACCCGCGATCGACCAGCTAAAACTGGGCGCTGGTTGTCTGCTGCAGCTGGTCGTTTTGCTGCGGTCAACTCTCAGAAGGGTCATGACAGCGTTCGCTCGCAACGGTATTATTGACGACACTCAAAAGGTGTTAGTGCGCAAGAACGTCTAAACAATCCGTCACTGAGACGAGTCATCGACGGATAGGTCCGCTGATACCAAATGTGAACGACAACAACAACAACAACTACTACTACTACTGCATCTTACGGAGCAGCGCCAACAACAGCAACAAAGTCAATAGCAACAACAACAGCAACAAACTCAATAGCAACAACAATAACAACAACATCATCATCATCAACAACGACGACGACGACGACGTCATCAACAATAACCACAACAACCGTTTGTCTTGTTGTGCTGCTTCTCCTAGGGGCAAGCTTCCCCTGCTGCTGCTAGTAATGATATTGTTGTTGGTGTTGTTTTTGTCTTTTTTTTTTTCGAATACATGCTGAATGCATCGTTTGTTTATTCGTTTTGTTCTTCTCGTTTATGTGTGCAATAAGTGTCACACGTCTTACCACAGGGAGACATTCGTCTCTCTGAAAATACATTGATATGCAGCTTCTTATAGAAGACTAGCGTTGAGCAAAAATCTAAATTAAATATACTGCTATATATATACACATATATATAGCAGTATAATTAATTTAGGTTTTTGCTCAACGTTAGTGTTCTATGAGAAGCTGCAAATCAATATATAAATATATATATATATATATATATATATATATATATATATATATATATATATATATATATATATATATACCATCTCAATGTAATAGATTTTAAATGTTGCTTTATTTCTTCATTTCTTTCCTCTGTCTCGCATCTGTAATCCACTTTTCTTGTTCTTCGTCGTCTTCGTGGACGTCGAGAGACCGACCCAGCGACGGACTCATACCCAAGACTCGAACCGAAAACTCACCTCAGCAGGCTCCGTTCGCGGCCCCTCCGACTTAAGAGTCCGCTGACCACCAGCACCGCCGCTGATGCTGCTGCTGGGGCCGTGGTTCCCGACACAGTCGTCGTCGCCGTCGTAAAAACAGCTCGTTTACGTCCTCATCGAGGTAGGCGATGATGATGAGGTTCATGGTTCATGGACAACGCTACCAAACACATCAAGACCATTGTCGAAATCTTCATCACCATCATTCGAATTAGTATCGACGCGGTGGTTGTAGCTGATGCTGATGCTGCTGATGCTAATGCTCTTTCTATTGTCGTCGTCGTCGTCGTCAGGATCGTACCTCCTATTGTCACTCTCGTCATTGTGGTATCCATTCGGGCAGCGGGCTCGACAAGACCTCGAAACAACACTCGTGGTAGGTATCACTCGCAAAGTTCGCAAAACTAGTTGTCGAAATAGAAACTTCACGACGGCCGGTATAAGAAGCAGGTGGACCCGCCACAATAATTATAACAGCCACAACCACAACCACAACAACAACGACGATGATGACGAACACAACACCATTCGCTGGCTGGCGGAGACTTGGTCAAACAGAGGAAGGTGAGGTCGAAGTCCACTTGACTAGCCTTCACACTTGATTGAGGTCGACTTTGATGATGATGATGAACATTGTTGTTCATCATGTTGATATGCTGATCGCAGAGATGATAGTAGTAGTGGCTGTGATGGTGTTCGTGGTCGTCGTGGAGGTGAGGTGAGGTCGTCGTGAAGTGAAGCCTCTCTATGTTGGCGTATGTCGTTGTCATGCCGATGGTGCTGGGGGTGAAGATGAACAACCGTGAACAACGAACAGATCGCTAACGATTGGCCACGATGGGGTTAATCCTCTTCTTGTCACAACAACCTCACTTGCGTTGGCGCGGTCGTCGTGGTCAGCACCATCATCATCATCACATCATTATCGTGATGGCTATTGCCACAGTCATCATCGCGATTTATCGACCTCTATCGATCAGTAGTAAATCAATCAACAATAAACACGAATCAACAAACAAGTCGTGAAGGCGTGAAGAGAGACGAAGAAGGATACCATTAACAACACCACCACCAGCAACAACAACAACAACAATCAGATGAAGATGAAAATGAGAACAACGGCGAGGACGTCGATGACTTCGAGGAATCACTTCACTCCAACCAGCCAACCGACCAAAAACGATACTGTTGTTGTTGCTGCTGTTGCTGCTGCCGCTGTTTCTTCTGCAGGGATGATGACAATATTGAGAGAGCGACAACATTGCCGATAGTAATGTTGGCTGATTCATTGATTGATTGATTGATTGACTACACAGAATGCCGAACTTCGGCTCTTGTCGCTGCAGATTGTGTTGATGATGTTAATCCTGGTGTGTTGATGTCGATGCTGGCGCGAACAACGCGAAATACCGCCACAGAGGCCAAACACATTCACACATTATTATTGTGATGATTATTATTATATTATTATTATTATTATATTATCGAGCGCTGGACACGACATTCTCATACGTCGTATCCCGTTGCCGCACTCACTGTTGTTTGTTAGATTTGCATTCGGTTCGCAGCCATCCCAAGGGGCCAGGCAGGATATGACCGCCTGCCCGTACGTCTCTCTTCCCACCGTAATAATAACAACAGCAGCAGCAGCAAAGCACTATTACTACTACGGTAATACTAGCAATACCAGTGATATAGATTCTGTTCTAGAACCTACATTAACACCAGCAATTACAGTCGTCGCCGTCGTCGTCTTCGTCGTCGGAATAGGAGAACGATGAGGAGGGAAGAACAAATAGGAGCCTGCCTTCTATATTCACAGCCCGCTTTGTTTGTTGGGGTTTTGATGTTGCTGCTGCTGTTGTTGTTTTTGTTGTAATAGCAGTTGTTGTTGTTGTAATAGCAATTGTTGTTTTTGTTGTTGTTGTTTCTCTTCTTCTTCTTCAATAATCCCCGCCGTAATGCTGTTGCCGCGGCCGCTGGCGGGCGTGTAGTGAGTGAGAAGCAAATGAGCTTGTTAGCTATTTAGCTAGCAGCTAGATAGAGCATTCCCGAAACCTCCCCAGAAACATAGGGGGGGGAAATAAAACAAAAACAACAACAACAGCGCGGGGTAGGCAGGTGTTATTGTTGTTGCGTTTGCTATCGATTGTTGAATCCACAAATACATACACACACACACATAAACTATCGCTGCTTCTTCATGCTCTTTATTCTCCTGCTTGCTCCTGTTGCTGATTACTGATGTTGCTGTTGTTGTTGCTGCTGTAGAATGTTACTGTTGAAGGTATCTCGTCTTCCCACGACGAGGCGGCTACTGCTGAGTAACTGAACAGCTCCGGATGATCCTCATTGATTCCTGCTTGCAGTATCATCACAACGTATTCATCGTTATCCTCATCATCACCATCACCACCACACCGACACCATAAGAACGATGTTGTTGATAGACGTCACATTGTCGTCGAAGTCGTCGTCTTCGTCGTAGCAGTTCTATCTAGTTCTAGTCGCCCGAAAAAGAAGTACTTCTTCGCATTGCTCTATCTGTACTGGCGGCAAGTCGCTGTGGTACTACTACAGTAGTACAACTGCTGATGGATAGGATAGTAGTAGTAGTAGTACTATTAGCACCAGTAACACCAGTAGTAAAGTACCAATACTAGTAGTAGTAGTAGTAGTAATAGTTAGTAGCAGTAGTAGTACCACTATATAAATAATAATAGTAGCGGCGGGAATAATAGGCAGCGGGACCAGTACCACTATAGCACTCACTATAGCAGCACCAGTAGCAGAAACAATCCTATTACGAGTACTACAGCTACTATCCTTAGCTGTTATGTTGCGGCGGCTGCTGCTGTTGTTGTGTCGTTGTTGCCGTTGTTGTTGTTGATGCTGCTGTAGTACCACCACTAAGAACAGTGGCGACGGACGGACGGCTGCTGTACCAGCCAACAGCCACAGCAGCGGCAGCAATAGCAGAAGAAACTACTAGAACAACAACAACAACAACTCGAACGATGCCGATGCTGCTCGCTCACATAGCAGTAATGCCGCTGCCAACAACAACAACAACAACAACAGCAGCGGCCATAGAGATTGCTGGAGCAGCCATGGTACCCAGCAGCATCATCACCATCACCATCATCAGCATCATCATCGCCCACCCAATAACATAACAACAACAAACATCGTCGTCGTCGTCGTATCATCCAACCAATAGCAACAGCAGCAGGCAGTGTTTGTCCGGGCCTTTTGGCGGTGGCAGCTGCACCGCCGCCGCCGCCGCCGCCAACGGCAGCGTAGCAGACGACGACGGCGGCGGCAGCGGCGGACAAGGCCGCTAAACGAGCCACCCGTTTGCCTGTCTGTCCATGCGCTCGCTCTCTCTCACTAGCTATGTTAACGGCGCCACTCCGCCAAACGTGCCCGCCTAATCGCATAGGCCCGTCTTGGCGGGCGGTTGGTCAGTCCGTCGCAAAACATTAATCCATCCATCCATCCGTGATCCGTCAGGTCGTCCATCCTGCCGACCAAACGGGTTTTTTTTTTTGAGAGAGAGGCTCAGGAAAGACAAAACGGGTGGTTAGTTGTTTACTGGTCGGCCCAAATGTCAGATGGCTGCTTTGATTCAACATTGATTGATATTTTAGGCGTATATATATGTATATATATATATATATATATATATATATTATCGTCTACAAGTCTGACACGGCCGGCCGGTGATGGCATGAACTGTGGCCGGCGGTGTGAATTAGATAGATAAATAGGTTTTATTAATTAATTCATCTAGGAGCATAGAGAATAACCCCTAGATGGCTGGCTGGCTGACTGGATTGTTGGCAGGCAGTGATTCCACCATCATCATTGCCGTCGCATTGCCGCGCTAAATAAACCTCAATTGGGCTTCCCCTCTCAAAAGCAAATCATCTGCGATTGTTTGTTCTGCCGGTATAGGCGGATAGCACCTCCCACCTGTCTAGATGGTGAGGTGATAATAATTTTGAATTCTAACGCGCTCGCTCATGCTTTTGCGGCTGCTAGACAGCCGTATGCGGTAATCCGGGACGGCTCCAGCGGCTGCTATTTGCGTCGGACCGCCCGGCTGCGGCCGATTATAGAAGACGCCCGCCAAATTGTTAGTTACAGCTATTGATGTGTTCTTGTTGTTGTTATTGCTGACCCGTCACTTCTCGACATAACGGCATTCACTCATTCATTGTTTGGACATGGGCTTTGTTATTGTTGTGAATGTTGTTGTTGTTGTTGGCGCTGTTGTGTTTGAGTGACTGACAGTGGCTCGCCTGCATTTACATGAGAAGAATCAACAGCAGACGATAAAAGAGTTGCGGCGGCGGCGGCTGCGACGACGACGACGACAACAACAACACTATGTTGCAAAGGGTGAGCAGCTGACAATGGAGGTGATGATGATGATGATCATCATCATCATCATCATAATGAAAGACCATGATGCTGACCATGATCTATGTCTATTTGTGTGTAAGTCGGCCAGGCGGGCGGGCGGGCGGGCGGACGGTCGTACGACTAATCGACCTACAGTGACGTTTGTCGAGTGAGCAGCAGTTCGCCGCTATGGAACGATTGCAAGAATTATGAACAAATTGCGGCGGCAACTACCAACGAACGACAGACAACTCTAACATAACGCTATCTAGCATTACAAACGAAATTAAGAGAAACCCCCCAAAAAATAAAGAACTAAAACGATTATTGAGGGTAAAATCCGACGACAGCAGACGAACCATCTTCCGTTGCTGTGTTTGTTGTTGTTGCTGCTGCTGCTGTTGTGGGGTTGTGCCTCTTGTGGGTGTTTGCTTTCATCGCACCACACAAGAAAAAAACGGTCATTCTGGAGATCACTCCGCCGCCGCCGGAGGCTGTAGCCGTTATTGTTGTTGGGTGTTGGGTTTGGTGATTCGGTTGGTTGGTTGGGCTGGGTTGGGTTGGATTGGAGGAGAGGACGTCGACAACGACGACGACAACGACGGAGGAGGAGGAGGAAGAAGGGGTCAACCCGTCGACCATCGCCCCATTCGTTCCACTAAAGACAAACTAACAACAAAACAACAACAAGAACAACAAAAATCTAACAGCAACAACAACAACAACAACTGCCACCATGTGATTTCTGACGAAACGAGAACGTTGCACATGATCATCAATCAGCAGCACGATTGATGAGGTGGAAACATGACGAAGAGAACTTCGACATCTTTGCCGACATCACCTCCAACATCACCACTACCATGCCATGACGAGTGTGAGGAGAATCAGCAGCATTGGCAGCAATCGAAGCAGTGCTGCAGCTGCAATTGCGGCTGATACAGTTCTAGTTGGTGGTGTTGTTGTTGTTCTTGTCGTCGTCATTGTCGCCGTTGTTGTTTTAGCTGGCTGTACGGCCTGCTAGTGATGATGGGTGATCAGTGCAACCCAAAAACATGGAGAGTTACGGCGGCTCCGTTTTGCTCATGTTGATGTGTTGTGCTGCACCACTGCTGGACAAAAAAAGAGAACACTCATCAACGATCATTAACTAACTATCGTTGCTAGAATATTAGCAACTGCAGCAGCAGCACCATCACCATCGCCATCCAACGATAACATCAACAACAACAACAACAACAACAACAACCCGTTCAACAGTCGTAAACGGGTTATTAACCAGTGAGTCGTTGTTGGTTATCTTGGTGTGGGTAGGCTAGGTCATCATCATCATCATGGCCACATGATGAGTGGAGAAAGCAAAAAGTGAAACTAGCTCGTATTTCTAGTATATATATATATACTACTCATTGCCATCATGATTCGCTGCAAATCGAAGTTGAAGAGCTTAGTGTACCAACAAATTATCTAGCTAATACTACCATTACTACTACTACTACTACTACTACTACTACTACTATTACGTTAGGTTGTTCGAGTAAAGACAATTGGTGTGCCGGAGTATTGGTGGAGGTCACTATCGTCATCATCGTCATTATCATTATCATCTGGACGAATCAATCAAGGGGTAGAAAGTGAGCCAGCCTGCCTGGCGGTGGTTTGTGTCGGGGGTTCTTTGGTCCCCAGCAGCAGCCAACGCAAACAACCCCCCATCCCGCCCCCCCCCCCTACCCTTGTCAACCAACTCAAACGACCCCGCCCACCACCCCCCCATGGTCGTCAACCAACTCAAACGACCCCCGCAACCTCGCCAACCAACACCCCCTCCCCCCATCTTCGACGACGATTACGATGAAGATGATGATGCTGATGCTCATGACGGTTACGGAGGTGATAGCGGTGAAACTGTTGAGCTGTTAAAGAAGCAGAGTAAGAAGGTGGCGGAGGTAAAGAAGTCGGACAACAAACAGCAACAACAACAACAACAACAGAAATAATTGCAACAACAGCAACAATTGTAACAACAGCAACAACGGTATGTTTGCCTGTTCAACACGTTCGAAGCACGACCTGACTAACTAACGGTGGTGATGGTGCGGGTGACCGTGCTCTCTTTTGCTATTATTGACTGACCCGTTCGTCTGTCCGTATTCGCCAGTCAAGTCAATCAGTCAATCAGTCAGTGAGTGCCGTAAGTGACCATTCATCCTGATCGCTGATCGGAGAGAGGGGGGCAAAACAAACAACAACGAACGCTTTGGGGTGTCGTCTATGATCTTGTTATTGTTGTCGCAATCGTTGGTGTTATTATTGTTGTTGTTGTTGTCGGTGTAGCTGTTGTTGTTACTATTGTTATTGCTGCTGCCCCGACCTTGTTCGTGGGAGTGATATATATATATATATATATATATATATATATATATGTATATATTTGTATGTATTTATAAAAAGAGCGAAATATAGTTATCTAGAAAGGCGGAGTGAAAATGTTGTTTGTTGTCAACGCGCTGTGTGTATATGACCGACAGACCAACCCGGTTCTCGTGCACGTCCATTCGTTGGCACGGCAGTGCTACATTGAACGAATGTAGGAATTTGACGCAATGTCAACACCGACCACGACGACTTCATCAGCAGCAGCAACATCGTTATCAGCATCACCATTATCATGATTGTTATTATTATCGGCATTATTCGTATCTTCATCATCAGAATCATCTCATCATTATTATTGCAACGAATATTGCAACGAACACACCCCAATTCCCTCCCCCCCCCCGGGCAGCCCAGCTGCCTAACCCCTGCTTGGGGTTAGCCAGCGAGGCAGCGCAACGAGTAACGGTCGCGTGGCGGACCGCTCCGGGTGCGAGCGGGTGATGTCACTAGTGTGATTGTTGCTGATGTTGTTGTTGTTGTTGTCGACACTGTTGTTGCTGAGGTTGATGTCGACATTGTTGTTGCTGCTGATATCGATGTTGTTTCTGATCTGTCGTTAATGATGATGTTGTCGTTGTCGTCGTCGTGGTCGTGGTCGTTGTCGTGGTCGCTGATATCGCCTTCGTGACGCGCTGAGGTTGTTGTGGTCTTGTCATTGTCGTGATGTTTGTCATTGTCGTTCGGTTCGATAACGAGGCGTGCCTATAGCTGCTATTGTCGTCGTTGTTGTTGTTGCTGTTGTCGTTGTCGCCGTTGTTGTTGTTGTTATTGGTGATGTTGTTGTCGTCGTCGTCGTCGTCGTGGCTGTCGGCGTGAAGGTGGTGAAGCTGAATTGGTGCTTGGTCATCATCACCATCCTTTTCGTTGTCGTCGTCGTCGTCGTGGTGGTGGTGGTCAAGGAGTTCGCGGTCGTGCACGACGAAGGAAGAGGAGGCGGAGTAACTGCAGCAGCGGCAGCAGCAGCAGCAGAAGGAAAAGAAAAACAAAACCAGAACCAGAGCAAGAAGAAGGTCCTTGTGGAGATCGTGGTCGAGGTCGTCGTCGTCGTTGTTATTGTTGTTGTTGTTGTTGTTGGTGTTGTTGTTGTTGGTGTTGTCACTGCCACCACCTCCGCTGCTGTTGTGTTTGTGCCGTTGCTGGGTAAAGCTGTTCTACTGTGCTACTTTGACGAAGAAGCAAGTAGTATCGAAAGACTAAGACATATACGTGACGATCAATCGACCGATCTAAAGCTGTGTAAGCCAGTGACCGTCAATCGGCTACCAGCGACAGCAGAAACAAAGCCAACAGCAGCAGCAGCAGCAGCTGAAACAGTGAATGCAGAATGCAGTCGTCTTGAAACAGTAGATTCAGAATGCAGCCGTCTTGGCCTAAGCAGGCGGGTGTAGGATTGACTGATTAGTCGTCAACGTTGCCAAGCCTGGTCTTCGTTTCAGCCTCGACGACGACATCATCGGAGTGGTATACGACAAAAACAAAACAAAACAAAGGTGACGGCGGCCACATTTTGTAGTAAGTAGTACTACAACAAGAACAACAATAAGAACAGCGGCAACAACAACAGCAGCAGCAGCAGCAACAACAACAACAACAAAAAAACAACAGCATGAATAGTGCTACCAGACCCAGTTCGCTCGCATCAGCAGCAGCAACAACAACAACAACAAATCGTCTCTGATGTGATGAACTGCCAATCGCTGCCACTTGCTAGAGGAAGCGAAACAACCCATCGGTGGTGGTGGTGGTGGTAAACGAAATTCGTCGTCCAGCAACTCGACAAACATCATCGACGAATTGACCACCAGCAACACCGACGACGACAATCGACCGACCAACCGAATGTCGTTTCCATCACCACCGTCGGCGCCGCCGCCGTTTCGAAGGCAGCCAGCCAGCCAGACGACGCTAGTCAACAACGACACAGCCATCATAACTAACTGTTGTTGCCACCGCCACCGCCGCCGCCGATACTAGAACTATGCCGACCTCGGACGAATTAATTCGTCGAGCCGGCTAACGAACAACGTACGGACAAATACACATAGAAGAACGTATATATATATATATATATATATACATAATAGAGACAGACAGATAGAAAGAAAGACCACATACCGCATACCGCATATAGCACAGAGCAGCTGACGACTGCCTTTCTTGACAGCGCCTGGTGGTGCTGCTGCTGGCGGCAACCACTTGATCTTGCAAAGTTGGAAATTGACTGACTAACTGAGAGACTGACTCACTGACTGTCTGACTGACAACGGATTGTTTGTTGTTCGATAGCGATTGCAGCCGTCGTCGCAGTAGTCGTTGTTGTTTTTCGTCGTGTTGTCGAAACAACAGCATTGACAGCATTAACAGTGGTTTTTCGAATTGTGTTGTCGTTGTGTTGTTGTGTTGTTGTTGAATCGTGTTTCTAGTTGGTGCAGTCGTTGCTGGTTCGTGGTGCCTGGTACGTAATCGTCTACGTTCGAAACGAACAACAGAAGCAAGCTACAGCAGCAGTAGCAGCAGTTCTCAAGACAATAGGAAGGTTGTCACTATTGTCAAAGTAGTTGTATTAATACTAGTCGGATATTGTTGTTGTTGTTGTTGTCGTACTTGGATATTGTTGTTGTCGTCGTCATCGTCGTCGGATATTGTCGTCGTCGCCGTCGGCATCGTGGCTCCGCAGGTGTTATTATTACAACAACAACAATAATAATAATAATAACCACCACCACCATCAGCGTCATAATGGAGCTCGACTATGAGAAAAGGCTGGGCTATTCGCCGCGAAAGCTGGAAGGTCCCGATCGAATGATTCCACCGCGAGCCAACGCTCGGTGGCAGCTCAACTTTGACGCGAGTCCGCGCGAACAGAACGAGAACGTGTACGCGTGTCTCCTGCGCAACGAGCTGCTCGGCGAGAACATCGAGGACGTGAAACAGTCGACGCCACCGCAGCGTCTCTTCAACTACCACAATCGGTACAACAAGCACGATCCCAACCAGGTAGGATTTGTTCGTCTTTTTTTCGTAATTTGCGGTTTTGCTATTAGAGTGCGGGGCACACTGGAGGTGGGCAAACGCTCAACAAAGCATCCACTCACGGGATGGGTGGGTATATAATAATAATAATAATAATACAGAAGTGTGACAACGCAAAAAACAACCTCACAAAACATTATCAACGACTACTGCGATTGTCACCAACAACATTAATTCGTCAGTGAAAATAGCAAACATCGACACCAAGGGACACCGGCTGCAGCGGGAGTTATAAAATAATAATAATAACAGAGCATAAAGATAAGACTGTTCCAGGATATATCATAAGATCTAAGACAATCATTCATTCTTTTATTATCATTATATGCCTGGATATGTTTTATTCGGTGGCACTTGGTTGTTTTGTAATTTATATATATATATATATATATATATATATATATATATATATATATATATATATATATAAGCGTTACAACTCAAGAAGGTGGCAACTTTAGCGAGAATGATTGTGGTGGCGACATCAAAAAACAATCTTTCTCTCTACAGTTTGCGCGAAAGCGTTATTTTGCCGTCGCTCTAGCTTCTGCTATTTAGGTCACCAATAATGGCATCAGCAAATTCGTCCGGCGTTCTATTGTGATGTGCTTATGTAATGCAATATTTGTGATTTTCTATTGTATCTGTATCCGGGAAGAAATCGGATCCCTAACAGCAAACGTAGTGCCAGGTTGCCTAACGAATATCGCCAAAACGCTTGTAGGAGAAGATCCTAGGCAATCGATGTGAGAGAGAGCGCGCGTGAGAAAGCCAGTTCTTTAGACTGTTGCTGCCTCTGGCTGTTGTGAGACAAGCGAATCGCGTTATACACTGAGATGTAGTGAGATATGTTTGGGCAGAGTTGAGCATATGTGAGCGCGTTTACGGTGCCTTACACTAGCCTATTGCACCGGGAGAAAGAGCTAATAACAATAGTAGCTCTAAAGAAAAGTCATTGCATATCACCAGTTGCGGTAACAGCCAAAACAAACAGTATTTCGGTTCCAGGCGCTTAGCCGATCGTGTATATATATATATATATATATACCTTTTGGTGAAAGCCACCCCTGCGTTATCATTAGTTTGATCCGTACTGCAGTATATATATATATATATATATATATATATATATATATATATATATATGCTTAGATCCCATACATGCAGGTGCTGACTAGGTTATTTAACATTGCTGCTGTTCTACTGCCTCTAACAAACGTTATCTCAGCCACTATGACCATCATAATTAGTATGTTCTTAGATTCCTGGAAAAATAGCAGTGCATTGGGCGCACGGACGGATATACTTTGCCCATCAAACTTAAGAGACCTTTAGCTATTGGAAACTGAGAACACGAGAGGGACCATTGCTCATGAGCCCTGTAATGATTGTCCGCCTTTGTACCTTCGGCTATTGCCACACATTTAGCGAATGCGTAATTAAGTAGTTTTGCTTCCAGGCCTTTTCCCTACAAGTACGATACTACTAGCACGATCAAAAAACGCAACCTCAGAAGTTTTCGGCAAGTAACATTATTGACTGGCGCGCGTCTCCTGCTTTGCTTTAAACTTATTACCAGATCCATAGAATCGATTTGTCGTTGTTTGATGATCACGGGTACGAAGGTTGGCTGATATCATGAAGCTTTGAGGTTTTCGCGGGATCGTTGATTTTCCACGTCAACCTCCAATTGTATTATTTACGTCATTTTCATAAGTGCACCAACTGCTAAAGTTGTAGAAAACTGGAAAACGTCAAGCGTCTCTTCGACGGTACTCATACACCTACTTCACTAGTTGCTTTTGCTGCGCCGAGTCTAGTGTTACAGAGTATGTCGGCGATTCCGGTTTACATTGCAGTATTATTGCAACACTGTCGCGACCTTATATCCCATTACCCTATATCCCATAGGGGATTCGAGGAAAACAATCAGTTTAAACAAATACATGCATCTTTTTTCTTAAGTCCGGATCAATGACACTGACGACTCATCCAACGAGTTCTTACCCAGATCGAGAGAGAGGCCTTGTTCGAAAGCTTTTTGTTTTAGTCGAAAGGTTGCAGTCCTTCATCGACATGATTACACGTACCGTAAAGACACTACCACACATAAAATGGGGGTGGCAAAAAGTTTGAGTGGTCTCATTTTGAAATTGACATTAAAAATATGTGTGAGCGTATACGCCCCCATGACGATAGCATATGGCTGCTGACATGACGATATGAAATAACAATTTGCTAAAATACGTTTGGTGTATTTTGCAGGCATACCAGTTATCACCTATATCCTTGCGGAGCCAGAAGCTGCTTAAGTCTCCACGGAAGCAAACTAGGAAAATCAGCAAAATTCCTTACAAGGTTCTAGACGCACCGGACCTTCAGGACGACTTCTACCTGAATCTCGTTGACTGGAGCTCCACGAACGTCCTAAGTGTGGGCCTGGGCGCGTCCGTCTACCTGTGGAGTGCAGCCACCTCGCAAGTTACACGGTCAGTTGAAAGAACGAATGCAGCGGTCTCATTGTGACGCAGGGAACTACTAATTGCAAGCGACATTGGGCCTTTTTCAGTCAAACAACAGTTCGGCAAACAGTTGAACAAAAGTTTAACAATAACAACGATTACAGCAGTAGCTAGAAAGACTTAGGAGATACGAGGGCTAGCTGAGAATATTCATAATCATATGTAGACGATGTGTGTTTCTTGTGCGGAACACAGAGTACACGCATGCAATGTAAAAGCAAGGAAAAGTATTGCTGAGTAATAGCCATGCATCACCAGCGAACTGACGTAATGACATAGTTTTTAGCGCATGTTTATATACTTTTGTGCGTGTGAATGCCCATTTTCTATATATAGAGAGAGAAAGTGGAGGAAATACACTTCGACGATGTGACTGACTAACACCACCGGCTTTGTGTTGTCATACCCGTCTGTCTCTCTGTCTGTGTTGTCTTGTGTCGTGTGTCGAACTGCGCGATCCTGACGCTGCACAATTGTGCAGATTGTGCGACTTGCAGAGCGACAGCGATACCGTCACGTCGGTGTCGTGGTCCGAGCGGGGCGCACTGGTGGCGGTCGGCACGAACAAGGGCCTCGTCCAGGTGTGGGACGTGGCCGCCGCCTAAGAAGACGATCTGTTTCGGCGGGCACACGGCACGCGTCGGCGCGCTCGCCTGGAACGGCGACCTGCTGTGCTCGGGCTCGCGCGACCGCAACGTGTTCGTGCGTGACATGCGGCAGCAGTCGCACAGCGCCGACGCCGGTGGGCCGGCGCGCAAGCTCACCGGCCACCGGCAGGAGGTGTGCGGCCTCAAGTGGAGTCCCGACCAGCAGCATCTGGCGAGCGGCGGCAACGACAACCGCCTGCTCGTCTGGACGCTCCAGTCGAACACGCCGTGCCAGACGTACACCGAGCACCAGGCGGCCGTCAAGGCTATCGCGTGGTCGCCGCACCACCACGGCCTGTTGGCGTCGGGCGGCGGGACCGCCGACCGCTACATCCGATTCTGGAACACGCTCACCGGCCAGCCGATGCAGAGCGTCGACACCGGCAGCCAGGTGTGCAATCTCGCCTGGAGCAAGCACGCGTCGGAGCTCGTCAGTACGCACGGCTACTCGCAGAACCAGATCGTCGTCTGGAAGTATCCGAGCTTGACGCCGGTCGCCAAGCTCACCGGACACAGCTATCGGGTGAGTGACGAGCGTGAGAGACCGTCCATATATATATATATATATACATATATATATATATTGTTTTTCTTTTTTAGAGAGAGAGATACATGGGGAGAGATAGACTGGCTTGATAGGAAGCCTGTCTTATGAGCATTGCTGTTGATGTTGTTGTTGTTGTTATCGTCACCGCATAACTACACAGCGGCGTTTATGCAGGCGTGTGGATGGATAGCACCGCTTCCTTATACCATGCTCCGTCCGCAGGACTGTTGCGGTCTTGCCTTACTTTAGACCGAGTATGCACACGCGAAGGCCTTCGTCCTTTCTAGTCTTCTAACATCTAGGCACCTATTTATTAGTTCGCTGCAGCAAACAAATAGTATAGAGTATCGCTACGGAGGCGGCTTCGCGGTAAGCGACCTCGATAGCTAATTGATGCTATTAAAGCAATGGTAACCCGAGTGAATTGCTCCAACCAGCACCCTGGGTTTTAAAAAAATGCATCTTGAAGCTAAGCAAGTGCAGACTTTATCGTGTTACAGCAAGACACACTGTTTCAAAGTGAGCAAACGTTTTTTCGATACATAAATGTGTTCTAAGATTGCTTATCAGTATGCAGATGTTTTCATTTGATATAGATTGACGAAACGTGTATAATAAGAAGCTGTACATGCACCAAAGCAAGGACGCTGTGTGGTACAATAATTAGTATGCACTACACACGGTTCCGTGGGCCTTAGAGATGCGCACGACCAAAATTAACTTAATATTAGCGTACCTATTTTAATTTTTTCGGGTATTGATTCTTCTCATAGGTGTTGTACCTGGCCGTGTCACCCGACGGAGAAAGTATCGTTACCGGAGCTGGTGATGAGACACTCCGCTTTTGGAATGTCTTCTCCAAGGTGCGGTCTACGAGGGAGACGAAGAGCGTACTCAACCTCTTCACTGGACTCCGATAATAGTTGAAAATAGTCCCTAATTATCAAATAGAAATATATAACTCTAATTTAAACTTCCAAACAAGGAAAGAAACAAGCAGGCAAATGACAGGTGACTTCTGGCCTTCCTGTAGTTTGCCTTCACATAACGTGTCGAGATCTATCGACAATGACGGCAGGAAGAACAACATCAACAAAAGCAACATAAACGCCAGCAGCATCCACAGCGGTATCAACATCAAAGACAACATCATCGGTCGCTGAGAGTAACAACAATTTCAATATTAGCTTCACCAAGAAGAAAACACAAATGTAAACACGTAAAATTGAATAACATCTACACTAAGAGTCCAAGTATATATAAAGATATATAAATATAATATATGCCAGATAGAACGAGTTGAAGGTGGAACGGTTGAGGTTCTCTGTACATTAGCTGTGACCGCACGTATGTGTATGTACTGTGCATGCGTTCGAGCTCAGTAATAATACTGCGTTATTGCTGATTGCTTTTTCATCGGAGTGCGATTATTGGTGATATAACATATGCTATACCAAAATAGGATATTTATTATTGTGAGACTAACGCACTGGCCGAATCGCTTAATTCTAGAATTGGCTTTCCTTTCATCCACACAGGAATATATATATATATATATATATATATATATGCTTCTACGGTTAATGTTTAGCCTTTCAAATTTAAGCTTATTTTTATCTTGTCTATGACGACTATGATAGCGATGTCTGCAAGCATGTTTTATACATGGCTGTGTGTTTAGTTATCATTATAACAATATCCCATTTTGAAAATGATAATTACATTATATACATGTGTACAAATATGTAGTCGTATATGTGTGGATGCATATATATATATATATATATATATATATATATATATATATACATATATATATATATATATATATATGCATATATGTATATATATATATATATATATATATATACATATATGCATATATATATATATATATATATATATGTATATATATATATATACATATATGCATATATATAAATATATATATATGCATATATGTATATATATACATATATGCATATATATATATATATATATATATATATATATATATATGCATATATGTATATATATATATATATATAAAGGATTTATTACGACTCGTAATGCTAGAAAAATTACTAACGTTATTATTCCTATGCTCGGAAATGACGGGAACGAAGTAGTGCAACTGACCGAGAGCTAAATAGGCTGACGGGCAACTTTTTCTTGGCTATAGTTTTCTAGTTCATTTGTTGGATCATTATATGCATACGAATATATGTATAGCACACACATCACGTCTTTTTTAAAAGTTGTATTCATTAATGAAGTTAGTCATGATGTTACCGGTAAACGTAGTTTGAAAAGGCTATCAACTGTCGGAAAGAGGAAACCTACATACAACACGTGGGCCAGGTACTGCAACCCTCTGGTCGATTTTCTGCTAGGTCAAGTCGATCCCCCGTACAAGCAGTTGATAGAGAGTCTTGTTTTCGTCGGCTCCCCTCTCTCTCTCCGTTTTTCTCTCCGTTCGACCACAAAGGCTCCACGATATAACTCCTTCTTCGCCGTCACATAGATAGATCATTTGGCTCGCAGCGGTAGTATCCGCATAGCCGAAGGATGAGATTCGCCTCATCGCAATAGGATTAGAGAGGGAACTCTCAGAGAAACACGAAATTGTACAAGCAAAGAAAAATTGTAAGGCTGGAAAGGCAGACTTGTTAGACCTTTCCTCACGGCATGTGCCTGGCCCAAGATTTTATGGAGAAGTTGCAAGTACCAGTCTCTAGTCGCCGAACTTGGCAATGTGTGTCTGCAACGGATTACAGGAAATCGGGCAACGATAAAATTTATACGCATATATATAATATATATATATATATACATATATGTATATATGGTACGTATATATATATATATATATATATATATATATACATATATATGTATATATATATATATATATATATATATTGTATATATATATATATATATATGTATATATATATATATACATATATAAATATATATATATATATATATATATATATATATATATATATATATATATACGTACATATATATGCGTATATATATACATATATAAATATATATATATATATATATATATATATATATATATATATATATACGTACATATATATGCGTAATATATACCTACGTACGCATATATATGTATGTGTATGCCTTTGGCGCCATCGTGGAAGACAGATTTACATTATGCGTATTTATAATCGGCAATTTACTGGTAGCCACTGTTATCCTGCGAGATGTGCCGAGTTCTATACAGGAATGTCTTCACCTTCTGAGCCAATGGAGGGGGAGATTTGTCATACGTGTGAAACCCTCGTGAAGATCATTTCATTTGTTCGCTTATTATTACGTCAAGTTGTTTTAAACATGTCCTGAGTTCGTCTGAAAATCAACGACAGAGCTGTGCGTGTAGCAAAAGTCGGTTTTGGCAGACACCTTGTTTTGCGTTAAGGCTGCCTGTGCCGGGCTAGCGGTTCGTGGCAATACCTGTGAATACAATGTACAGAAGGAAAAATCATTCAAGAAGAAATACATTTCCATACACCTTTACGCGTACGTTTCTATGTGTGTGTTTCTTTGCGGCTATGCAGTCTTTATATATATATATATATATATATATATATATATATATATGTATATATACATATATGCACCGTTACACGTTCGTAGAGCGATATAGGTAGTTAAAATTGACGCTTTATGTGCAGTCTTTGGGCTTTGTTGGATTGCCTTAATATCTAGAATTTGTTTAAAGCAGTGCATACTGAGTTTACGTGACTTATTTACAGGCCATGCGGCGTCGAACGTGTTTGGCTGGCCCACATACAAGTTTTCCATGTCTGATGATGACTGGTCTTTTGTCGTGAGCCCTATTAGAGATTAAGAAAATTATATGGGTTGCAATTTGTTTTCTCTGTGTTATAATTCGTTTTTGCTTGACAGTAGTCCAGACAAATCTCAAACTGTAAGCCGTAAGTGTTTGAAACAGCGCTATATTATGTAGAAGTATGCAGATATTTAGAAAAAAATTATAAGCATGTGATCTTCAGAATTGATCATAGACATCTTTTTATTTCTATGCACGTTGTTCAATTGTAAACTCACCTTCGGCAACTCTCGAATCTTACAATTCAACGTTTGTAATAGTAACACAAACGCAGGCTCAACCTTACAGCTCATTCAATTAAAAAAAAGGAGTTCTAAATACGTTGCAGATGTTCAACGCTTTTTCAGAACTGAGTACGAACATGTGCACAGTAGGAAAAACTTAGGAAAAACTACGGTCTTATGGATATACATATAGACGTATGCATATGTATATATTTGAGTCGATGTATGTCGGTTTATGTCGACGACAAATTCACACATAGGTAAGTTGCACAATTGGGAGGCCGATTTGGCAGTTTCTGCGATGTGAGATCCATTTCACTGTTGAATATAGCGCCGAGAGATGTTCGTAGGATATTGCCTTAGTGTGATGTGTTTATACAGGTGAAGTCGTTTACGTCACTTGTAGGCAAAGTGCGTTTTGATGTAGAAATTTCTATTTTACTGAATTCCGCCGAGTGCAAACTTGTATCAGTCGCACACTCAAACCTCCTTGAAGTATTTAAGGCATTGACACAATTTTTTAGGTCAATAGGGAGGGCTTGTGAGAGGCGTTTAGGATTCTTAAAACAATTCTTAGTGTGTGGTTGTACATCAAAGGACCAAAACAAAAGCCTACTTACCTACTGCAAAATCACCACAACGTAACAGCGTAAGCCGCGTTGAGCTGGTCTAGTCGAGGTGCTGCTAACTTGCTTTTTTTTGTCGAGCCCGGTCGCGTGGTGGCATGCGTCTGCGCCTCGCGACCGAAGGAGACACATCCACCGTTGCACATTTGTATTTATGGGGGTCCGCCTATGAAGCAATGCGAAAAGCAGTCCCATGGACGTTAAATCTTGGCTGAGAGTCAGCCCCGAAAGGATTTTTTTTAACTTGCTTTTTTGTAAATATATGTTAACGAGGGTCTGGGAATCTGCACGAGAATGTAAAGAGTAATGTAATCCCAGCAATTTTTTCCTTGACCAGTTACTAGATAGATAGATAGATAGGTTTTATTATTATCATGAGTGGTTTACATTTGTACAGAGGTTCACAGCCCCTCAAAGCCATTAATACTTCTCACCTACCTGTGGCAACACCTCGTGGTATATATGTATTTGATTGTGCAACGGAGCCTAAGCACACACACCGGTCCCGGTTTTGATCCTCGGAGAGCATTCAATCTCAAGGGATACTCTCTATAGCGATAACAAATCCGGTCATACCAGATAACAAGATTACAGACCCTTGTATTATGTTATTATATTTCTTAGCATTTATGTATATTTTGTATTTATGTCTTCCAAAACAGGCCCTATGTTTACGTTAGATGCGTTAACGATATTAAAAAAAAAAACGTATTTCTCAAGTAAAGCTGCATGTCTTATTGAAGCTTCTTATAGCGTCGTTTTACATTTGTGGTACTTTGATTAAAAGAGTATCGATTTTTTGGTGATTGAACTTTTTCTTCTTATCTAATCAGTTTTCGGGTTCGCCGTTAAGGAAGCCAGTTTTCTAGGTTACCCAAATATATACCCTATAATACAAAGTTTCTGAAGTGAATCTTTCTTGTAAAC
The DNA here is from genome assembly GCA_003439945.1 of Dermanyssus gallinae. NCBI lineage: Eukaryota > Metazoa > Arthropoda > Arachnida > Mesostigmata > Dermanyssidae > Dermanyssus > Dermanyssus gallinae. The sequence goes on along the minus strand of QVRM01004177.1, from coordinate 28,509 downwards.
AAAAATAAAAGAATTCCTTAGAATGCTTTGTTACCATATATACCATATGTGCGATCCTCCCGGGCCAGCACTTCGCTAATCTGGAACAGAGCAGAGTGAGCGTTAAATCTAACACGTCATATTATATTGACGTATAAGCTGCATATGAATATGCTGACTGTAGTGTCTACCACTCCCATGACGGGGACCGTTACAAGTTCGCTATTCTTTCGCTCAAACAACACACATCCTCTGCTTGTACTACCTCATTTATTCTCAGGCCTCCTTATATATGAAAGATGGGCCGTGCATCCGGTGACTTCCCGCGTGTTCGCATATGCAACGAATTCATCATACTTTATTCTGAAATCAGTCAAAATTTACATCGATGTTTTTTTCGTATAGTAATACTGGTTGGTTGGGGTTTGACTTCGATCGAGCGTCTTGAGTCGACCCTCTCTCTTTTTTCGATTGGTTGTTAGACATGTGTCGTCATCGGCTACTGATTGTTGGGACGGTTGAGGAGTTTAAGGTTTTGGTACGGACGCTGGGGCCTTGGACGTGGTGGATTAGGATTGATTTGAATCGCACCATGGTGCGTACACCGTGTAGTGCGTGGTTGGACCAATTTTGTACTGGCCGGTCAGGGAATGGAGCGCGGGTCGAGCCAACATTAAAAGCGAATGAATGTAACGCGGGATCTCGAGGTGACCGTTTTTCGATCGTATGTATAGGAGTAGCGTGGTGGCCCCTTTCTGATCCGTGACAGCGGGTTGGGAGGGGGTTCCGCTGGTCTGTCTAATCATTGCCTTCATTGCGGCGGCCTGAGTGTAAGACTATCTCGTTTGTGGAATACATACATTTAATGAAGTGTAAAGCAAGTTGTAGTGCTCAGTTTGATCTAAGGCAACGCCGCGACGACCGCGTTCAAGAAGACAAGAAATTGAAGGCCTAGATAGAGGCGTGACAGGTGTTGGAGATACTTGGAAGAAGAAGTTTTTCTTGAATTAATGAAACTAAAAAATTAAACTCGACCTATCTGACTCTAGGCCCGCTTTAGCTGCTCACGATGCTGGACCCAACGCCGCCTGCCGTTTCTCGTACACCGTACTAAACAGCCTCGTCCGTTTCTAATGCGACATTTAGCAGGCCCTTCAGCTAGTCGTGGGGAGCATAATCGGCTCGAGTTAGGAAAAACAGAAGCCCATCGAAGGCTGCACTGTTGTCGCGGCCTGGACAGGCTCAGGAGCCGCAGGTCGAATACGCGTCTATAGCTTGTAGCTCTGTGCGCGGTTGTTGGATGTTGCCTACATTGTCTGCCATACCCCCGTTCGTATTTGTTCGCTACGCAGTAGGACCGCCCACGAGAGAAAGAGCTCGAAGGTGTCGTAGATCTTCGTATTCATCTGTAGCTTGAGGATACGAGTGGCCGCAGCCTACGTCACCGAATACCTCCCATTTTTTAGTTTTCTATTGTAGCGATACATCCAGTTAAACAGCCTAGGTGCGGTAAAATGTTAGCAATTGCACCTTTTCTTGTCAACTCTTTCATTGAGCGAACCGCAGGAGATACCTATCGCAGTTCGCTTGACATGTCAGACATGTACTTCTTCTATCGTGAGACTCATGGAAACCGTCCATCAGACGCAGAGCGTGGCGGAAGCCGCGCGTAAACGCCGTTGTCGAATACCTATGATTTCGCTTTGCTCTTCGTCAACTATCATTCGCCACGTAATGCGCAATCCTGACTACATCGCTCTCGTGCGAGCACATTTAGCATGGCCGCCATGAATCTTTTATGAAAACACCATGGCTTAATCTCGCGTTTAAGGCTCCCAAGGTGGTCATGGGTCCTGCTGCAGAGCAGAGCTGACCCTGAAGATTTGCCTGGCTCCAACATGGCATACGACGCTCTTACACCATACTAAGCGATTGGGGGAAAAGCCTGAGACGTTGTTGCGGCAAGACAACAAACATTTCGACCACATACGATAGGTCGCAGCCTGCCGTGTTGTTTGACCAGTGCTATGAGGTAAGCGGGACACACGGGCATCACCATCACAGAGAGCTACTGCCCCTCGGTAGAAAGCCGTACGCATTTAACATCGCTAGCCGCGGTTTTTGCACAGAATACCTGTCGGAGAAGGTCATCGTTGTTCTATGGACGCATGCGCCTGAGCTCAGGGCCATTTAAGCATGACACTATACCCGGGCCCTGCCATTGCCAACACCATATACTTGATTTCTGAGCCCCTTCGAGGGGAACGGCTGTCGCAATAATTCCGTTGTGTGTCAGTCACTGTCGGAATTTCATTGCACACTTGTAGGGTGGCTGTACCGGCTGATGTTGCGCTTGGTGTTGACTCTGTGTTGATTGAAGTTTCTCTTTCTTTAGATCTGCCAAGTATTTATTCGCCGTTCTGAACCACGATGCGTAACGGTCTTTTTCTCGTAACTGTAATCCGCGTTTACAAAGTCTAAATGCCCGTAAAGCTTAGTTAACTAACGACGACTCTTAAAGACGCCAGCTACTCTGTCCGCTATGTTATTTGTTTATGTATTCCCTTTACGTGTTTTATACGTTTATAGGGATACGAACTCCATGTGGCCTCGTGAGCGCTGCGGTAGTTGACATATTAGCATCCGAGGTGTACTTCAGGAGAATTACCTCATGGAGTCGCACCGCTTATTTAGATCGTTTTTTTTCCGCAGCACCGCAAGACGATATGCTCAAGGGCATAGCATTGGTAGTACGATACTGGGTCCGTGTTTGAGAGAGCACCGGGGACCTTTCGACTATGATGAAATTCTGCATGAAGGTCAGACCTCTTGAAAACGAGTAACATCTGGTCCGTTGCACGCGGAATCCCTATTTTAAATGTTTGACGTGTGTCCGAATAACGCTCACGATGCCTTAAGCCTTCGACGTGTAAGTAATTCTTTTATCGGTAATTTAGTGAAGCGTGACACGCTGCGCCGACAGCTGCCATTATTTTTTCTGCCTAGAAAGAGCCCTTGCAGCCACCACCTGAGGGCAGTTGGGTTTCTGTTTTTACCTTTAATTAAGTGTATAGGTGATGCTGCAAATGGCGCTAAAATGCTCTGTAGCTAAGGTCCCACTCATGTTAGCAAACTTTACAGCGCTAGGTTACCTATCTAGTCCCTACACTGGCATTATAGCCTTCGGGTAAACTATTTTATTGATACGGATAGTGAACCGTACATCGAACAATAAAAAAACATGTTGAGGGCATTCACTACTAATATCTACATGTATATTTTTTAGAAATTTTCTTGCGTCAACTTTTATCCCACAACGTATTCTCTATTGTCCATATAAACACACAATATTTATCTATATGGTAAATTAAAAAAATACTCAAATGCCTCCGATGCTTGTTTAATATTTATAAAAAATATTCAATTGAATAAGATACTCTTTTATATTTATTGAACAATATTTACATCACTCAGATACTCTTTTACACTTATTGACAATAATACACTAAATTACTTAACAACAAAAATTCGTCCGTGGACAAAGCCACTGAAAGTCAGCTCATCAGAAATTCACCCTGTACCAGGCCCGCCATTTGCGCGCTGCAAATTCCCCCGCAGACGACACTACGTCGATTGTCGCCTGATTTTGTTGTCCTTTTTCCCTCCGAGAAGCAGAAGACAGCCGAGTGTCGCTGTATACCCAACCCGGTAAAGCACAGCCACTCGCCTTGCTCACTTGCTATTGGAGAATAAACCTAGTTTCGGTTATCTTAGGGAATACTGCTGCACTGAAATAAAATGAGTAACGCATATACTGTGTGTTGCAGCGCGTGTTATACGTATAATAAATAAGCAATACACCACTGTGAAGGCATGCGGGGTGATCTGGTGCACTCGAATCACCAGCTTATTATTGTACTGTTTTCACATGGAAAAAAAACGTTAAGCACAATTGTGCATAATGCCAAGCACATTCAAATAGATGTACATGCAAACAAAAACACATTCAAAATATGATGTGTGCGATCGCAGATAATCTGTAAACGTGGATACATGGTGCATTGGGCTGTTATGATATGATTTCGGTTCGCCGCGGCCGCACTGAACATCACGTTTTCAAATACCTCTTACTTCTGCTCTTAGCTGTCACTGCCGTGCGATGCCTTCTTCCCAATCTGGAAATCTCACCTAAGTGTCTTAAGAATGCCTAATTCTTATGAAGTTCTAACCGAAGTTCGAGAGCGATCATCAGCGAATACGCGATAAGCTGTCTTGTGCCATCGTTTCATCGATTCCGTCTGTGTTTGCAGCTAACTACAGCGCCCTCTTGCGGATAGCCTCAGAACTACAACCAACAAAATAGAATCTTTTCCACGCGCGGCTGTCCTTCCTAGGTTTCACCCACTCCCCACCCGCCCTCCATTCCATCTGACTTATACTGTTACACTGTTATTATTGCCGTTGTTGGTGACAGTTTGTTATAGCCGTTGTTGTTGAGGTTGTGTTTACGACATTAGCCAACTAAATTGCGTATTACTACATACAACAATTTCGTCGTACAGTACAATTGTGCGTTACTGGTGCAGTCAGCGTTAAAAGAATCCGTGCTCGTGTGAGGGATTGCGCGAACACACGGAGCGCACGAAAGCGACATCATGAGCTCTGGGCTGATTGCCGCTGGCATTGCGCTGGCTGCCGTTGGATACACAGGACGCTACATAATGCGCACGCGACCAATGTGGGGTGAGTTTCTCCATCGACGCTAGCCAAACGTACAACCACCATTCACGAACAACAAATCATGATTACCCCTTCTACAACGAGTATCACTACTGTTCATAGAATACGTTCGATTAACTAAATATTGTTTATTAATCCAATTTGTGTTGTTTTTTGTTAACGAAATATATTATCACTACTACTGCTACTATTATTACTGCTATTGGAACAACATTTACGAACTTATTGTAACCACTGCGCGTGTTGAAATCACTAATAATAATAATGATAATGATAATGACAATGATAATGATAATGATAATGATAATGATAATGATAATGATAATAATAATAATAATATAATAATAATAATAATAATAATAATAATAATAATATATAAATCGTTTCGGTTCTCTTCATATTAGAAGTGATCGCCCTCGGTTCTTCAAATATCTTGTGAGACTAATACGTGCGTAAAACTTCGTTATGCTTTTAAAACGCTGGGTTGATGCAAACGTTCTTGTCATTTTCTATCTCAAGCGAAAATACCGAGTTTGCAAGGACATGTACCTCGTTTTGAACGTCCTCGAAAAATTGCAGTTTTCCAGCCAATTTATTTCGAGAGACCGGAATAAGTGAAGGTCTATTGAGTATGGTAGATGCTTAATAAGCTCCTAGCCCTTTTACTTTACACTTCAGCAAGCGTTACGTCATTAATTAGATTTATCTCGGCCCTAGTTTATATTAATTTGCCCGTTTTCAAAGATGATAAAGGCTTCTATAAACTATATAGATAAACAACGCAGTTGCTTACGTAACAAGCTAAATCCTCAACCCTCTTTTCATATATATATATATTTACATGTGTCATGGTGATTATGATATATATTCTATATAAAATAGGACATTAATGGTAATAATTGTAGCGTAATAATACTAATTTGATTTTTATATATCGTGATCTGACTCGGAAATGTACTGTCGCTATGCATCGATAATAAAAATAGGATATGTATATATATATATATATATGATCTTTTATTATTTAATGGTTCAGCAAGCGATTTAATTTCGCTTCAAACTGGTAGCTCTACAGCAGTATGCAATGGTTATGAATTCAAACAGGAAAGACGTTCGAGCAGAAATTGAGACAGATTCCGAGGCTGGATCTGAAGGTTGACCTAAACAAGTTTGCAGAGGACAGCAAATACTACAAGGGCGGCTTTGAACCTAAAATGTCGAGACGCGAAGCCTCACTCATACTTGGTGTATCTCCAACCACTAACAAGACTAAACTCAAGGTGGGTGTTATTTTTATTTTTGGTCTATACTTCGGAAGTTGTTCTTGCTTTAATGGTCACAGGAATGCACAGTATTATGGCCATTCACTCTGTTATAGTGTATGAAAAGGCATTTTCTTTCTTATATATTTAGTATATGGCCTAACGTGCAGAGCCTCATTGTGGATTTGCTTAACTTCTTAGCTATTTAAGTAGGGGCACTCGAAAAAAGAACAAAGGTAGAGCAACACTTATTTTTTTAACATTATTTCATTTCGGAGAAGCTTGGTTCTATTGAATCGAAGCCGCTAACTTCCCCGTGTATGCGGTGGATCAAGAACATCGATATAAATAAAATCACACTTTCTTTAACAGAGTACAATAAGTTTATTTAATGTTTCATATGTTAATAGTCAAATAATAGTTGGTACTGCTACGGCATTTCTGGCAGTCCTCCCCCCGGCGATGGAAGCGACCCCACTACCGCCACTGCGTTACCACGTTGAACTTCTATGGAGATACGCTGCACCAGGTACTCCCCGGCTCGCGCATCCTTTGTCACAGCAGTTACTCTCTTTCCAAGCTCCTTGAGGAACTTGATGGCCGCCTCACCCATAGGCCCTAGCGTTTCCACGGCGATCGGCTGAATTATGTACTGCGGCGAGAGCTCCCTGTATTTCGACAATTTGCGACTTTCAGCAAGACGTGCGCTCGCGCCAGCTTCCCGACTTGTGCGCGCAATGTAACTGTTGGCGAGTGTACATGAAACCGTCGCGTCCCACACTAGCAGACGACCCCGTTCCCATGGTGCTAGGGTTTTTCCATCCGGGCGTAGAAGGCTGTTGGCGCACATACCAAGGGGCTCTTTCATTAAAGGAATCTGGGCGCTCTGCAGAGCACGGTGTACGACATCGTTGATGGCGAAATGTCGTGAATGGCGACCGGCACTGAACCGGCAGGACAGCGCATGTTCCGCTGTAGCGGTAACTTTAGACCGACACAGGTTGCAGACGTGCTCTGCGCAGACAGCCTCCCCAAGCCGCAGACCCGAGACGATGCGGAGTGATCACACTTTGTACACATATGCTTTTTGCGATACTTATTTCAACAGATCGATTTGTTGACGGAGACGTGCTTTCGGCCAAATGTGGAAGTTAGATACGTTATCAATATTTTACGCATCTCGCTGCTGTTAAAGTGTGCAAATTGTCGTAGCAGGCATTGGTTTCACAATTAGACATTTATTTTACTTTATTCTTATAAGCACTTGAGTGAGGCAACCGGACGATTGCTATTCCCAGAGTGCTTAACATACGCTCTAATAGGATACATATAAAACAATGTTATGCGAGGCCTGGAATATGAACAGAGCGTGCTTCTTATTGATACACGAAGGTGATTTTTATGCAAAAGTATGTATGCAAAACACTTTTTTAGATTGCTATTGTAGCAAAATGTGCCTACGCTGTGCAGGTTAAACGTACAAAATGCAACGTTCGTGCTACGCATAACGTAGTAAGTATTCGGGTGAGAAGTTATCGAAAAACAATCAACAAATACCCGGAATATTCCTATGGCTATGAATAGAATATGTAGTTCTTGTTCTTGATTTGTGTCATATATATATATATATATATATATATATATATATATATATATATATATATATATATATATATAGACCTAACACACGAGCGGCTTTTTTGTGATTTTTTCAGGAAGCTCATAAGCGCATTATGCTTTTAAATCATCCTGACCGTGGAGGCAGTCCGTACCTTGCATCGAAGATCAACGAAGCCAAAGACCTTCTCGACAGATAACGCCTTTGCGAATAAGAGATGCTAATGTCGTTTACATTGCTCGTGCTAATTAAATTATAGATAGTATAATATGCCGTTTGTAAATAAAGTTTTCTGGGAGTTATATGTTTGAGTTTTAGTCACTATTCCATGTGAAATATATTTTTAATCAGATGCGCTCATTGTGCAGTATGTCACACAGCGTGCTGTTGGCTTTGTATACTTTTGTATTATCACCAGGATATTATTATATGTATTTTTTACAAACATCCTTGTCGGTAATGCATTCACGCTGTTATTACTATCAAAATGGCTCTATATTTACTTAATTGCACAACGGTTTGGTTTAACGGGGTGTTAATCATGGTTTCATGTATCTCTTGCTATATTAGTTTATTACCAAAATCTAATGTCTCGGCCAAGGACACTGTTCTCACTCTTCATAGCTCGCCGCACGTTAGCACGATGTCTTCGACGGATTTCTCTTCATTATCATATGCTTTACACCGAACGCTTTCAATTGCCGAGTATCTGGCCACCAGCAGTCGGGTGTGGAGCATACCGGCCCTGCAGTTTAGCGAACAGCCCTGAGGCTTGCGAGTTCGATTATATAATAAATTTTCGGCGGTTTTCTATTTTTGTTTTCTGTACAATTGCCAGCATATATTTCTTTCTATATCTGCTCTTTATTTTTCTTCGGCTGTTTCGTCATTTTTTCTTCATATTTTTAGTTATCTGTTTAATTGTCATCACTTCTTGTTCTCCAAAGTCCATCGTATTGCACTCAAATGTGCGTTCACCCGTCTATCCCATTTGCTTATAATTCTTTAAGTCAGTCTTGCTATAAACAGTTTGGCCACCCAGTTTTTTTTTTTACCTGCAGCTATATTTTTAGACGGCTTACAAAAGATAGATTTGCTTGTGCTCATTGCCTAGAAGCTGGAGAGTCCGGACTCCCCTTCTATAAATTGTGTTGCACATGTGCACTTACATTGCATGCCGGCCAAGTGCACGTTGCGTTGTGTCCACTCTGTTTACCATGCTTGCCTCTAAACTCACAATAGCATCAGCGTATTGTCACTGTTGGCACAAACCTGCTTTTCCAAAGCCTTGTAATGAATCTGAACCATGAATCTGCTGCAACTCCACAGAGCCTTCCTTCTTACAATATTTGTCCATTTCAGCTCGTTCTTTTTTTATTGCATCCATATTTTACATTATTTGAACATTGCTGGCGTGTTTTCTATTAGAACTCCCAAGTATTCCCAAGAATGCGTTTTTATATTCGATTTCTTCCCCTGTATCCTTAGCGGTATCTTCCTGATATCCCTGAAAAATGTTATATTTGCACATTTCTTTTCGCTGAACTCTTGCCCAATCCTTTCCGCCGTTTCTCTGCATATTGTTAACACATTTTACATTTGGTTAACACCTTCCGCTAAAATCACCATGTCGTCTGCAAACAACAGGACATGCGGTCGGAGAGATACTATTTCATCATCTCTAGTGTATGCTATTTTAAAATCCAGTTTCGGTTCATACACGTGTCATGCCACCTCCTCAATATACAACGAAAACATCCTTGCCGAAGTCCTTTCTTTAATCCGTAGAACTCGGATGTGTTCGATCTTATTCTTGCGTAGCTCCTGCCATATATTTCTTTAAATATCTGACCCACTCCGGTCTTAATCCACCTTCTGTCATCTTGTTCCAAAGAGTGTCTATATTGACCGTATCGTAAGCTTGTCGAATGTCTAGGAATGTTGCAACTAGGTTCTGTTTTATAGCCTTGGCCCAATATATACTTTACATGAGTATTAAAAGACCATGCCCTCTTCTCCTGCCTGCTCTAAAATCACTCTGCCATGGTCCTATTAGTTTCATCTCTTCCGCTGGTCTTGTAGCCTTTCGTTATATTTATTTACACCCCCCATCCTCTTCACATGCAGTTTTGTCGTCTCTTAATAGCTAATAAGCTTTCGTCGCTTAAAAGCTAACAACCTGTTCGATCTCTTCTTTAGTTGTTCGCGAGCCTATATCCGCTCTTCTTGCATCTGATTTTGTAATTCATATGTTTCAGCATCGAACATAGTATTGGAAGGAAGTAGTATTCTAAAGTAGCGAATATCGATACTCCGATCCGTATCTATTTCCGTCAAGAGTGCATCCTTATATCTCCCGATCTAGAAGTCCCTAATAACAAGTGTAATCTCCATCACCATAACGCCTCTGTTTATTTGCTCACTTCCTTCCAGAGTTTCTTTTTTCGTTGTTGGTGCCGTTTTACCCATAAATTCGCGAACATCTGCATGGCTCGGCGCGCCTCTGCTCGTGAGCCCTCTGCTTCTGTTTTTGCCTTGTCGCAGTACCGCTCTCAGCCCATTCATTTCCTGCGCGAACTTCTCCTCTATGTTTTAATATTTGCAGAAGTCGTTTTTCAATTGCGTTCATTTCATTAAAGGCGTCCGTCGCGTCATCTTCGGCAGCCCCGGTGTTGTTGTTCGGATGCTGCTATATCGGTAGGGTCGAATGGTTGCTGCCTTGTGTGTCGGTTTCCTTCTTCTCCGCAGCTGCCGTCGGTCTCAATATTCGGACGTTGTTTGTATATACCTCCTGGCTCGGTTGTATTCGGTAACGAGGCGTCTGTACTATCAATTTCAATTCTAGTACGACCGCATTCCCACTTCATGATTGCCTTTTTTCGTAGTTGCGCGCCCCTTTGGGTACAGCCTAGTTCCCGCAGGCACTCATTATGGCAGCGTGGTCACGGTCAGAACACTTAACTCCTCTGGCGTCTACGTTCTTGTCACATTTGGATAAAAACTTGCGCAATTATCGGGATCTCGATCCGAATGTGACCGCTGACAACGACCGCTAGCAGATGATTTAATATATCTGCACGTCCTGAAACTTTAACGTAGGTTGAGATGTGATCAATCAATTTTCACTTGATTGTCTCAGTCGAGTAGTCTGATGTCTAGACGCTGATGCTTTGAAATACCGGATATTGGCTATAGTGGTAAAGAAGTTTTACGCTGGTTAAGTGGTAAACTACTGAGTGGCTGCATAACAGCTAAGCATAACATGTCGGTACTAAACTGAAATAATAGTCCCATTTCTAAGCTGGGGCGGTCCAATCACTTTAACTGATTTTAAAGTTCAAATTGTATACTCAGCAGTTTATTAGTCGGTCATATTCCGTAGTGTAATACGCATTATTTCCGGTAAACGCGTGTTTTAGCGAACACGATTCCGAATTCAGCTAGGTCAGGTATAGACCATCTCAGCACCGCATCTAAACCAGCTCAGGGTACCGCGGGCGGAGGGCGCGTTTCCATGCTGTAAGCAGACATCGAGGCATTGTCTGCGGAAGGTCGACCATCTCTTAATGCCAGAAGCACAGTTTTTAAACTGTGCCCTGCGACGTTGTGGATCGGATGCTTGGTCAGCGGATCAAGTCATCCCAGGGTTTGAATGCAAACGGACGAAACTCATGGGGTCATTCAATTAGCGAGTATTTCCAGAGTTTGTTTGTTTCCGCGTGGTGAGCTTCGTGATCAGCATCGAATGCTTCGCCACCGACTATTGAAGACGCTAAAGAGTCGATCCTAAACATTATTGCCTCGATTATTATCAAATCACTTACGAACTCTAAGCTGCGAACAAACGAGGTGGGGTCGATTTTCATCAAGTTGATGACGAAATGAAAGACGTAACTCCGCTTGCTGAAATGTATCCCACTACGCAAATGCCTATGTATGAGCTGTCTTGTGATACCGGCATCCTCTTATATTAGCATATTACATATTAGGAGAGTAACTTTGCGCTATATATACTGTTAAGTAGCAACAAAGGCTCAATTGGAGAATGCTTTCTAAGTAGTAGACTGGTGATCCCTACATATACACACCTTTAAATTGAGCCATTCTTTGGACGGTTGCCCGTCGAACCTTGTCCGCGTTTATTCAACGTCCTTGCAACAAGCAAAAGCTCGTTTTATAGACGATAAACGTTCGCCAACCGTGGCAGACAGAGCACTAGGCGAAATCAGCTAGATTATAAAACGTCCGTTCAAGTCAGACGAACCTCAAGTGAGAACCGTATAAACTTCTAGGTGTCCTGTAAAAACCATATGACTATATCGCGTTGGCAGCTGCGTATGCCCGTGCAAAAAATACAGAGTCAGGTTCTTACACAGCAGAACACAGAAAATCCGCAATCCGCAAGCTTCGGCAGGCTTCCTAAGGGTTAAATCTTACTTCCTGTCCTGGGGTTCGATTGTTCGAACTGTTTACAGCGACCATAAAGGTCAGACAGGATCTCACTGAGACCAATATCCATTATCCGCAGTCGGAAGGAGGTGGGACATTCACTTACTGAGTGTTCACCTTACTAAATCGTTATTTTGCTCAAACGCAGACCTGCTGATAGGCATCCCGTTTATATTGACTGAATAGCTCATTTGCAGTGGGTGAATTGAGCGCCGGGCTTAAGTTTCTTCCAAAGAAGAAAAGCAGTGGCCCTGACTGTGTTTACTGCAAGCACTGGGTGCAATCTGACCTCAGTTTTGTACGTATTCTTTAATTGAGGGTAAACAAAGTGCTCTTGAGGTACAGCAAATCGTGGAAACCCCCAACGCCTTTGTGGTGATGCACGCTTATGATATCGTGGGCACCCATAAAAACATCGTCGCCATCAAACCCATTACTCAAATAATTGAGTCATATTTTGGCTCTAAATGGTTGCAGATAAACATCCGGAACACTTAAACTGTCGAAGTCCGATGAGAAGTGATTTGTGAGCGGTGTATCGATCTTTTGCTGCACATCACCTGCTTGACACATTGATGCAGAGATAGACTAAACGCAAGAAGGGCCGATACGTTCCCCTGCTGACAACCGGTCGATGCAGTGATTTCAACTTTACCGAACATCAGGGGAGTCGGCCTTTCATGTGTGCTTAGTGCATCATTAAATAGAGGCCCGGGGCGCGCTTGGAAAACTCTGTGAAAAGGTGTCCTCGTTTGTCTCAGTAAGAAGCATTTTTAAAATCCAGTTTTAGGAGGCAACATTTCTCGTTGTTTTCGAGAAAGGTGCGAATTTCATGAACAATTATTTCCACTCCGTTATCAGTGGCGTACCCCATTACACTATGCAAATTAAACGTTAGTATGTTAGCAGCACAATCACGGATAATAAAAAAAAAACATTTGAGCGTTTTATGGTCAGACACTGTGCAAGTATATTTGTCTTCATTATTATCATCACTAGAGAAGGAGACAGACGCGAAATGTACGATTCTTGTGGAATACTTTTGGCAAGTTTAAGTAGGTTAAATCAATATTTTAAACTAAAGAGGTTAAATCAATGTTCAAACTGAAAAGGTTAAATCAATGCTCAAAGAAGAGGAGTAGAGTCATTCACGTTAAAGACTACAATAAATAATATAACCAGTTATTCAATGTAATCAATCACCAACGGTATGAATATGACAATTAGGTCCCTGCGAACGTGTGCACCTTTACGAAGGGTCTTATGTAGGGACCAACCATTTCTGGAGGGTTTCCCGGACCGAGGCCGCGCTGCCCCGTTGCACATTCAGCGACAGGCGCTGTCTGAGGAAATCGCCCGCTCGCCTATCGCCGCTGGCTAGAACTAGTCGCTTCCCGACCTTCGGTAGGAAACCGCGAGTAGACAGGCCCGGCTCGCCAAGGGTCTCGCAGGCAAGTGGGTAAAACCCGTACGCGATGTTCTGGTACTTCCACACCTTGTCTGCCTCGCCGCGGAACGAAGCCGCCCGGGCCGCGCCCGCACTAACCATTGAAGGGGCTAATGAGTCAGTAACTGTCGCGCCCCTATCCAGCATGCAAGCATGCAACCGTTTTCGAAGGGGCTTAAGGTCAAACCGTCATGTCCCGCGTTCCCTGTTCTTCTTCCTGCATTCTCTGTCCAGTCCGACGGGTTCCAGGACGCACGGTAGGTCACTGGATCATAAGGCTCTGCTGTGGGCTTCGTTCAAGGCTTGGTGTCTGGCTTGCCTCCCTGCGCTGATGATACAGGATAGCCCGTGGCTCAGCCCGTCTCCGCAGGCGTAGGGGTGAGCGTGCAAAAGGTCCGTCCCCAAATGAAGTTCAACCGCGATCCTCACCGACTCGTCATGTAACAGCGCCCCGATCGGAGCACAGGTTATGGCGTGGAGCCATACGCCCGCCTCTTTGGAGCAGACGGCGTGCAGCCTGGCCCTATCATCGTCCGCGACGCCTCCCGGGATGAGTTTTCTCCCCACCCTTTGCTCATATAAACTTGCCGACCGATTTCTCTGGCGTCCAGCTTCGGCGGTCTCTAAGACCCACAGGGCAACTGCTCTACGGCGGCTTGTTTCTAATCGAGCTTCTAGGTCAGTAAGAGCGACAGAATCGAGAAGTGATCTAGCCTGTTGCATAGACCTGTGCAGGGAAGCTACCGGAGCTATCTCCGATAGGACAATAGCACCAGGCAACCCTAGACCCCCCAAAAAACGGATGTTGAAGCTTGCTGGCGTGCTCCTGCCAATAGGCTGAGAATTAACAGTGCCTCTACTGTAGTTAGCACGCTGTCGTTGAGTCGCTCAAGGAATTTCAAAGCACTCTGCACCTCGGAACAGGTGATTGAGACGTAGGGCTAGAGATCTCAGAAGAAAAGGGCCTTGGCGAGATCGACCAACTGAATGCGTGACGCTTGTTCTAGCATTTAACAGAAGAAGGTTTAGACGCCAAGTACAATAGTTTGAACTTACCGTCAAAAAAGATTATCCTATTCTCGTGGGTGCCGTGTTTTGCTCGAGCCATTCCACTTAAATGTGAACTCCATCTGAGCTACGAAGTGGAATAAAAGTAGATATAATGCAGTAAGCGTAAGTATGTAAGCGTAGAACAACATGAATTTGATATATTTGATCCACGTTTGGTCTAGCGGCATGCAATCGGCTCACTTAATCACGCTGCGTTGCGGGGCCGTAGTTACTATTTTGGAAAAAACTATCTTTGTCGAAACAAGGTGGCGTTATAAAAAAAAACAGGTGCACATAGACAAGATATGAGTCTATAGATACATTATTTAGTTATATAAATAGACCGAATAAAAGTTTAACTCTAATCAACGACTCTCATTTATTTTTTCAGACTATCGACTCTGAGGACCTTGAACTAAATAAAGGGAACACCACGGAAAACCATAGGCCAATAGCATTTTCAATAAACAATGCAGTTTTGTGCCAGAGAAGGTTAATCGTATTTTCAGTGTTCTATCTGTGCGCTCAACCCATGCGAAACGTGTAATAGAGCGTATTATTGATTAACAGCGAACCTTAATGTTCAATCATTTTATAATGTCTCCCGAGTTCGAAGATTGTAAGGTAATCACTATGCACGTTCATTCCATCAGTAGCGCTATCTCCTCACTATATGCCTCAGTACATATATGTAAGTATGACATTTTTTAGGATGGATCTTCCGCTGGCAAAGAATATCTGTTTCCGTTCTGAAGGTGAAAAATCTAGACTGAGTAGCGGCCCGTTAAATAAATTAAGCTAAACATTTAGGCCACGTATCGACGTTTTGTGAAAATTTAACAAATTTGGGGTGAAGTTGAATCACGAATTTTATGGACCGGTGGTCCACAAACTGCTTGGCAAAGCTAAGCTTTGCAAGCAATGCAGCTACTAACATTGTTTGCTATCTGTTCATCACAACAGTGAAACTGTTCAGTTTTTTGAAACTAGTATATATATATATAAATACCGCAGTGGTTCCACTAGTTTTAAATGTCTTCGTTTTCTCTAACTGCGAGGTGCCGTTTTTTTTCGAAATGTTAGCGCAAAGATCCTGATACACAGCCGGCGGCCTTGCGAATTGTCGATATATGTAACAGTAACCCTATAGATAAAAAGACATGGTCCGATAATTCGGCCTTGTTAGCTCGTTTTTATTTTACCAATTCGTTTCCATAATAATTATAATTACTAATGCTCACATACTTCTCTAGATACGTGCGTGAGATCACAGGACGTTGACGGAAGACGACAAGGTCTTAAGAAACATGCCGTCACTATGGGTGGACCATGACATGAAAACGACTCTAAAAATATTCGTTAAACACACACGTTCTTAACTTTTTGTGACTAAAACGAATATTAATTATTAAAATTGTATTTTTTAGTATTCTAATAGTAGTGAATCTGAACATTTAATACTCTATTAGTGTCGGAATTTGGAATTACCGGGTAACACAAGAAAGTAGGCAAGCCCCTGGCATCTTATGCGTTGTGTCGGGATCGAATTATCCGCCGACGTTAACATTATCATTATTATGTTATTGGCATATTGTCTCTACCACGTAGACAGAGTAACAGGTAAAATAGTGTAAGATACTGGATTCACTCGTCACCTCGCATACAGAGACAGCATGCAGCACGGATGGACGCCTACAATGCCTGCAAGTACTGACACACCTACTCTTCATTCACGGTCACCGAAAGACGCTGACGAGCATAGGCATTTAACAGACGCTTGGCAAGCTCACCCTCTCTACCCTCACGAAAACGCGGCCAGTCTTAAAATTGCCCGCATGAACAATAACTACGTATGTCCCTGATCTTACGTAGTTGTCTTGTTGCTACATCTACTTCGTGCTGTAGCTTCTGTTACTGTCGCCGTTGTTGTTGTTGCGATTGCTTTTGTAGCTATAGTACTGTAGTGTCTTGTAGTTCATATTGTTACGGAGGATCTGGCAGCCGGCGAGAAACGAACGCATTGCCTCTGTATCTGGTAGAGTATCTCTCTCTCTCCCGCTATCTTGGATTGGTCGGTGGAAAAGTAGCATGCCGCTCGATCGAACGCATTGACGCAGTTTTAACACGAGACGAGAGAAGTATCATCTATCAGCTTTGTCTGTCTACGCGCTTGGCGCATGAATCTCCGCTGATCTCCACAGCGGGCAAGCTGGCAGCCCTCCTATGACCATGCCTCTGACCACTACACCCCGCTTTGATATGATCTTGGCGTCGGCGATTATGGTGGGGGCCGTGGTGGCAAAGAAACGCCCCCATCACTTACTGTCTCGCTATCTCTCTCACTCTTATTGGCAGTCCAACTTTCTTTCTCTTTCACGCTCCTTCTCTTCGTTCGCGTCTGTTTCACCTCTTCGTGAAACCTGTCTGACTGACCAAACCGCAGAAGGCGTATCGTACGTAGTGTATCGATAACGACAACGGTGGACCTAACTGGACTCTCTGGCTGACGGCCGGCCAGCCGAGGCAAATTCGCGTTCATTCAGCTGTGAGATCAATGAGCGCATCGATCAGCTATTGGCTTGCCCATCGCCTGACGAAGGTTATCGGGAACAGCTACATCACCGTGCCGACTAGAGACTAGCTCTGGTCTGCCCGGCGACGACGGAGGCGAGACCGTGACGGGGTTATTGGCGGTGGCGGCGATACCTCCCCCTTTGCTGGTTGTCGACAATTGACGACGCCATCCTGAACAAGACCAGAGAGTAACGATTAAACAGCAGCGAACGCGCTGGTCGGCGGAAGGAACAGGAGCTGAATGGAAAAGTAGAGAGTAATCAGAGACTGACTCTACCTGTTGTGTTCAGTGGGAGTTTCTAGTGCTGCCTCGTCACGTAGTGGACGAATCGCAGGGTAGCCTAAGGTGGGACATACATATATACGCACACACATATACATATATACGCACACACATATATATATATATATATATATATATATATATATATATATATATATATATTCATATAACTAAGGATGAGATCGCAAGTCGAAAAGATGATGCACAGAATATTTACAATTCTATAAAATTATGTACAGCCCGAAATGTCTGTCGTAAGACATTTCGGCTTATTTCCCTCAAATTAAATACAATACACACTTTATGTCTAGGGTCACTTATGAAACGACTGGATTTATTATAATTTAGAAGAATATATAAAATGCTTCACGGCGTTGCTGCTCGTCGACCTAGTTGCTCCTTCTGCGCGCCGTAGTCGCTCTATCGCTCATGCCCCTGAGGAAGTCCTGCCCGCCCCCTGGCACGAAGGTCCGGGTCCATCCAGTCTCTCATAGTTCCGAGCACTGAGGTCGCGTTACCTCTTTGGATCTCCAGGGACAGTCGCTGGGAGAAGAAGGCGTGCGCCCTCTTGTCCATTGTCGCCTGCCGTAATGCGTCGCCAACCCGAGAGATCAATGTTACCGTGAGAGGCCCAGGGCCACCCATCGTCTCGAACGCGAATGGCGAAAAGTGGTGCGCCCGACTTAGGTCCGCATACTTTCTCATCTTTGAGGTCTCAGCTCGCCTAACGGCAGTCCCCGGGCGGAACGCGCCGGGACCGACAAGGGAAGGGGTCAGAGAGTCGGTCACCGTCGCATCCCACACCAGGGAACGACCCTTATAGAAGGGTATCAAAGTCATACCGTCGGGGCGCTTACCGTCGTCTCTTGAAAGCCCAGGTGGTTCCAGGACGCACGGAATCTCCGCCCTCCGCAGCGATCTTGCAAGCATTTCATTGAGGGCAGTGTGTCTTGGGCACCGGCCCGCTGCGTGAGCGCAAGGACAGGCCGTGTCTATCGGGACCAGGCGATGAAGCTTGAAGTCCAGTCGCTATATCGTCACGAGCCGCCTCGAACATTGCCTGAGCCGCCGGCGGGAGCAGGCGCTGGACATTATCCGACGTAGCATGCATCGAGGCTGCCACGGCCGGGCCCGCCAAGGATCGAGCTGAGGGGAGACCAAGGCCGCCCATGGACGTGGGGAGGGCCGCCTGGCGCACCTCTCGTGGTCGTAAGTTTAGACTCAGCACCGTCTGTAGGGCCTCCACCACCTGGTCGTCGAATGGTTGGAGAAGATGGTTCAAATCGCCTGAGCAGTCTATGGACCGTAAAATATGTACGATGCGGCACGCGGAGAACGACGAGCGAAGCAGGTAGAGTCCCTGGTGGGCTCCAACAAGCGGTAGACGTTCCTGCATCGCCACAATCTGTCTATCAAGGGGTTGAGTTGTCCCGGCAGCGCAGAGGGCAGAACCGGTGCGCCAAAAAGGTTTATTTCGTGGTCAGCCACGACTCTACACCCCGGTAGCAGCTCGAGCAAGGCCCTCAATGAGGGGTCGTCTGGGTCTGTCCCCGGAGCGAACACCTTGCATTTGGCCGTGTTCAGCACCAGACCACTGACTGCCTCGAAAGCAAGGACTCTGCGCACCTCATCGAGCAAGTCCACCATCGGTCCACCAAGTGTGCGTTCGTCTAGGTACCAAGCGTTGAATGGCACTTGAACGGAGTTAACCAGCTCACGTATCCCCAGGCTGAATAGGGCCGGTCTCAAGGGGTTCCCCTGCTGTATGCCCGATGCCGAAAGTAACGTCTTGGCGCCAAACAACAGGACGGATGGCTCTTTGTACGCGTGTCCTACTAAGGTGAAGAGTTCCGGGACTGTATCCCGAACCGCACGAAGGAGGTGATCCCTACGGATGGTGTTGAATGCATTGCGAAAATCCAACTTCGGGAGTGCCGTACCGGGGGGGACTTGATTGCATAAAGGCTCTTGCTGCATGTACGGCAGTCTCTGTTCCGCCCGCCATGCCAAATCCCAACTGGTGCGGGCCAAGTTGTTCCATAATAAGTTCTTTGGCCTCGCGGCAGGCTATCTTTGCTGCGATCCTCCGTAATGTAAGAGAGCAGGCAATGGGGCGAATTAATGCGTCTTTTTTTGCGCAGTGCGAATAGGTTTGGCGCCGAACACGATCGCCCTGACCTCAGCAGGCAGTCGGCCCCATCTCAGGACGTTCATCACTCCCGGCCACCGGTCCGATCCCGGGGGAAAGGAGATCCTTTAGATGGCGCGGGCGGAGACCGTCAGGACCAGCGGACGAACTGGCCGGAAAGCCGACTACAGCTCCCAAGACGTCATCGACTGAGGTTTGATGCTGCGACATCGAGTCAGGAGGGGCAGGAAAAGCCAAGTGCGGCGGAGCAGGTGGGTGCTTGGTGGCAAGCGAATCTAGGACTCCGTCCCCCGAGGCAAATGAGTCGGTAGAGCATAATAGTCGGGCCGCCCCGGAAACGTCTCCTTCAGATAGCTTGCTCGAAACGCGGCGTGCCGAGTCCTCAGGCCAGTCGCACGGGTCCGTTCTGGCTCTTCTAATACCTCCTACGCGATACTCAAACGCCAGCCAT
Source organism: Dermanyssus gallinae (assembly GCA_003439945.1). Lineage (NCBI taxonomy): Eukaryota > Metazoa > Arthropoda > Arachnida > Mesostigmata > Dermanyssidae > Dermanyssus > Dermanyssus gallinae. The sequence goes on along the minus strand of QVRM01004177.1, from coordinate 8,507 downwards.
CGCGAAATGCACGGAGGTTCGATCGGACAGTCGCTGCCAAAGAGATTGACGACAAGGTGCGAAGTGGCAGTTGAAGTACCACATAAGCCAATGACAGGAGCGACTCCCACGAGGGGAGGTCGTTGTTGGCCGCCACAAGGTCGAGGACGTTGCAAAGGAGCTCGGGAACCAAAGGCCTCACCGCCCGGGGAACCACGCGCATCACCCTTGATTGTTGGATCGCAATGCTGAGCCTGTCGACCAGCGGCTGTCTCGGCTGCGACGGGAGTGTTGGCGCGGAGGATACAGTCGGAGTCTAGGGTTGTCTTCAGTTTTCTATAGTGCTATCCGGCTTTCTCATTTTAGAAGTGGTACCAGTGGAATCTACTTGGCGCAACTCTGTAGGTGTGCCGGCTAGTGCATAATCGATCGGCGCACAAATCGTACTCCTCATGAAAAGCGAGGTTCGAACGTACCAGGTAGTGATTACCATGCATTATGCACATGTGGCGTATGGTGTATAAGTAACGACTGTCACATACGGGAACAGACCAAAATGCAAGTATATATATATATATATATATATATATATCTCAGAAATTTCCAGCGTGATCTTCGGACAAGACATATATATGAAAAGCGTTGACACAGCGTTGTGTCTTATAGCCATAAGCTGATTTTGTATTCTTGAGCAGCAGATTTCACCTGCAACACATTGTTGCAGGTCACATTGTTTCTCTCACGACTAGGTACAACAAGTAGGATTTCCACGGGCACGCAGTGTACTACTGCATGCCTCATTGTATGGTAGAGATGAAATTGGTAATTAATACGCATGCTTTATTGTCGCGCTTGCAAGGATTGCAAATTCCACTGATCTAGCATTGGGGCCCCTGGGCCACTCACACAAACAGAGCCTCGAACAGGGTCGCCCGTTCGCTGACAACCGACTCATTTGAGGCATGACGCAAACGATCAGTAACAAACCGGCGTCACGACCGGCTACAACGGATCTGCCTCTGTCGATTGGCGGTTGCCACAATGACACCACAATCATTGTGGCCAGCAACGGCCGGAGTGGAAAAATCACGACACGCAAACGGGGGGAGGATTTGTTCCTCCCAACTGGGTGTGGAAGTGGTAGCGGTCGTGATTTGCTCTGGATGCATATGATGTAGAACGATGATTTTTCTTGCATGAGATGCGGCAAAAGTTACCTTGAAACAGTCAATAATAACGGAGAATTAACATTTACGGTATAAATGGCGTAACTTGCCACTCCAAGTTTGCAAGTTTTTGAAAACGAAATCGCTTCAAAAACATATGCGTCGCTTCGAGGTCAAATGCTCGTCGCCTAATGCCTAGAGTCGCCGGCCATCCTTCTTGTCGAAAAAAGAAATCGTAAAACAGAGATTCATATCAGAGTACAAGACCTAGCACCGGGGTAGTCAGAGAGAGTCAGAGCAAGGGAAGCTGTCAGAGGAGAATCGACTTGCCCACAACTGAAAGCGTTTAATAGCCAGTTGTCCAATAATTAAACATAAAATCACACTTAACGTCCAATTGATACACTGCTCAGCAGAATGAAGAGCGGGTCCTGAGTGTCCGGGCTCGCTAAGATCTAGCATCAACTTCGTCAAAACCACTTGCAAAAAATTGCGCTACTTCTATTGGACTCGCATGCAATTTGCTATATAGTTGATCAATGCGAAAATGGAAAATACAACTTTACACAACTCTCTCACATTGTGTGGCATGAGTTACTCCGCACTCCACCTGAATCTAAGGTACTCCGAGAAGATACTCCTGGCTTTGCGTAGGTTGGTCGCTTCGGCTACAGTAATGGACGCCCAAGGAATAACTATCACTGCCGCGGTAACGGCCAGACTAGCTGTACTCTGTGAGTCCGCTGAGTTTGTTTCATTTTCTTTGCTCTAAATCGGCTAAATGCTAAACTTGCTGGCACGGCGTTATGCATAACGTGCACCGTTTTTCAGCTGCACGTGTACAGAATTTCATCATACAAGTTATTCAAATGTTTCACTCGAATGTCACTCGGATTCCATTCGATTCGACACAACCCTAAGATCCCAGATACTACTCTAAAGTCTGCCTAAAAAATGTACTATTAGGTCTTAGAGAACTCTAAGCAAAACGTTTCAAAATGAAAGGCACAAAAAGCCATCCGTGGAATAATCGCATGTTAGTCGCTTCAAGGCGAAGAAGAACCGAGTTCTAAGGAGAGCAATTTGAAAACTTTGAGACAAAATCCGCAGAATGAATTATGGGCCGTTTTTAGCCGCCGATAAAACCTGAATTTACCATTTTCTCCAGAACGGGAAAGATGCCTCCAGGGAGGGGATTACACGCGGCGAAATGCCTCTTACCTGAAGAAGGAGACAAATTTCGACCCAGAATGGCTTAGGCAACCGTTTTCTGAGAAGAAAAAGGTATTCTATTATTTGACTTCCTTTTCACAGGTTGAGCGATAACTAGGAAGTACTACGCAACGTTCTTAGGCAATTTCAATGCAGAAGAGGACTGCGTTGTGTCACCACGGCAATGCGCTCACGATCTGGAGTTTCCAAATTGTCTCCCATATTCCCCGGATGTGGCCCCTTGTGACTATTATCTGTTTCGAAACCTCCCAAAGTATCTCTCCGGAAAAGATATCAGAGCTACACAGATGTGATATGCATCGTGGACGATTAAGAATTCTGAATATTTTGGTCGGGGTACAATACTGAATTATAAGACGTACGCAGTCTTATTCCTGAATTGTTTGTATTCCGTGCTGTGAACCTACCCATGGTCTATATATATATGTGAATAACTTGATTTTATTTCGATGCAACCGGCCGGGTTAGGTATGAACAAGGGGGTGGATCAATGTTCAAATGGACTATACCTATCCATATGTGAACGGGAAGACTCTGAGCTTTATTGCTTGTTCCCAGAAATCGAACAAGGTATGCTTTTCAGCTCCACGATCGCTGGCAGCGGTTCTTTCTGTCTGGCTACGCTACCAACTTGTGGAGCCGTTACGATTTGCTCTTAAAACGCGTCTGGCTGGCCTCTGTCGCCCTCGAAACTGGCCGACGCGTTTCAATCATCTCTATTGGTTCTGGCCGATGGCAAGCGAAGACCCGAATACTTCACGTGTGCCGAAACCGGCGTGTCGTTCGCTCGGAGTCCGGCCGATGATGGCGCCGCTCAACCTCCTGACCACCTTCTTCGTTCCTAATACGTGCATCTAGAGCTTCATGACGCCGCGTCGGCGAGACGTCGAGACGCCAAGACTACTTCGTAACTGTCTGTGTCAACTTTTAGTAGTGAACACCACTTTGAGCCGCTAGACTCGAGCGGCAAGCGCCTGGGCACGAGTGGACACCGTGAATCGGCGCTTATTGATTGCGTGGCAGCGAAAGCTCTGTCGACACGTTCAGCAACAGCACGCAAGCACACGGCGACCGTGTGAGCAAGTTTGGGTCGACGCTTTCAGCAGCGCGGACGCGTCATCAGCAGCGTCAACAGCGTCAGCCACCGAAGAGGACAGGGCGGCCCGTCACCTCGTCGCGACTATCGCGACGAGGCATTTGTGAGCACGCATTCCGTCCAAAGGCTAGGCACGAACGCACCTGCGGGACAGCTGATGTGTGATTTTCCGTGTCTCCTCCCCCCTCTCTCTCCTTCCTTATCTCTCTCTCTCTCTCTCGCTCGCTATGTGTATCAAATGGGTGAATGGATGCGTGTCAGCGTGCTCAATACGTTTGTCGGTTTGGCGACCCAACTCGCAAGGCCAACATATATAATATATATATATATATATATATATATATATTGTATAACTGTGTACTCAGCTGGTGTTTGTGTTGCAGCCAACTCTCTCATGCTGTGACTGTCGTCTTTGTCGTCGTCGTCGTTCTCGCGTAGTAGTAGTCGCTTAGTGTTGCGAACGGATTGAACTGATTCCTTCCTGAGTGAGGAATTTTTGTTGGTCGCTCGAAAATAAGCTGACGACAGCGCCCAAGGCCGCCGCTGCCATCGCACGACAACGAACAATACCAACAAAACAGAACAGCAACAGCAACAACAAACAACGGGCAACTATAGGCGCTGAGTTCCAGCGGGACTGGCGCTGCTCCGACAGCAACAACATTAGCAACTGCAAACAGCAACACAGCAACAACAACAGCAGCAGTAGTAACAGCAGTATCGATGTTGTTCGACAAGCTGACCGTGATGTCGATATTTCGATGTCGGGGTGTAGCAGCAGCAGCAACAACAACAACAACAATAATAGCCACGTGCGCATCCGACAAGGGCCCGCTTTCCTGGTGGTGACGACTCGGTTGGTCGGTCATCGGGGCAATGGGCGGCCGTAGAGGTTTTCACAGCGTTTTTGTTGTTTGCTGCTGTCATTGTTGTTGTTATTGTTGTCGATGTTGTTGTCGTACTGCAGCAACCTGTACTTAGCCAGGCACCGATAGATCGATCGGTCATCGTTGTTATTGTTGTCGCATGATTTCTTAATTCAGTCACCGCCGTCATGTTTTATCGTCACGCCGCTTCATATCTATCTATGGTTGCTCCGATTGACCTGGTCTACTGTTGTTGATGCCAATCTAGGGTCTGCGTCATTGTTATTGTGGTGGTTGTTGTTGTGGTTGTTGTTATGGTGGTTAATGATGTCGTTGCTACTGCTATTGCCATATAATTAAGTCAAATCGACTTTTAATTGTTGCTGATATTGCCGTTGCTGTGAAATCTTAATGAGTTAAACAATAGGTGCTGCTGCATTCTGGAAATCTCTGACAAGTGCGCGATACTGCGCACATCTTTCCGAAATTTGACACAATAGGACAGATTTAATTGATTAATTAACGCGGGCGATTTTGTCCATGATATATATATATATATATATAATATATATATATATATATATATATATATATATATATATATATAATATATATATATATATATATATCTATAATATATATGTGTGTGTGTGTGAATCTTTAGTGATGTTTTCGTTAGTTAAAGGGCATCGTTAGGCAATAGTTGCAACCTGTAAATTAGATTAGATAGGTCGTTCTAAGGGTGTATAGCACTGATCACTTTTTTAGGTATACGTGGTATGCGCAAAGTTAGATAAAGATCAGCGCAGCAAGCTTAAATAAGTTCGATACGGGCGAGATATGGCTTGGCTAAAGGTCGAGACAATGTGGTGGGATATAGTGTTCTTCGGTTAGCCATCCAACCAGGAAAAATTGACCCTTGATGGTGCCTTTGGGAACAACGTTGTTTTAAAGGACATCGCAAGGCAAGGCTTGAAAAGGATTACACGAGACCGACAACAGAACCAGTCCCTCTGGCAGATGGTGTCTCAAGCTACGTGTAGGAGAAATTCTTATACGTTCAGAGTGAGTGTCGTGAAGCATAACTCGTCGTGATGTGCGGTATTAACGTGTTGTCCACACGTTGGCAATACGTACACACCTGGCAATACATAGTAAAGCTAAATGATAGTACTTTGTAGTGCATTTCTTGCATGGGGTGGTTGGCGAAAACGCGAAAATGTTTACAGTCATTGGGGGAAGAAAACTATTAAGTGCCTTACATCGAACCCTTGTCCATAAGCTGCAGTGCCTGTATAGATGAGTAGTGTAATCGATTAAAGAAGCATATAAACAGTTGTTGCTAAGTCATAGCGGAGACGCATAAGAACGTGGCATAAGTGCATCTTAACGCTATCCAGCTTCGGGGCTACTAGCGACAGTAGAGATAGTTGGATAGCTGGTGATAAAATAGTCGAAATGTTATCTACCACACAAGCCATGCTTGTAATATTTGCTTCCGGAACGTAACGTAGGACTCACGTCAATTGGAGACACCTTGTTTCTTCTCGGCATATTGTCATTGCCCCGCACTTTCTATCGTTCTTTCTCACAGTCCCTTTCTATCTATTTTTTTTAAACGATATATTCAAAAGTGCCCTAATGATTTTTTTGCGTATTAGCCAGATACACAGGCAGTTTCTTACATCCTTAGAAGTTCCTCCGATAGCTCATCCGTTTCTCCTCCTCCTTCTCCTTCGCCTAATGAGGCCAATATTGCTATAACCTTCCCTCGTTGAACGTCCAAAGAGTAATATAGAAAATGCTAGCCTCTCGAACGGTCGCCTCTTTCTCCCTTGATATTTATATTTTTCGCCAGTTCCAATAAACATGTACTTGGTTATTTGCATGGGCTCCCATGCGTTTCGAATGCTAACCATCTCAAACTCAGGAATGAAAGACTAAAGATGAAAGCTAGTATATATATAAATATACACCGGGTTTGCTTGAATCTTCAATCAGGCATATAATTACAGTGACTTATATAGTCGATTAGTATCAACGCAGAATTGATTGAAATGTACCTTGGAGTGAACAACTATCTCCGCGCGAATGTGCAGCCACAGGTTATCTAACGCAGGATTAGTCCACTTCAACAACGCGCCCCGAGCAGATGATGCATTTCCTCGCTGATGGTCAAGCGACATCCTCTGACGCAAAAATTCGGATAATCTCGAGTCTCCCATCGAAAGATTAAGGCCTATATCCTTCCTGGGCTCGTTTACACTCCAACTGACAAGCGCGCTTATCAGTTCAGTGAAAGGGGCCTGGATCTCTCATTGTATCGAACGCCAACGGGCAACTAAGGCCGTTGGTTCGGATAACCGACGCCATAGTATTCTTCTGCATTTTTGGCCTCTGCTAGCCTGGAAGCATAACCCTGCTCATTCGGCACCTGCACCCACCATAGTTGGACCCCAACAAGCATGCGACTACGCTCAAAGGAGACCAGACTGAGACTGTTAGGTATTTTTCTATCGTCCCTGGGTAGATCCGGGGGTTTCCACTATGGAAAGACACCGGCAGATCGCAGTGCCCGACTAGAGAAGGTCTTTTAAAGCGGAGTGACGTGCTCGTCGGCCTGCAATCAAAGCGTATGGCAGGACATGGTGTGGCAACGGTCCATAAGATTACCACTACGACATCGGTGAGGCACAACTAGGTCAACACCAGCCACAAATATGTCGAGTCCAGTGGCGTGTTGCATTCACCTGCGCCTCGCGACCGGACCGTCTATGAGGTAATGCAAAAGCAGTCCCCCGGACGTTAAAACATGGCTGGGTCAGCTCTAAAAATTATTTAAGCCACAAATAATTATGCAACTGCAAGTACATAGATTTATTTCGCACTCATCGCTATTAAAATGATTTGTTCACTTTAACAGTGAAGTCGAACCTAAACAAGTATATATCACAAAGTTTCGCTTATTCCTCCGAACTACTCGTAGCTCCAGAAAGCTGTATTAGTACAAATAGGCAGACCCCATATATAAACGCAAATGTGTTATGTTACGCAATGTTATGCAAGTAACGCAATTATGATGAAGAGTCTTCAGATTGTATATATATATATAAAAATTTATTTTGGTGCGAACAATTGTCTCCGCGCGAACATGCACCCACGGGTAATTAGCCGGGTACTGCCTGCTAAGGCCGTTAGCGGCAAACAAGACTGCTGTTTACGACTACAGGCTGTTTTTACACCTTTCGAATTCGTTCTGGGCTAAATATGACCACAAATAGCGTGAAAATAGCCTATACGGAATAGCTACGACAGATCTCGCTGCTCAGAAGCAGCATACATAACACCGCTCAAACGGAAAACTAGTACTTAACTCATTACGATACGTAAACATTTTAAGGGCATTGGCAAACATGGAGGTAAACAATGTTTGTGATTCGTGAGTGTTGATTTAGCATTAAATGTTTTATCTGCAAGCATAAAACTAGCAAGCGTTGGGTGTTAACATATTAAATTATACGTTTCCAGCAAATTACATTATTACCTCCTTATTAGCGATAGGGGAATTACATGTAGTTTCATTTTTTTTTCTTCAGCAGGCCATATGACGTATACTTCTTCTTCGTCGGCACTTTTCCTGCCACACTCGAGGACAACTGGTTTCAGTTTTAATCTGCACGGTATGCTCTTTATTAAATCGTTTTATTATCCAGTGTGTAGTAGAGATCAAGATTTTGCGTTATGTAACCTTTGCATTGAACGTCAAAAACAGGGCATGAAAAGGAAAACCGATTTCTGCATCAGCCACGTCCAATCTGGGGCAGCCACATAAGTCAACACTCTAGCGTACTCTATCTGTCCTGTTGACAATCGCAGAAAAAGGGTAGAACGTGTGCATAACAGTGCAGTGCGTCCGTTGTGGCAGCTACACTTAGTGCAATCGGACGTGACCTCGATAGGCCTAGTTGCAGTATTATTTGTTTCTAGATTTCGATAGTATGCCTTATAGGTACTGGCTGACTCACTGGCCTTCCTTTGATCTCTTACATGCACTTTGCCTTGGGCTCTATAGAAACCAGTTCGCGTACTTACTAATCGGATCTAGTGTTTTCATAGTGACATTGATATCGTTTCGCAAGCCTGATTTTCTCTTTACGCAAATCAAGC
>QVRM01004176.1:0-37119 GCA_003439945.1 Dermanyssus gallinae | reverse complement strand
ACTACTACTACTACTACTACAATGATGTCAACGACGACTACGACGACGACTACAAATCCTACTACAGTTGTTGCTTACTGCTGCTGCTGTTGCCGCCGCTGCTGCTGTTGTTGTTGCGGCTGTTGTTACTGTTGTTGTTACTGCTGTTGTTATTGTTGTTAGCACGGGACAGCAAGGCTCTTGCTGTTATTGCTGTACTGCTGCTGCTGCTGGCGCTGGTGGTGGCGATGGCGCTCCGTTGCTGTCGAACGGCGGCCGACCGGCCCCACTGTCTAGGCGCGGACGGATAGAGCCAGCAGGGAGGAGGAGGAAAAAGGGGCAAGCTGGAAGAAGGAACACAACACCACATCACAGCACAGCACGCTACAGCACACCATGGCACACCACACGAGAGATCCCTCTCATAACAACACTACATGTAGTCCGCTGCTGACACCATCATCGTCGCCGACGACGACGACACCATCAACCAGCAGCCACCATTACAAGTACCACCACCATTACAAGTACCACCATCATTATAAGTACCACCACCACCACCATCACCATCGCCACCGCTATCAGCAACAACAACAACAAAAAACAACAATAACGCAGGAGCAGCAGCAGCAGCAGCAGTATCTCACAAATAGCGAGCCAACTACCACTATCACCAACAGTACCAGCAGCAACAAAACAGCAACAACACACACAACAGCAACAACAAAACAACAACAGCAACAACAACAGCAACAATACCAAGACAAAGAATAGCAACAGCGACAGCAGCAGCGGCAGCTGTAGCAGCAACAGAAACGGCGGAGCATCAACAGCCAGCGACTACAGGCTCGCATCGCGCAGCAATAGAGCAGAAAGAGAGTTGGCTATCCAGCCAGCCAGTTAACGAACCAGCCCGGTAGGAAAGCAGGCAGGCAGGCAAATAGAGCCAGGCGAGCCACTGATGTTTGGTACCAGTAGTGCGCCAGCTCGCCTCATCGCCTATCGACCATCACTCTTAGCCTCAGCCTTAGCCCTCTCAACTCATCATCAACATAGTAGTGGCATTGGAGAATTAACGCATTAGCTGGCACGTTTGAACGTTGTCCACAAACCTACCTACCTACCTAGCTGCACAGTCGCAGTTAGCGGATACTTTTCTTCTTCTACATCTTTATGATTGTGTGCAGTGTGCTTAGATCGCTTGCTAGAGACCTTGCGGCAGAGCGCCTCGTGCGTTAGCAGTCCGAACACCCAATAACCCTGTTCCGATTTGTTTGTTCGTGCCGTCGTCCATATGGCTTGTATGAATCGTTGTATGATTCCCGAGAGTGAGTTCATATCTTCTAGCTCACGAGTCGTCTCGGTATGAGCCATCACGTAGCACCACCAGCCAGCGAGTGTCCCTGCATAGCGTTTGGATTGTTGTGCATTGCGTCCCCCCGTTAACCGTCCATCGATCCAACTGACGGCTTACCATTATTACAAGCAGGAAGTCAGCGGATTGAACAGCAACCGTGATATTTTTTGTGTGATCAGTTCATCATTTGTGATCAGTGAAACGTATGGAGGTAACTCATCTGCAGCCGTTAACTGCTGTGTCGTCGTCGTCGTCATCGACACGTCAACGAAAGTAGCGCTTCCAGTCGCAAATTACTCTACTCGATCATCGTGTGCTTTTAGGTAGTGCGAACAGAATCCTCATCGAAGGATACAATGGTGTACGTGCATCAACGAAGCGGCGGATACCACACTCATCGTACTAAAGGACTATCAAAGGCGCAAATCAGATGCAAAGTTCGCTGCAATGCCGATCACAACGGCCTATAGTAGTCCGGTTAGCGTCAGCAACAGCAGCAGCAGTGTTTTTTGTTGAAAATCCACGATGAAGAAGCCCCTACTTCACAGGTTCGTATGCAACGGCATGAAAACAGCACGATTCTGTGGCCGGATGGATGCTCGACACGCTGCGATTAAGCGATCAATCAGCAGACCAGCTTGTCCCGTGACCTACAAGCCCAGCCGTCCGTGTTTCGTTTCGCGCGACCAATGCTAATGTCGGTGCAGTTGGGCGGACCGACGGACAGCTGATCTGTTCGCTGGCATCTGTACATTACGTGTAGCGTAGGTGATTCGAGGCACTCGAACGCAAATCAAGCGCCTGTGTAAGCGAGCCAGCCAGCCAGCTAGCCAGCCAGTGGGGCCATTTGTGTTTGTTTGCCAGCTACTACTCGAGAGAGAGAGAGAGAGACAAGAGGGAAAATGGTGCAACAGAGACGCCGCAGATTGACGGCCGACATGATCGGCCAACCGACGAATTTCGTGCACTTTGATGGCCCGTCTTTCGTACAGGACCGGTCTTCACTCCTCCGGCGCCGGCGGCGTCGCCGACGACGACGACAACGACGTCCACCCCACCACCTCGACGAGAGTCGGTGTCGCTCGATGTTCGACCCGCCTGCCGCAGAGATCCGGATCCGGAACCTCGTCGGGTGGACCCGCTAAGAACGGCTTCGCGAGGCGACTCATGTTCCGCAGCGACTCGCCACCCGGCGAATGCTGTTTCCCGACTTCGTTACTGATTCGGCCGTCGGCATCCAGCAGCCCGTCTTCGAGCTCAGCTGCTTCGGCGAAGTTTCAAACCACCACCACCAACAGCAGCAGCAGCAGCAGCAACAGCGGTTTGGGCTTGAGACGGTCGGGCCCAATCGAGATCAGTGCCCCGTTCAACTTTGTTCACATTCAACATGTCTCGTTGGAGTCGCTACAAGAGCGGCGGCCCGTCAGTACGGACTGGCGGCCGCATCTTTCGTAAGACGGAAGTGGCCGCGCTCTAGATTAAGACAAACAATCAACTTGTAGGTAGTAGGTACTAGGGCGCGGGCGCTCATCATCATCATCATCATCACCATCATGGACGACCCCCATTTCCGAGGCCTTCCTGAACTGGTCATTAGGTTCACTAGCAATCATAACAAAACACATTGAGTCTACGAAGGCCAACGGCCAGAAGTAAACGATGCGACGAGCGCATCGTCAGCAACATAGCTATTAAGACAGCAACAAAAGGAATCATAGCACACCTATTTATCATATATATTTATATTTTATATATATATATATATATATATAGATATAAGAGATATATATATATATATATATAATATACTAATATATAATATATATATATATATATAATATATATATATATATTTATATATATAAAACTAAATATCAAGCGAAACTTAAGGAAAACAACAATATTCTGTGCAATACCATACACGTAACGCCAACGGCAACAACAGCAGCAATTGACGGCCCAATAGGACAATTATAGGCAAACGTGTTTCTTCGATAGTAGCCATGTCGATAGTACTATTTTTTGTGTGCTAACCTGCGAGCGGAATCGAGAGGGCAAAACGCAAACACCACCGAGAGAGAACGAGCGATAAATTAACGAGTTTTATTTCGCCGGATTGACTATCGGCCATGCGCCAGCGCCGTGTTTCTTCTGCCCACTGTCGGGCAATATCGCCACAGTCGAACATCTCCAATATTGTACACAAACATCAAGATTGCGAGCATCAACAACAACAACAAGAACAACATTGTGATGTCGACAACGCCACCCCCGCCGGCTATGATGCTGATGATAAGGTCAGACGGATTAATGGTGACCAGCTGATAGCAACCCCTTCTAACCGGCTGACACCCTGGTGCTATTTTTGCTATGCCTTTAGTCGACTGGGGGCGATTCCATGGCGTATCTCGAAAAACTACGATGTCATCAGCGCGAATTTGTTTAATCATCATCCACTCATTCCTATGCCCGTTCGTTCAGCTCCCCCGCCCCTCCTTTCCCTTCCATCACCCAGCAGCTCGGTTCGACAAACTCAGTCAGTTTTCGAGAAGCAAGGGCAGTCCATAGCCGCCTGCTGCGGCTATGGAGTGTTCTTGCTTCTCGTTGTTGTTGTTGTTGTTGTTGTTGTTGTTGTGTGCCTGTCGACATTGCCGCAAGGATGCATTTTAGTGCCGAGTACTGAGTGCGTATCAAACAGTTGTTTGTTATCTAGTTAGTCCGCTAAGTAGTTACCCTAACGTGGTTGAAGATTAACTTATCATTTGTGTAGCTAACGCTGTCGCTATCGCTGCAACCGTGTTAAATCATTGTTAATCCATTTTTTGCCTTTTATCCATCTATCAATCGAAAAGTCCACCACATGCATTGCGCACGATATAACTTTATGTACACCAATTTATTCACTTGACCTGCTGTGCGTGCAATATTATATATATATATATATATATATATATATATATATATATATATATATATATATATATATATATATATATATATATATATATATATATATATATATATATATATATACATGTGTGTGTGTATATATGACCATAGAATAATCTGCAGCTAGTAACACCACAGTGACTTGCATTTACGTGGCTCATACGTCGACATTTCGAAATCGTTGTACGCGTGTTACTGGACGCCTATGATAAGCCTATGTTTGTCCGAGTGAGTGATGCCAAACTTTCTGATCCAGATTAAGCGTTGTGAGAATACAGCTGTTACGTGATGACGATTCTCTGCTACGGTTGCGACCATGCACGTAGATCCTGTAGGGACTTCTCTATGCGCAGTATGATTGTTACTGTGGTAATGGAATCGCTGCGCTTGCTTATCGGGAGGGGGCGTGTTTCCCTACCTGGCTACAGACCCCGCTTTTGCTCCGCCCCATCCTCGTTCACTAGTCAGACTAGTAATAGTTTTAGTAGTTGTAGTAGTTGTAGTAGTAGTAGTAGTAGTAATAGAAGTAGAAATAGTCTTCGTGGTGGTGGTGGTGAACAGTCTCATAGCACGCAGTGTAGAGCGTCAGATAAGGAATGTCGAAGATCATTGACCTTCCGATGCGAGGGTGAGAACGAGACCATGATCCATCAATCGATTGCGATATCGCCAGCCACCAGCTGGGACTGGATGCGATTCAGTGCGCCACCGCGACCAACGCCCCCCCTCTGCGCCCGGCTACGCCCGGACCCGCCACTATGACTACAACATTGTGATCTTTACTAGCTAATTAGATAAACAAGCAGACAGAGATACAGACAGACAGACATACATACATACATACAGATATATTGTTAGATAGCTAGATAGATAGATACAGACTCAACCCCGTGATACAGGTATTGATTACCTCACGACGGATGAAGCGTAATTTATTCGAATACACTACTACGATTGCACACATATAATCACTGCTACGGGCTTCATTGGCACACCAACTACGCGCGCCCGCCAAACAAATGAAATCCACATGTGATGATCATTCATTCGTATGTAGATCGAGCGAAACACTGACAAACAGCGACGTGTATTTAGTAAGCGTTTGTCGGGATAAGACATCGATCGTCCGCGTATAGTAGTCACCCGTTTCGGGGTGTTGTATGTGGACGAACCATTCTCGCTTATGTATACATACTGAAAAGAAATCACGTATTGTTATTTATTATACATATTTGTATTTCGTACATTCGATTGTGCATCAGGGTGTTCAGGTCTGAATGGGATGCCAGCTAGAGCGTTCATATATATATATATATATATATACTTTAGCTACTAAAAGCTTGGTCTAATATCATAAGTAGGCATGCACTTATTTATTCACGTCAGTCTATGTACGAACGACGATTGCAGCGGTGAAACGGAAAAATACACTCGGAATGATGTGGACGATTCCGTCGATATATATATATATACACCTGATTCATTCGTATGGTTACTTTTGCTCACGACACACCACACTAGGTTTATGGAACTGCTGGAACAAGACCGAGAGCGTTTAGAAAGGTCACCGCCGGATTACATTGGCTAGAGATCACAACACACCTTAGATATCAACGTCATGAACATCGGGTCGATTCCAGACAGTTGCCTCGGATAAAGAACGTGTATGCTTATTGGCAGCCAACTACAGATTGAGTTACCGTTGGTTAGAGGCGCTACCTTCAGCGAATACGGACACGTTACTGGATGGCACACATTTCCATATTTGCGTTGGCGTTCATTTCTGACGAACAGGTCTACAAAAACTTTTAATCACAATGATATTTGCACGGCCTGGCCTTTAGTGAAAATGCCAGGATAGCACAAACAGTTAAATCAAACTATAGCAAATCATTTCCGATAGGTGAAAACCCAGCCAAACTAGAACAAACTCGCATTGTTTTATCAAATAAAAAAACGACCTGATAAAGTAAGTATTTTATCGTTTAAAGAAGGAAACTCTGGGATGCGACGACATCTTATACATTTTGTATGTCTTAAATATTGCTTACATCACACAAGGCAAGTTGCATCGCAAACAAGGCCAAACGATAAAAATACTTCACTCCACGAAATTTTTTGGAAGTGGTACCACTTGCTTTTGAAGCCCACTGCAGTGTGAGTAAAATGATGGACTAGCGGAATTATCGCCGCCGATCTCAAGAAAAAAGACGAAGAAAATTTGATGATTGAGGAGCGCCCAAATGTTATCAGACCTCCGAATGCGGAAGGTGCTCAATTAGCGGATATTCGTCGCCAATTGGTAGCCGTTCACGGGGAGACTCCTACAAGTCAGTGAGGAAGTGGAATGCTCTTTTTCGTGAGGACCGGGAGTGTTTATTTAAGTGATGACGGGAAGGCCAGGCCAGGCAAACACGGCTGAACTCATCGACAAGGCCATCAACCTAATGAAGTGATCGGCGGGTGACGATACGAATATTGGCAGTGCTGGGGGAGGGGCAGCGTTGAAACAGTGTAGACAATGGCGGACTACATTTTGAGTTCCCGGAAGGTAGCGCGAAAAAGCTCCGCGAACCGTAAAGGCAACTTTGTATGGGGCCAGCACTGCAACATCTGTTTCGGTATTATAAAGACCGTTTTTTTTTAGAAGAGACAAAGTGATGCTCACGATTTTTTTCGATGTACGGGTTTCGATACTTATTGAATTTCTCGAGCACGGAAAAACCATTAACAGTGACGTGTAAGGTAAGACACTCCGTAGCCTACGCAACTCCATCACGAGCAAACGACCTGGGCTGCTCAAGAAGGGGGATGACATCAAGTGTACTGTAAAGTTTAGGTGGCGGCAGCTTGAGCATCCGTTCGAACATGTCGCCCTGCAACTTCCATCGGTTTATTTCATTAAAGAGCGTCTCAAAGCAAGGCGTTTCAACTCGGACGACGAACTGATGGCTACAGTGTAAGTCCGGCTTCTGAGTGAGCCGTAGAAATTCTAGAAATAGGGAATCGTTCAGCTCGTGCAGCAGTGGAATAATTGTGTTCAGACTTTTGGTGATTACTTTAGACAAAGGACGTCAATTATACCTACAGTGTAGTATACTTCCCCTTTTCACTCGTACCTTTTCAGTTGAACACTCATCATATATGTGTCGGCCCACAGTCAGGTCAACGTTTCCCTTCCCTTTGTCTGTTATTACGTGGAGATGCCGAACAATAGCAACGGTGGCTGATTGACAGCAGTTAACAGCCCCATTGGTTGACCGATCTGTTCTGCCTGCTAGACGTACGCTCTATCTACGTGCGACCAGGATATGGTTGGGTGCGTTTGGGATCCGACTGCTCCACTTGACTTGGCTCATTAAGGACAAGCGCGCGCGCGTGTTCGGAATCTGTTATGGTCCCTCTTGCGGCACGCCACTTAAGTTCGTGCTGCTATTCACCGGTTCTATCCTAAGCGTACCCTTTCGGGTTGCAGATACCAACTGATGACGACGAGAAAAGAAGCTGGCACTAACGGGTGTTCTCCCTAATACTGCTGCTGATGCTGTTGTTGTTGTTTTGGTCGTGGTTATACTGTTGTTGCGTCGGGGAATGCTCCTTTGCGCAGCGCCCGCCTCGTCTGAAGAGAGAAAAGACACGACCCTGTAACGAGTGATCGACCGTGTCGTTCGGCCTACCTCAACATAGTGAGTAAGATACGAACGATCCCTTCTTGTACACGAAGGGTCGTTTAACAATACCACAACTACCATCGATAACAATAGCAACTCCATAATCTTTCCTGCGGCTTATCGGTGGCTGCCCTTGCATGCGTGTGCGGCGCCGCCTACAGACTATGCTAGAATTGCGAATAGAGTCGAGAGCAAAAATTACACGCGTATCTACGGCTAACAGGCGTACGGTGTAGACTATGTTATGTCGATGTAGGACCAACGGTGTGAGGAATAAGCAGAATGGATGTTTACTAGTGGCAACTCTGCGTCTTCTAATGTCCAAAAATATACCTAAAGCGCCTTTTGTAAGTTACCGCTTCGGGCTGAATATCGCATTTACTTGGCGGTTGTTGTTGCTATTCGTGTCAGAATCCCGCCACCGGTATTAAGTAGAAATGCGTTATTTTTGAAAAATAATAATACAGACATGAAATGAATGGTGATGCACCATCTCTTCTATTAAGACATCTGTACTTCCATTTTTCTTTCTATTCCCGATAAGCTATTTTTACAGAATGACAAATAGATGATTTTGATATCTCGCTAAGGGTATACCATATACAACAAAATCACATGTGGACAAATGCGGAAACAATCTGCGCCGTTCTTAAAAACTTCTTGGGCTCGACATGAATATGAAATCATATTTTACAAGCGCTTCACATAAAATAATAGCCTACGGTCTCAGAAAATATGGCGGCAAGTGGTAAAACGAGATTTTTTTTAATTGAGAGTAAAACAAAGCTGGTGCTGGTTTAGTTGCAAGTGCATCTGCAGAACGTTTGATCAAGTCTAAGTTCAGCAGTACCAAGTTCTTATTCTATAATAGATTAGAAAGATAGACATGTATTTGTCATTTGAAATCGAGACAGATGTAACCTGGATGTTAACCGATATTTGTTGCTATGCACTTGTTCTCTACATTTTGACTAGTATAATTATCTATATACCTTTATTTCTGCCAGTGTCCTCCAATGTTGCAGTTGCAGTAATAGTTGTAGTAATAGCAGTATAATATTTAGTTAATATACAGTAGCATGACTTTTATTTTATAAATATAGGGTACAACCTATGCATACTACTCCATTTAGGAATTTAAATTGTCATCAAGCAGCTGATTTTCTGCTGAGCCTGCCACGACACGATTCTGAGCAGTCACTTTGCGGCAGTAGGATTGTAGCTCATTTACCCCCTTCACTCTATCGTTCGCTAAGTTGGGTAGCATGTTTTTCCCTATATATACATATTTATATATGATGTTAGTAATACACCTTACCTGTAGCATTTGCGTTCTAAAACTAACCTAATGTGGAGGCAAACGTATCGTCAGTTACGCTCGACATTTGCAATTACTTTATTCTCTTCCATGCTGGATATATTGTATATTCTTTTTACTGTTTAAGGAGATGTGTTGAAAAGCGTTGGTCCGGTTATTCTTAGTCCAAGTGTTAATAAAGGCACATGGGAATGTACGGACAACTCTTTTCAAGTAGCTAGGTTGTATCTGGCTTACCTATCGTAAAAGCTACAAACTACGCCACCTGGTTTAAGCTTAATCGTTTTGATCAACGTTTAATCACCTGTGGTAATGTTAAAAGCCGAACTCCTAGAAAGGAAGACAGCCAAAACAGCAGCTGACTGCTCATTGCAAGTTTGGGATTATATATATTATATATACATAGGCGTTCCGATTTTTTTTAAACTCGTCGCGTTAGCCTGAATTAACGTATGTTTTTTGCTGAGCACCGTAAAACGAATTATCTAACTCTTTTTCTCCCACTCAATCTGATCGCCTGGTGAAAACTGCTGTTGATTCGTTATGCCCTCTGATTATGGAAATAAAGCGACATGTGGTGTCGTAGTGCCGTCTATTTAATGGGCAAGCGCGTTAAAAACATGTGAACTAACCACAGTACAGAAAAATGAAGTAGTAATAATAATATAATAATATAATAATATAATATAATAATAATAATAATAATAATAATAATAAAATAATATATATAATAATAATAATAATAATAATAATAATAATAATAAGGAAGGAGATTCATTAAAGAGCTTGGCGAGCGGATACAGGAGAACACAGGCGACCGACGAGAGAGCGAGTTCCTGCGGCAGTTGCTCTCGCTGGCGGTATGCAGAGGTAACGCTGCCTGTATAATCGGGTCAATGTTTTGAGAGGAAGAGACTGCTACCGAGATATTTAATTATATATTAATACATGTTCAGACCTCACAATTGTATGATCAGCAATAAACAATAATAAAATAATAATAATAATAATAATAATAATAATAACGGTTGATGCAAGTGAGAATGCGGTGATCGATAATGTATGAATGGCCCGTGCCGCACCCGCCGCTCTTTGTTGTCCGTCATCGCGTGTCACGCCGGAGCAGCAACCGCGGTGCCTGGAGTGGAAGTTGCGGTGGCCAATCGGCAAACGCTGAGTCGCGGACGAACAAAAACGTAACAAATAACTGGCCCGATTGTCGTCCAAATATCGACAGCGTTGCCCGATAATGTCGGTGCACAAGCTGAAGCTGTCGCTGCTATTGGACGCTTGAACAAGCGACTGGCTGTTCAATCAGGCCGCCGCTGGCTTATATGTCACCATTGTCGCTGTCGGTACTGTTTATTATTTTTCAATATTAAGCTTGGAACCTAGATGGGTTGATAGTTCAATTTCAGATTTGAAAGGAGTTACATATACTTTAATCGTAAAAGAAAGATATACCAAGATGTGCCATTTGCTAGGATACAATTATTTGAATGTAAAATTCCATTAGGCGTTTATGAAAGTCTCAGATGCAATTATTCTTTATACACATTTACATAGATTTTAAAAATATATTAAAATTTTAAATGACAATCATCCACCTATTATATATTCGAGTTTTCAACTCGAATATTGACGACTCTTGTCGTCACTTGAAAATAATGTCGTTCAAGAAGGTAAATTTGTCGACGAACTTAAAACTGTCCTGTGAACAACTCCGACATGGACGTTGTAAAGAAGGAATGCGAGATATGCTCACCAGAAATAACGTTAAGTTATTTTAAGAAAAACGATTATGCTTACTTTTTTCTTAAAGGAATGCACATTAAAGCCATGAACTCTGTTTATACCTCTATCCTTCCACCCAGACGACCGCGACATACTCCACCAGAAGGCAACAAAATGGTTTATGTGGTTCGCGGTTTTACGGAAAGCCAACTATAACAGAAACCGTTCAATTTCTGAGCTTACAGTGGTTCCAGTGCCAGTGACTGTCTCCGAGTATTGTCAAAAAGCTATTTCTCATGTACTGAGCCTTTCTGGAGTAGGTTTTTCGGGTGCCTACAGCAAATTCCAGAACTCAGTCAAACCTTCCACGTTGCAAACAAAATAAACGTAGTATAGAAACTACTGACGAAATCGCCGACGCGTTGCTCATTGTTTGGTGCCCAGATCTAAAAGGAGAGCGCTAGAATGACGCCTTCAGACAGATGAACGCCAAACAAGGCAGTACCATCAGGAACACGTCCGAAATAGCATGCGAGACAAAGGCATAAGCTCCAGGTGACTCCACCGACTCACGACCTTGTTCGGCCCGCTGCAATCCAAGGACCGACAAAGGCCCAATCTCGCTACAGGAAAAAGACTGTTCCTCCCCGGAAACAGAATCTTCAGAACAACGTCACAAAACTTATAGAAGAAGACCTTACGAATCTAAAGAACCTTTGCATCCCAGGGAACCGCATTGCCCGCCAACCGCTCGAAAAAACTTTTAAGACAAATTCCGCTTCTAATATTTCAGCGGAACTGCGAGGGTTTCAGAAGCGTAAGGGAGGACGGGCTGATAATACCAAAGACGTTTTCATTGGACCGCTTTGATGTTTTCTGGCTACTTCACCTCACTCACGTACCTCGTGTTCTGTGATGCCGCCCAAAATATGGCGTCACTAACTTTATAGGATCCCGAGCCAAGAGCATGGGCTTCCTTTATGTTGAGCGCAATGTGGTTTTTCTTTCTGCCCTACCCTTGTTTTTATCGTAATGCACAGTAGTGGGGATCCAGGCTATTGGGATAGTTGTCGGGCTAATAATAATAATAGTCCAGGCTAAAGGGATAATTGCCAATCTATAGGAAATAAGTTGTCGTCTGTTAGGGGACAAGGAGCCGTGATGCGTTTGTGGAGCTCTGAGGAATCTCGTTTGCCTGGTAAGTGCAGGGGTTTGAACCTAGAGAGTGGCATACCAGAGTGAGGAGTGGAGCTTTCAAATCATTTCCAGAAACAGCCACGCAACGGTCGGCAGGCTTTGAGCGGAATTTAGATTAAAACGGCGACTTAACAAACTGAGAGAAGTAAGCACGATGCATTATCTAGACGGAGGCGACAACGCGACCGACCGATCGACCAAAAAAAGACCCATTTAGAAAAACAGGGCAGAAGATAAAAACGTAGGCGGGTTTACAGAGCCAAAAAACAAAGAAAGCGACCTGCAATTGACTTACCGGCGGTGGATAAGTCACAGAGGAAAGGTGCCAGAGACACGGCGCCCAATAACTTTTTCGAGCTAACCCTCAGCCGACATTTAAAGTCTACAGGACTGCTTTCGCATTGCCTCGGGGGCCGGGCCCCACAAATACAAATGAGGAGGACGGTGGGGCTCGCACCCGTGCAGCTACGTGTCTTTTCCGGTCGCGAGGAGCACGCAAATGCACCGGAGCCCAAAAAATGAAGAACCTACAGGAGTTGATCCAGGCGATGCGACAATGCCCAAGTCGCGCGCGGCTTCGAATCAAAGCCTTTCTAGCAGAGCATGCACTCTGATCGAAACCTCGACCAGTAGACTGTCCTTCTGTCTATTCAGAAGCGGGCGCAGGTGCGTATCCGGTCAGCTCGTACACAATACTTCTAATATTCTCGCCGGCCCTTCTCAATGTCTAAGTTTCACCAGTATCGTGGCGGATGACGGCTAATACCCTTAGCCTATGGCGGTCCCATTACTCCGCAGGCCCTGGTCAAAAGCTGGACTATCTTCTGTTTGGTCAGTCCCTCGTCTATAACTCCTTGCAGCTTTGACTTGCCCAAGCGTCTCATTTGCCACAGTCGTTTTAATCGAGGCACTCCACTTCTGTAGTCTCCGGGTGGTAAGGGCAGAGCGTAGAAAAACAGCAACAAATGTAATTATCATCACTCATCATCTCCTCGTCGCTCTCCACCCTCCATATATTGCCAATGGGCTTCGTCAAGTATAGTAAGATCTACGGAGAATTTAAACGCGCCTCTTTTGAATGTTGGGGGCAATCCGTCGTTGACGACCGCCCGGCCCGACTCAAGACTCTTATGTGGTGAGATGTAACAGCTATATATGACCGCAACCCCTCACACCGTCACCCAAGCGAACCTTATTCCCCTCCTGCTTGCTGCATTGTGTTTTCACGTGCCGCCTGTCCACCACACCGCTCTATCTAGCTTCATATCTGCTATCCAGTCGCTCATCTGGCTTATGATGATCGCGTTGGGCTCCGAGAGTACCCAAAAATCGACGGTTTCCTGTCTTACGGTCCCATCCAGTATGCCGAGCGTCACCCGACTAAGGTGATTTTTTAATTTGAATTACGCGGATCATCATTGCACTTTTTGTTTTCCTCCCGCCGCTGTCCAGTTTCAGAGGCCATCCTCCATTGGAATAACGGAAAACCTACCCCTGACTCTAGTGGTAGCTCTTGTGCCTTGCTCCACATCCATCGGGAACGGCTTGCGTACTTGGAAACTACGTAATGCAGCACCATCACTTTGGTACGAAAATGGTGGGCATTCAATTTGCTATTGCCTGGGAGTAGTCTTTTGGACGTACACTTTTGGTCGTAATGGCACCATGTTACGATTTTGCACGTATAAGCGTTAACGTAAGACATAACGACATATCGAGTTTTTATGACTTTACTTAATCTGGCTATTCGCTTTTTGCTACGCAAGCGAGCGAAGTGTCTTCCATTGTGCAGAATTTTCCAAACGCGCCGGTATAATCGGTTCCTTCATGCGTTGACTGGTTCTCCTGCAATCGTAGATTTTGCACAACTATGTAGAAAATGAAAAGGCAGAATAACCACTTTTATAAATTTCATTCTCTCTTCTAAACAAGACGTTTCCGCCCTCTCCTTCCATAGGCAAAAAATATTATCTTGCCGAGTTCTACCAAACCTTAAAATAAGTACATGTTGTTATAAATGGCCCTGATTTTTTTCTCTGCAATATAATTATGTCCACAATGAAATCAGAGTTTATGTAAAAATTGAATACATTTGTCTAGCACAATCGAATTATGTTGTGATCGAGAACTTACATCCATAGTTACTATATACTTTTAAACTGTTATTTAACACATTTAAAGGCTAGCTACATGATGACCTTGGCAGAAGCGTGGAAAAGAAGCGACTAATTTATTCAACATCAGGTTATTGCTCAAGGAGACAGCCAAGGAGACGGCTAGGCGGAAGAGGCTCACGCGGCATCTTCGGAAGCACGGTCGAGACGAAGATCCTAGGTGAGATTGAAAGGGGAATTCAGCCAGGCCCCTGAGATCTTGATGCATCAGGACGGTGTATACCTTGGCATAAGCCCCCTATGTATCTGGCCACATGCTAATATGTAGAAATATAGGCGAAGCCCGGGCTGAAGAAAGAAGTATGGCGAAGACACCTCTCCTATGGCTGTGAACAAATGATAAGCATTGTTAGTCCCGGGAAAGTAAGGAAACATCCGGGTTTAGTGGGTTTGGGAGTTCTACTTTAGTGACGCATGTGTATCTTGCATTTCCGAAACAATCCAGAAAAAATGTTTAGTCCAAGTTAAAGGAACTTGACTTTAAAGCTTTCTAATTTAGTACCGCTTTTTCCAATTTACAATTAAAATACCCACTTGGCGATTTCGTGGACGCTTTAGCCCATCATGGCATGTCATGCGCGTTGAGTGCAGGCCGACGAGCGCGTCACTCCGCTTTGAATGACACCTTTAGCCACGCACTTAGATCCGCCGGCTTCCCGTGCGTTCTAGAGGTCCCCCGGGTCCTTCGAGGAATGATAGAAAAAGACCTGACGGTCTGACTTTGACGCCCTTTGAGGCGCGGATGCATGCTTGTTTGGGACGCAACTGTAACCGACTCATTAGCACCTTCGATGGTCGGTGCAGGTGCGGACCGAGCAGGTCATGCCCCAGGTTAGCTGAGGCTAATAAATGCAGAAAATACTCAAGCGTTGATTATCCGCACGAATTTTGTCCGTTGGCGTTCGAGACTATGGGAGCTGCAGGCCCCCTTTCGCTCAAGTTGATTCAGCGGGTCGGTAAAAGCCTTAATCTTTTGACATGCGACTCGAGGGCATCCGAATTCTTGCGTCAGAGGCTGTCGCTCGACATTCAACGAGGAAATGCAGCGTCTGTTCGAGGCACATTGTTGAACTGGGCTAACCCTGGGTTGGAGAACCCGTAATCACACGTTCGCGCGGAGACAATTGTCCACTCCAAAGTGCTAACATAGTAAGATTATATAAATAAAATACAAATAACCGAAAAAAAATACCCACTAAAACCATGTCTTCCCTAAGATGTCCCTCCGACCTGCAGGATCCTTGACGGAGAAGAGAAACTACGCACAGGCGATGGGGAGGTCTCGGAAGCTTTAAGTCGTTTGGTCTAGCTTGTTGGGTCGCGCGTTGGAGGTAACTCTCGTACGCTTTCCACAATTGTTCTTCTTCCTGCTCTTCTTTTGTCTTCAAGATCGGCGCATCTCATCGTGTCGTGTGCTCCGTAGAGTGCAAGCACTGCGTTGAATCAACCATCTTCATATATACACCTGAGAACCACTTCCCACGGGATGATGTTGAACGCATGTTTTGCCTCTAGCAACACGGCCAGGAATAAATCCCTGTTTTTTCAAGTAGGCTCCTTGATAAGTTAAGCTTTCGTCACCACTTCGTGAATGGCCGACAGAACATACTTATATTTTCGGAATCCAAACTGCATTGCTGACAACAATTCGTTTTCCTCGGCGAAAGTCCTCAGTCGATTTTCCATGGTGACTTCAGCACCTTTGGCTAAGGTGCAGTGCTTAACAGGCAGACTGGGTATGACCCATTGCCCTTGGACAGTAGTACTATCTCGACGGCCTTCCAGATCCCAGGAGGCTTACATGTTCAAAATATCTTGTGATAATCCTTGCCATGAGTGAGGTCTTTCCTTAGAGGAAATTTACCGCTTCCGGCGTTATTTCGCTCAAGCCTGACGCTTTTTCAAGATTTATCCTGTCCGCCGCAGCCACAATTTTGACTGGAGTTACGTCGGGGACACCATTTTCGTCCACCTTGACATTCGGTAGAATTTCAAAATCTGTCCGATTGAAACGCGGATGCTGTGGGAAAAGAGTTTTAATACTCAAAGTTTCTTTCTTCAGATGCTCGCTCTTATTTTGCTCATCTTGCCTCTGGCGATATTGTACGATCACCTTCATGCAACTTCACTATTGTGTTTATATGATCTCCGTTGAACCCTTCAACTCCTCTATTTTTTATTCATTCTTTATTCTTTTCTTTTGTGTTATTTATTCTTACTTATTATATTACTGTATGCTCGTCTTCCTGGCTGTATTCTGCCAGGTTGTAATCGGGTAAACGGACCAAGCTACCAAGCATGGATTTGTGCGATACATAGGGAAAGAGAGAGGGGGCGCATTTTCTAGAGTGGCCTGTTGTTGCTGCCCGCAAGTCTGTCGTCTCCGGCCACCCCGGAGGGCCTTTCTACTGTACCAGTGGC
Source organism: Dermanyssus gallinae (assembly GCA_003439945.1). Taxonomy (NCBI): domain Eukaryota; kingdom Metazoa; phylum Arthropoda; class Arachnida; order Mesostigmata; family Dermanyssidae; genus Dermanyssus; species Dermanyssus gallinae. The sequence goes on along the minus strand of QVRM01004176.1, from coordinate 20,319 downwards.
ATTCTGCCGATGGCCGAGGTAAGTCGGCGATGGTATAACGCTAAGCCAACTTAGACTAGGCCGTTAGAGGCCCGCCGCAAGGACGAATAGATGTGTACTATATCGAAAGAAGCAGGCGGAGCATCGTGCGCCATCGTCGTCGGCCTGTCCCGGCCAACATGTGCTGTTCGTTCGGGATTACGCATGCGACCTAACGGAACCGACTCAATATCTGAGTTTTCAAAATGTCTAGCAGTTTGTAGCATGCATTTGTCTTGGCGATGACGCGTATACGTCGAAATTAATCGGCAGAACTTTGCTGGAGAGTTCCATTGGAACTACTTGGTTCAGGCATCGCCATAATCCTTTTGTCTTCAATCGGTGACCGAGGATCGGTTGTTAAATAAGTTGCGGCGTTAGACAGACTGACAATCTGACCACCGAAATCAGGCAGGGCTTCAAAAACGCTGTCGTGCGACCTGAACTTGGCAGACTACGAGATAACTTAACGGGCCCTGCAACAGCAAATAGGGCTATAGCTTACGTCTGAAAAAGCACTAAGATGCTGATGCCATCCAGTGTCGACGGACCACCGTTGAGCTTTGGCAATTAACTCACCTTATTATGCTATCTGTATTATCAACTAATATTCTGGACTCTCTAGTAAGTGGCAAACGTTCACGTGTGCTTGACCTATTTGTGAAGTTGCAACAGACATAAACACAAAAAGAACATTAAATTTAGAGACATATTGGTTTCATTTTCAATATGGGTTTTACGTGGGCAGGGCATTTTTTTTAATTATGGCGTGGTGTGCAGCACTTAATGGCTCGGTAATTCAAATTAAATTGGTGTGCATCTGCATATATAGTGACAATAATTATGAACGTAAATACTTCCCTGGTTCGATAGGCTCTATTTAAAATAGATATATCACTTAATTTTTGATAACTAAAAAATAAATAATAGAAGAAAACTTTTGTAACGCTTGCAGTTGCACATATTGTTCGGAGTGGGGTGCCATATTTTATACTGTTATGAGCAATACTTTGAAAAATGATCTCCACGCAGTAAACACACATCAAGCCCAGGTTGTCGTCGTGTATGGCTTCACCACCCCATACTAAAATAGTATTGCAGCTTAATATAATAAGGATTTACTTTGCAACACTCGCGTTTCTACACAATAACAACATTGATGAGATAGCGAACGCGAAGCGCACAACATGCGTCATCTGCTATCGCGATTTGACAATGTTAGAACTAACTTTTGTTGTTTTTCGGATGTTAGATGAGCGCAACAACGATCCTTGTGTGATTCATACGCGAAAGTGATAGTAGCTTTACTGCGGTGTAGCGTTTTATTTCATTCCGTTGATCGGCTTTCCAATCAAAACTGGATTTAACCAAAAAAAATTACGCATACATCCGTTTGATAAAAAAAATAACCTTGAGACAGAGCATTTTGCAAAATATTGCTCTAATTGGTTGCATGTTTTTTTTTTCATTTTCGGCTAGCCAAATAGATCCATCTGTAGTGCCAAAATCGACAACATTCGATCTGTGGTTTTCCCTGTGCCAGCCGACAACAATCTAGCTGTGTCCTGAGTAACCATTAAAAACGTTTAACTCAGTGATTTAACTTGCCGGAAAGTTTTCTATAATGCGTAATTTGTATATATTTCTATCCAAATGTCTGTAGAGTGCTCGCGTTCAAAATTGCGTATTAAGCATTTTCACGTGACAGCAAAGCTGATCTGGAAAGGCCAAAGTCCCCACGCAGCGCACCGGATTTATTAACTTGATTTTTTGTATGATTGCGCGTATGTGCCACTCCATACACCTATGTAATAACCTAAATGAAGCCCTATAAAAGCTTGGAAGGATTGCCGTTGCGTGACGCAGCTATACTACAGAAGCATCTAATCTCTGGTTTCCTTCCATATTAGTGGTCATTATAAGTGCTTTATATGCTGAACGTAGTCTTGATATATGAAAATATGTTTCGCGTGCTTAGTGTAGCTGAACTGTGGCAAAAACAATAGTTTGCCTCTTCGTTTGCCTTAGTCAGAAATGTTCAACTATTGACCATGTATCCACCGCGAGAGCTTATTGTTATTACTTATTAACATAAACGCGCACCGTCTCTACTTTGATTTGGCACCGTTTTGGGCTTGCGGTGGCAAGCCAGAAGCTTACCACCGCAAGTGTGATAGTAAGCTTCTTTCTGACTTGTGCACAGTATAACGAACACATGTAGCAGCAGTTAAAAACTATACGGCCAGGGATAATCCCTAGCACATCCTGTCTATAGCAGCTCGACACTGCCGCCGTTCAGGTCTTCCAACGCATGTCTGATAGTAGATGACACATAATTTCCTATTAAAGCTATTTAAATTGGCTCCATACTATCCGTTTGGTGAAAGATCGTACTCGTTTGACATTTAGCTGTAACATCTAGCCAGCTGAGAGAGAAGTGTAGATATTGCAGACCTTGCTGAATCATCTGCTCATTTACGTTTTAGTGCCGATAGGATTCTTTTTATGTAAAAATGCCAACAAATAACTAGTCAATGAAAAAAATCGAGCTGCCCAACTTTCGCAAATAGGCTGAACCTGCTAGGACCTGATAAAATATTATGACCATTTTCGGACAATTTCCTATTACTTAACGCATCCAACAGTAACATTAAGCCTTTACTTAACGCTCCAAATAGTAACATTACATATTACTTCACATAGGTAATAGTAACACAAACCTATTACTCAACTTCATCTCGATTGTAAAATGTACAGATGCATTTTCACGGAGTGAGTGGCATCAAGAGTCGATCTAACTAAACAAATTTCGAGCATGCAATGACCTTGCCCTTCTAGGCAGGCATCAAACAAATAATATGACCCTTTGCTGCCAACACCTACGGCTGTTAATGAAAAAAATACTTAAGTATATGCGCATTTAAATAAAATATGAGTTGCCGTTCATCTCTACTGGAGTTGCTCCGCTACCTTAAAGAAATTCAGTAAAACGAGTTCCAAAAACTGGCTTATTGTGGGCAAGAGGTTCGTAAAGAGGATTTTGCTTCTATAATAGCTAAGTGTCAATTAAAAAAATAATATTTGTATTATTCTGCATCATCTTCCAAATTGTTGATTTTACTGTCGATAATAAAGTGTAAGCAACAACTTCTAAACAAAATCTGATTATCTTGTGGCTACGTTGCGTTTACTTATAGCATCGGTGCTTTGCGTTAAGCTACTGAGAAGTGTTTTTAAAAAGGCGAGCATATTTATTGCTTTAGTATAAAGATTATGGCTCGAAAGATTGACTAAGTAACTGTGGCATACCTTCTTCCGGCGCACTCTATATACGGTCATTATATATATATATATATGGATCGGATCTCCTACTGCTACCAAGTCCTGCGGTTATTATTGTATTCGTTGGTGGTACCGCTATCGTTGCTTCTCTTGTTATAGATATATATATATATATATATATGTATATATTCGATGTGTGACGTGGGGATCTTGTGTCTTTGCTAATTGCTCCCTGTGCCATGTCCAAGCGCTGGTTCGTTGTCTCCATTGTTTATTATGAAGCTATAATTAGCTATTCTGATCAATAAGATGGCAAGACGATGCACGTCGTGACTAGGAGGTAATGGAAAGTGACGCAGAAGTCCGCCTACCTTTCCGCTTTTTCCCTGCTGTTGCAGCTGATGTTTAGTTAGCCGCCAGGATCCTGGCCGAGCGTTTCCTGCTGGCGGTGGCAGCAGGCCCTTTCCTCTCTTGTGTTCCTCATCCTCCTGTCCTTCTTCTGTTTCTTCAGGCCAAACGAAACGACAGACCCGGCTAGCGGCTAATGGCTGCTCCAACTAATGCGATCCTCCCACTCGATCGGTCTTCGCATCTTACCCCTACCACCGTGGCCTCTAGGCCGGCAATATATCGTCTCGACCCTGTCCTAGCCACCATCCTTAGTCTTTTTCCTTTTCGCTTTCGCCCCTGGTGGGCCGACATTTCTGCTACACCTCGTGTGAGTACTTGTTCCACCAGAAGGGCGAACAGGTTATTCGACACGGCTATCCTCTGGGCCAGGGTATCTCATTTTGATCTTAATGTTGTCGCGTTTAACCTCGCATTTCCGTGGAAATTACTCTGAGCCTAGTAAATTTTGCCAAAGTTCTGCTTGTAGCAACCGCTGGTAGACGATTTCTTCATGCACTACATTTGAAGCAAAAACCACCCAATTCCCTTGCCGACTGCTGCCAACATGGGATTATTTTAACCAAGACGTTCCGCCCGTTACATCTACAATACGTTTTTACACGGAGAAAGAAGTTCTTACACAAAAACCGTGATGAACTAACTGTGAGATGTTATTAGGTATAATTATTATTTTATTTCGCCTTCGTTTGCGAACCAACAAGTTAAGCGTAAAAACTGCAAAGCCGATCATTCAACCTGAATAAATGTTCGTGTTTGTACACCAACCGTTAATGGAATTGGAATATTGCCTTTCGGTTGTTTAATTTGCGAATGTTTTTCGCGTTGTAGTATGATTATACTTTGATAACAAAATGCTTACCGCTTTATATATATATATATATATATATATATATATATATATATATATATATATATATATATATATATGCAATTTCCATGTACTACTAGCAAGAGTCTAGCCATGTCCAAAACGTTCCATATGTTTGCCGCATAGAGCAAAGGTGTACGCACAGAATGGCTTAGGTGACTTAAACGACATGGGTGCAGGCCGACGAGCACGCCACTAGGCTTTGAATGGCTTTTGAAGGACTTTTAATTGAGCACGAGGTCTGCTGGCTTTCCTTGTGTACTAGAGCCTCTAGGCATATTCAGGGACGATGAAAAAAGATCTGACTGTCTCACTCGAACCCCCTTTGAACGTGGCTGTACCAGGCCAGGAAGTTACTGTAACCGACTTATAAGTTCTTTCGATGCTCGGTGCTGGTGTGAACCATGCAGGTCATGCTTCGAAGGCATGCTTCCAGGTTAGCAGAGGCCAACAAATTTACAAAGTACTCTGACATTGGTTTTCCGCAATTATTTTGTCCGTTGGCTTTTGAGACAATGGAAGGACTAGGTCTTCTCACACTCAACCTGATTTAGCGCCTGTGTAGAAGCCTTAATCTTTCGACAGGAGACTCGAGAGCATCAGAGTTTTTGCGTTAGAAGCTGTCGCTCGACATTCAACGAGGAAACGCATCGGGGCACATTGTTGAACTGGGCTAATCCTAGGTTAGAGAATTCGTGACCACACATTCAAATTGAGTTGCTAACATAACAAAGTTATAAAAAAAAACTATTAAACAATCTTCAATATCAAGCGGATTATCGATACAAATATTTGTTGTGAAATTGGGACTACGCAAGAGTGAGTTCTATATTGATTTGACGATATAAAAATTAGAGCTTCCGTTAGAAAATAAAAGCTTAGAGATTGGCATAGATGTCGTAGACTGGTGTGGTGGTGCCGATCTACGGAATTATTACTTCGCCGTCATCAGAGTGCATGATACTTTTTCAGCATCGTCTCGCTGTTCCTCTGAACTGCCTCAACAAAGCACACTTAGTCATCTGCGGTCATTTTTTATTTCGGACATCAAGTCTTATCTAAAAAATTGAGTGTACTGCACATGTTGTGTAGATGGTTTGAAGGTTTAAACAAATGCTAAAATTTAATGACTATGAGCCAGAAATAAAGCGATATTGAATTAAAGTTGAATAACAACAGTAGACACACCTTTGCCCAGCTTTGCGGGACTTTAGTGTTATGTCCTCGTGCTCCTGAGTGGCGCGTAGGATTGAGTCCATTGAGTTTATTTATATTTTAAAATAATATTTATCTGTAGTCTAGATTGACGTAACTAGTTGGCAAATTTATTTAGTGAGGTTGTTCATTACGATTGTAAACGCTCGATACACATATTTAAGTAACAATAAAAATAGTAATAAATGTCACATATATATATATATATATATATATATATATATATATATATATATATATATATATATATACATATATATATACATACGTACATACATACATATATATATCAAATGGTAATAATTGTCGTTTGTATCACCAGTTATTATTTCTTGTGATGTTGCTAATAATAGAACAAACATACAAACGAATTGCACTGGTGCAGATCAAGCAGCGCTGTTATGGCCTTTAGTAAATATTTGCGCAAATGTAGCAGGCAAATTGAACGACAAAGAAGTGTATCGAGATCTGACAAGAGTTTACATTGTACCCGTGTCAATAATACAATGTTTCTCTCTTTCGTACTATGCACACACATGCATGCCAAGCACAAGCCGGGGCGATTTGTTAGTATGTGCATTTATCCGACGTAGCCTTGCCCCAAATGGACGTAGCAGCAATCGTTTCGAAAGTCTTTCGTTCTTCGATGCGAGGAGTACCTGGATCATCATACATCGGCGAACCGAGCCGCCACATCGTCGCGGCGCCCAGTCAACAACGAGAACGACCTTCAACGTCTGCTGTCGCTAAGGCCGGCGCCCATACGGGGAGTCGTCAAGAGGGGGGGAGGGAGTTCGGCTGATCCGTACGACCTTTTCGGCAAGTTTCCGGCCGCACCTCACGGCCAAGCCCCTCGCGTACCGCTGGCACGTCCGTCATCCGATCGGATGGATCTTATTCCCAGCGACCTCTCGCCCCCCCCCCCCCCCCCCTCCCCCTCCAATCCTCCGTAATGGGCATAACGAACCACCACGGCCGGAGGTCGTGTGTGCTCGAAATAAGCGACACACGATTGCCTGGCCGTGGCTTATAGCGCGAGGATAGCGCGGCGACTGGCGGAACTAAGATCGGCGAGGTCAATAGAGAGAAAAGAGAGTGGCAAGCGAGGGACACTTAGTCGCTACTACTCTGACTACTAATGACTAATCGATTGCGTCGTAAGCGTGTGCTGCCTGCATAACGCTCGCTCGCAGGAAATATTCGAGCCGTGCCCGACGAGGAAGCTGGAATAAGCCTCTGCTTCCGTTCCGAACAGCAAAGCGCATTAAATAAACACAACACGCACGGCCTCCTGTTGGTGGGCCTGATAGTGGCCGGTGGCCTACAATTACTACTGGCATTTGCTGCTATCAGCGTGGCCGTGGATCATACGCTGTACGGGTTAGCTGCTATATAATCAATGTATATTTGAGCTCAATGTGCTAATCTATATAATTAAATGGTGCTCAGCCAGTGAATGCTACAGAACAGGCAAGAATTACCTGTCTAAAACTGTTGTTTGTTTAGACAAGATTTAGAGCAGCCTTTCTGTGTAGAGTTTAGATAGTCTAACAGAAACGCCGCACTGTAGGATGGTAGTGTTGTAATAGACAGTATAGATACATTCTGACGCTTGCATTAAGGTACCCTTCGAAGTCTGCCGGCACGGGCCGATCTAATAGAGCAAATGGCTGATTCAGAAGCTAAAATGCCAATATGACATAATGATGCCGCTCATATCAAATATAACTATTAAAAACTAGGAGTAAAGTTATCACTAGCATTACTATATTTAATTTTAAGCCTGTGTATTTATTTATGTGTTGTTAGAACAAATGATTGAGAATGTTAAGTAATAAGAAATATAAACCGTGAAATAGGCACATGGATACAAAACATACTGCCTCATAATATATATATATATATATATATATATATATATATATATATATATAAATATATATATATATATATATATTTTTTTTTTTACCGTTTGATGCGGTGAAGTTCGGTCGTGTTTTGTGTTGGCTCCCGTAAAATCCACTATTACGAGAGGCTTGACTGTGAATTTCGTGGTGATATTTGCATCATCTAGACTTTCCATAGTGAGTGTTCGAACGGTGCTCAACGTACGCCTGGAGGCACTCTGGTTACTCTTCAGGGGGTCCTGACTGCTTCAGGGCTTTCTGACAACTGTGTTCGATTTGCCAACGTCATTGCTAGCCATACGGTTGTGACCAACCTGCGGCGGTGATCGCTACGGCTTACGTGTGGACTTATTTGTGGAGCTGCCGTAGCGCGGTGGTAGCGTCTGCGACTGCCATCTGTGAAGCCTCGGTTCAACTCCCACAAGTGGCATTTTTTTTTATTAATGATTATTAATTTTTTGTCCCAAGGCATTGATAAAGCTTTGACAATGCCAGGGGAATCCAGCGGCAGTAAGCCGCCTGGTAGTTTGGATATCTCCAGACTCAGAAGCACAATTGCCAAAGAGACACCAATTGCGGCCCAAACCGGTGTCTCGAAGCCAGTCGGCAACAGAGCTTGTGGCGCATCCTCTGAAGTATCACAAGTCGACCCCAGTAGCAGTGCCGAAACGTCGGAGATTCAAGAAGAAGGTGCAACACCAGGGTGTAAGCGAAAAAAGGTTACAAGTGGCGATGAACCTGACGAACCATTTACGTTGGTGGTATCTAAGCGTGAGCAGAAAACTCTATCTCGCGAGCAGCGTCAGTTGGACAAACTGAGAGTAGATGCGTCTAGTGGTCTATTCAATGCCTTTAAGGTAGTCATCCGGAGAAAAACGAACGAGGATCCTGCTTCAAAGGAGTTCGCTGATGGCACATTACTGCAGTTATGTAAGGCCATTCATTCCAATTGCCCTGACTGCAAGATATCAAGCAGTAAAGCCGCTATATCCGTATGGGTCAAATCAGAGGATGCGGCCAGAAAGCTTACGCAACTTTCCGCAATAGGGTCGATACCCGTCACGGTGACCTGCCCGGCTCTAACCTCATTCAAGGCGAGAATTCAAGGCGTCGATGTCGCATTTACAGACGACGAGATACGCGAAGAGCTAGCAGATTGCGGTGTGGTGCACGCTCGACGGTTATTCCGCACAGGTCACGCTGGTAAAACCCCACTCAGCAAGGTGATCCTGACGTTTGACCGCCAACCGCCTGTATCTGTCTTCCTGGGGTACAAGACCCACTCAGTCGTACTGGAGCCTGATCAACCAAAGTTATGCTACAATTGTCAACGAGTGGGGCATCTAGCGGACAGGTGCACTTTTCGCAAGGCCTGCAAGAAATGTGGAGGTTCTGATCATCTGGCGTCCAGTTGCACCAAACAATCGAGATGTGTCAACTGTGGTGGCCCCCACGCGGCCGGATCGCCTTCTTGTCCGCGTGTGGCTTATCTCCGTGAACGTAACAGGATCATCATGGAGGCGAGAGTTCTTCAGCAAGTTAAGGCAACGCACCCGAGTGCATCGATCACGGAAGGACCTGATGTCACAGCCACAGTCGCAGAAGACGCACAAACTAACTGTTCCAACAGCAGCAAAGCTTCCTACGCAGCAGTTCTCAGGGGCATATCTACCACGCAAGAAAGCACCTCGCCTCAGCTGCTTCTTCCTAATCCGCGACCATTACCAAAGCCCAAGCAAAAGCGAGCCTAAGGCATACAGGAGTCGCCAAGTTCGGCCGCGACGCGCTTCTAAATTTATTACGAAGAGAAACATCCATACCAAGACGTCGCGCAGAGATGTCGGAGGCGCCTTAACAGACGTCGCTCGGATGTTAGAGGGCATCAGTCCTGATTTGGCAGCAACCTTAAAGACGATTGCAGAGGCCCTAAAGCCTCTCTTGGCCCTCCTTCCTCTTGCAGAGAAGCTCAAATCTCTTACATCATAATGCCAGATAACGAAAACTCAAACGATACTTTTGTTGTTGGTGACCCCAACAGGGCTACATGTCCTGTGTGTAGAGCTGTCTTCACGAGAAGGGGTCTTGCCAGACATATATCGGTCAGACACGCCGACGCCGTCAACAGGCCGTCTACATCCCACCAGGCTCTGGCAGAAGAATTTGATGTTAACACACTACTTACCGACATCCAGGCAAACATGCGTCATGCCAAACTGTTACGCATTTTACCTAAATCTGTGCGACCTACTGTTGCGGAGGAGCTCACTAAGGTCTTCCTAAACGTCGCCAAGGACAACGACCTCTTCGCCTGGTACTCTCTGTTCTCCTTCGTTCCGGTCGTGTTGAGACTTCCTCGGGCCAGGAAAGACGCTCAATCCCTGTCTGTCCTGGTCAGGAAAAACCTACGCGACTTTACATCGGGACTAAGGCTCAAGGATCTGACGCACGAGGAATCAGGACGCAAAGTTATGGCCCACCGCGATGACGACCTTCCCAGACGAGTGAGGGTCAAGCTGTCAGAAGGCGATATTTCCGGTGCTGCCAGATTGGTGAGCTCCCAGGATACGCTAGCGTCAGCCAACGAAAATACGGAAGCTCTCCGCTCCAAACATCCAGACGCGCCATTGGATCTCTCCATGCCCACACCCCCGGCAGTCGCACTGCCTTCCTCAACCTCACGTGAAGAGATACTGAGTGCAATGAAGACTTTTAGCCGAAGTTCAGCTGCCGGCCTAGACTTCATAAGACCTCGTCTGTTGCAGGACTTGTTGTCTGGTGCACTGGGGAGCACGGCCAGTCGACTAGCGGACGCCATTGCTAAAGTGGTTGATGTGCTCAGATGGGGCTCGCCCCCGGCTTCTCTTTTACCACTCATCTTTGGGGCAAGAATGTTTGCATTAAAAAAAAAGATGGCTCATTACGTCCGATCGCTTGTTCTTCAGTCGTTCGCCGACTGGCGGCCAAAATCGGCTGCTACGATAATAAGGAAGCTATTTCAGCAACCCTTGGTCAACACCAGCTAGGATTCGCTGCCCCCGGGGGTACAGAGGTAGTGGTCCACTGTGCCCGTGCATTTTTGCAGTCGCGCAAAATGCCAACGGTAATGGTCAAATTGGACTTCCGAAACGCCTTCAATAGCGTCCGGAGAGACCATTTGCTTCGAGCCGTCAAGTCGTGGGCACCATTACTGTTTCACCAGACGAACCTGGCCTATGGTTCAGGACCATCCCACCTAGTAATGCCCCAGAGCGTTATGGCCTCGCAGACAGGTCTTCAGCAGGGTGATCCCCTGGGTCCTCCACTTTTTTGTTTGTGTATCAAGGAATTGGTGGATTCACTGCAGTCCCCCCTTAACGCCTGGTACTTGGATGACGGGATTCTGGGCGGGGACCTCCCGACCGTACTTGACGATATCCGGAAAGTTCATGATTTTAGTGCAATTAGCGGGCTGACACTGAACCCGGTCCAAATGTGAAGTATATGTCACAGCTCCCAAAGAATTTGAGCCGTTAGACTTAAGTAACCTTTTAAACTTGCTCCCGGGCTGTCGCGTAGTGGACAAGGTTGACCTGGAGCTGCTAGGTGTCCCCTTATTGCCGGACGGCATTGCAAAAGCATTGGACAGTCAAAGAGATAAACTCGACTTCGCCACAGGCAGACTACCCCAATTGGGCGCCCACTGCGGTCTATTCCTTCTTAGATCTTGTTTTTCAGCCACGAGGTTAACACACCTTCTTAGAGGTTCCAACCTGTTTTTATCACCAGAGCTTTTACAACCATTTAATGGACTTAGTTTAGACATTTTAGAGATCATACTAAATCTTAAGCTGACTGATGCGGCAAGGGAACAAGTAATGCTCCCGGTTTCTTTAGGCGGTCTAGGTGTGCCGGACGCGGTCATGATGGCAGGACCCGCCATCGTGGCGTCATTGACCCAGGCGGCGGACAGAGTTAGAAACATTATTGGACAGTGATGGTTGGGATGCCTATAACGTTGAACTTCAAAAGCTGACCGAAGAATTGTCGTTGCTATTTGATTCTCCTCCGGAGGATAGGGCTAACCAGGGTAGTTGGACAGCCCCCTTACATGAAAAGCGACTAGCAGGCCTGATTAATAGAGCACCTTCTGTTGCTGATAGAGCCAGGCTTCGAGCTGTTAGCAGTCAAGGGGCTGGGGCTTGGTTACAGGCCCTACCCTGCCCGCGAATTGGGACTCTGTTAGACGACGAGACGACGCGTATAAGCGCAGGGCTGCGGCTTGGTGTTGACCTAGTCGTGCCCCACCGATGTCGTTGTGGTGATTTCGTAGACGCCTTGGCCCATCATGGTCTGTCATGCGCGTTGAGTGCAGGCCGACGAGCGCGTCACTCCGCTTTAAATGACACCTTTAGCCGCGCACTTAGGTCCGCCGGCTTTCCGTGCGTTCTAGAGCCCCCGGGTCTTTCGAGGGATGATGGAAAAAGACCTGACGGTCTGACTTTGACGCCCTTTGAGCGTGGCCGCATGCTTGTTTGGGACGCAACTGTAACCGACTCATTAGCCCCTTCGATGGTCGGTGCAGGTGCGGACCGAGCAGGTCATGCCTCCAGGTTAGCTGAGGCTAATAAATGCAGAAAATACTCAAGCGTCGATTATCCGCACGAATTTTGTCCGTTGGCGTTCGAGACTATGGGAGCTGCAGGCCCCCTTACGCTCAAGCTGATTCAGCGGGTCGGTAAAAGTCTTAATCTTTCGACAGGAGACTCGAGGGCATCCGAATTCTTGCGTCAGAGGCTGTCGCTCGACATTCAACGAGGAAACGCAGCGTCTGTTCGGGGCACATTGTTGAACTGGGCTAACCCTGGGTTAGAGAACCCGTGATCACACGTTCGCGCGGAGACAATTGTCCACTCCACAGTGCTAACATAATTAAGAATAAATAATTCTATAGCCATTATTCTATATATATATATATATATATATATATATATATATGGATAGCTCGATTTACTATGTGTTTGACGCGGATACCTAAATACACATATCAGCATTTATATTAGAGGCGCTTAGAGTTGCAGCATATTTATTGGGTCATTCAGAAAGTTCTGTAAGTTAGTGAGCTTCATCCTCTTCAGCGGATTGTCGTGAATTCGAACATATGTTGTCAATATGAATCGCATGCTAATGTAGTAAACTCCTTATTAGCGAATTAAATAATGCTAAGCGTATGTTAATTCGACTGCGCTGTATTTAATGGTGTATAAGTCGCTATCAAAAGTGACACAAATTTTCTTAAAAGTCTGACGTTGTAACCGTGGCAGAACTTTGTGTGCAGTACGCCGCCAATATCATTTTTTTTAACGTTTTTCCGTAAAGCTAGTGCCCGTCTACGGTTTTTTCATATCGTGGCTAATTTTTAATTCACTCCGGCATTTACCTTGTCTAAATTGGAAACCATGCAAACCAATTTAGGAGTGGCCGGTCTGAGTCTCAAACCCAGTCCTCCCGAATACAAGGCAAGGGCTTTACCACTAAGCCATCTTGCTCGGTTCAATTCACTCACTATATAGTGAAACAAACAGTTAGTTCTGAAGAGAAATTTGGTAAGACTATCCACAAGATTGATACGTGCAGAGTATCTGGAACGTATGGAAGATCTTCACATTATAGTAGTAACAGTGTTAAAACGTGGTTCTCCTCGTTTGCTGCAAATATCGTTTGGCCCAGATAACGAATCGCGTTCCTTATGCAGGTCGGCCACGCGTGTTATCACAATATTATAACAGATAATATCACAATTGTCTCGTACAAGTCTGGTAAATTTACTGCGAACTTCCCCTAGTAAAGCCATATTATAGTCTATGCTTTGCGAACTTCCCCTAGTAAAGCCATATCATAGTCTATGCTTATAATGCCAGATATAGGGTAATCCTAGCCGCTCGGTTTTAGACTCCATGGTATTTCGCCGCGCTGCCGCCGCGATTTGTGTAGCAAAGCTAGAACAGGCTTTATATATATATGGTTTATTTCGCAATAACATTGCATTTCAAGATGGTACATAATTTCAATACAATTCATTCCTTTTATACACTTTAAACACTTCAGCGACCGTCCCACCCGGCGAAAAAGTGCAAAGACCGCCGATGCTTCTGGCAGCTCGCTGCGTGGTATTTAGCGCATATCTGCGAGCAGAACCGGCAACGACATTGATCGTCAACTTGGTGAAATCCTTGAGTCGAACATACCAAGTGATGATAGCCATGCACAATGTATCTTGTGTACACGTGCCGGCTAGTGCATGCCATTCCATCCCAAAGCTCCCTGGCGAGGTACACATCCAATTGCGCTACCTCTGCCGAGGCCTCGGTCACTTTTCCCTGCCACTCCAACAAAAATTGTTGAAGTGGTCCAGTAATAGGTGACCTAAGCCTGACTCTGATTGTTTCCACTGCCGGCCCGCAACCCGCTAGCAGGTACACGAAGCGGCTTTTTGCCGTCCGGGGTAAGCAAAGGACCCGCTTCATATATATTGTGAAGCATCTTTCTAGCTGCGCAAAATTTGCCGCTGAAAGATGGCCCCACACCCTGCCAAGGCTGTAGCTCAACATTGGCACAATCTTAAGCTCATAAAGACGCACGGCCGCACTCACAGACAGTCGTCGAGGGTCTCTCACCTCTGTGTGAATAGAGGTAATAGCCGCTCGACACCTGTCGGCGATGTGCTGGGTAAAGGTCGTTCCCGTATAGTGTAGCCTCAGACCCAGATACGGGAAAGAGTTGACAAACTCCAGCGGTTGGCCACAACAGGGTATTACGTCTGCTGCGGCCAATCGACCCCCACGGCGAAACTTCATGGCTTTCGTCTTCCGCGCATTTATTTGCAGGCCCTTACGGTGAAGGTAACTTTCGACGTCACCGACAATTCGACGAATGGCACCGCGGTTCCGGTGGGCCACTACTATGTCATCCGCATACATGACGACGACGGCGTTTCTAAACTCCTCTCGCACATGGCGAGCTAGGTCTGCGATGAGCAAGGAGAATGCCAGGCAACTGAGAGGGTCCCCTTGGGGGGTCCCTACGTTTTGACAGAGCTGTAAGGTGTCTTCGCCCCTTACGTTTACTTCAAGGCGGTCTTCAGCAAAGAAGCTGGAGAGCACTCGTAGGAAAGAACCACCCACCCCAGCATGTCGAAATGAATCGACTAGTAGGTGACGGGGAGCTTTGTCGAAGGCCTTGACACAATCGATAAAGACGGCGTACAAGTGACCCCCGGGCACAGCCAGCACCCGTTCAACTTCCGACTGGAGTACGTGGATCGCGTCCTGTGTACCTCGGCCTTTCCTGAATCCGAATTGCTCCGGAGGTAAGGCCTTCTCCACAGTTGGAAGCACCCTCGAGATAATCAACTTGGCGAAGATTTTCTTGAGAGTGCGTTCCGACGCGATACCCCGATAGAGATTTGGATCGTCCACGTTGTCACCGTTTTTGCCCTTGAATAGCAGAGTAAGCCTGGCCTCGTGCCAAACCTGGGGTATGTGTCCCCCCGCTGAGTATCTGATTAAACAGCTTACACAGCTCCTCCGCTAAAACATCGGACGACTTAGCCCAATGTTCGTAATAGATCCCATCAGGACCACTACTCTTTTTCTTGGGTAACCCGCGCAAGATCTGCACAACTTCCTCCACCGTAAACGGCGAATTCATGTCGTGCTGCTCCAGAGTGAGCGGTTGCTCAATAAGTGGGTTAGGCGCGGGGGCGTTTGCATCGAGCAGAAGGGCAGTGAAGTGCTGCCGCAACTGCTCCTTTGTCATGCTGTGCATGCTTCTGTTTTGCCGGCGAACAATGTAGACATGGGGTTCGCGCTCTGCTCTCTCAAGCAAACGAAACTCCTCCTCCTCATCATACCGGCGCTTACTCTCCACAAGCAGTTTCTTGTAGGTTGCTCTATGTCGGCCATAGAGCGCCCTACGATCAGCAACTACCTGGGGGTCGGGGTGTAGAGCCCGTGCTAGGCGCAGGAGCCCCAAGACTTCCCGACGTTTTAAGTAGCAGGCCTGTGTAAACCAGGGCCGCGCCCGTGTTTGTCTGTACTTCTTCTTGACTACAGCCGCCTTGACAGTGGCCTCCAAAGCGTGGTTGCTTTGTTCAATGTCAGAAGTTGATCTCAGCAGCTCTAACTCGCGCGTCAATACACGCAAATCTAGTTGCCTAGACCAGTACGTTATCGGCTGCCGACGTGGGGCGCGTCCCTGGCCAGGCACACACAGAGACGCCAGCACCGGCAGGTGCTTCCGTGCTGGAATATCAAGTACCTCGCATCCTTGAAATTCCGTCGGATGTTGAAGATTGTGAAACAGGAGGTCGATAGTGCTTCTTCCACTTTGGCAAACATACGTGAATTTATCACGCTCATTTGCGCAATGCAGGCCTCTGTTTTCTAGAAGCTTAAGAAGCACATCGCCCTTCCTATCGGTGGCGCCACTATCAATACGACAGTTGAAGTCGCCGCCGACCAGAGTGGGTAGCTGGAGGTTCAGTCCCGCTAGACCAGCACTGATCGCATCGGCAACGTCAACATCATCGTAATGAGGTGGCAGGTAGAACAATGCGAGGTTGAAACTACCTGAGGTGAGTGTCATACAACACTCACCTCGACACACACATTGCATTCGGGGTGACCCTGCTCGTAAATAGATTGAAAGTCCACCTACTGGTCTTCCCCGCCCTCCGTCTGGAAGACTTGCTAGCAGATGGAAACCTCGCATCTCATCGAAATGCACTTCCTTCCTGCATGAAAGTCTCCGTCAAGAGTACAATGTCCACATCATCAAACAAACGCTCTGGTGCTAGCTGTAAAGCCCCAGATAAACCTTCGCAATTCCAAAGCAATAATTTGCAGCTGCGAGCAGCATGCAGCTGCCTTGGCAGAAGGCGTCATTGCTGTCTAGCTGTTAAACCATGCCCATCAGTAAACTCTTCGCATACTCTAGTCTGGACCGGCGGAGCCCCCAGCCAGCGCCGGAAACTCACGCCTTTCGGCCAGAAGGCGCTACTCGAAACTTTACTAAAATCATCATCACCAAAGGCCACGCAGAAGACGGAGTCCGGCCGGGAAACTTTGAGTTTCCAAATAGCACGCACTACAGTATGTCTCCCGGTTAGCCAACCACGCAGCTGTTCTGCCGACGCTTTTCGGCTGAAGCCCTCCAAACGGAGAGCCTTCATAGGCAGCACACGGTTTTCACACAGTGTTAGCTCACCTAAATCTACGACTGCACTTCCTGCTCGAAGAGGACGGTGCTTCCTTATCGCGCTAGTTTCGCGTTTTTCCACTGTTGTTCGCTTGTGAATTTGGGAGAGATCGCCCTGGCTCGGCCCCAGGCGTCCATCCTGCTTCTCCGGGCGGTTGCTGGCCGATCCGAACAGGCTTTATTCCTACTTGACTCTCGTTCCATTAAGAAAAGGGCCAGCCCGGTAAGATGAGTTTTTTTCTTTCCCGACTCAAAAAAAGTACGGGAAAAAAGTGCATTTACGGCCCTTGGTGCTGCCTTAAAGATGTACATCTAGGTTCTGGGACATCTCTCAGCACCAAACTTTGCACAAATCGATAAATGCTGTTCAAGAAGCGGGTTCTCTGCCAGCACTGAGCCGACTGGCTAGTAGGTTGCACACCAATAGTGGAAGCAATTAGAAATAGGCTCAGGTCGCCTCTCTAGCAGTGCTTGCGGAAGCCATAAAAGAGGTTACTTATGCAAATGTGTACCTCTCTAAGAGCCTATCAGACCGCATGACATGCACTAGTTGTCACGTGTACACAAGGTACATTGTGCGCGGTTACCACTACTGAGTTGTTCTACTCGTGAGTTTAATCAAGTGAAGGCCAATGCCGCCGCCGGTTCTGCTTGTAGAAATGAGCCTCACTATCAGACGCAACGGCAATCTTTGAGTTTTCTCGCCCAGTGGGACAAACGCTAGGTGGTAGCCTTAAGGAAAGAGATAGTTGCATTGACTGTATATTGCAAGTATATATATATATATATATATATATATATATATATATATATATATATATATATATATATATATATATAAATATTATGTGTGTACTCAATATGAATAAAGTAAATTCGAAGAACAAATAAGATGACACTTTCTGGGCTGTCGTGTAGTAGACAAGGTTAATCTGGAGCTGCTAGGTGTCCCCTTGTTGCCGAAAGGCATTGCAAGTGCATTAGATAGTCGAAGAGCCATACTTGACTCTTTGGCGGGCAGACTACCTCAATTGGGGGCCCACTGCGGCTTACTCCTTCTTAGAGCTTGTTTTTCAGCCAAGAGGTTAACACACCTGCTTAGAGGTTGCAACCTGTTTTTATCACGAGAGCTTTTACAGCCATTTAATGGACTTAGCTTAGACATTTTAGAGATCATACTAAATCTTAAGCTGACCGCTGCGGCAAGGGAACAGGTAATGCTCCCGGTTTCTTTAGGCGGCTTAAGTGTGCCCGACGCGGTCATGATGGCAGGACCTACAATCGTGTCGTCATTGACCCAGGCGGCGGACAGGGTTAAAGCATTATTGGACAGCGATGGGTGGGACGCCTATAACGGTGAACTTCAAAGATTGACCGGCATATTGTCGTTGCTATTTGATTCTCCTCCCGACGAGAGGGCTAACCAGGGCAATTGGACAACCCCTCTACAAGAAAAGCGACTAGCAAACCTGATTAAAAGAGCGCCTTCTGTTGCTGATAAATACAGGCTTCGAGCTGTTAGTAGTCAAGAGGCTGGGGCTTGGCTACACGCCCTACCATGTCCGCGAATTGAGACTCTGTTGGACGACGAGACCACGCGCGTAAGCGCAGGGCTGCGGCTTGGCGTTGACCTAGTCGTGCCCCACCGATGTCGTTGTGGTGATTTTGTGGACGCGTTGGCCCATCATGGCCTGTCATGCGCGTTAAGTGCAGGCCGATGAGCACGTCACTCCGCTTTAAATGACACCTTTAGTCGCGCACTTCGATCTGCCGGCTTCTCATGTGTTCTAGAGTCCCCTGGTCTATCGAGGGACGACGGAAAAGACCTGACGGCATGACTTTGACGCCCTTTGAGCGTGGCCGCATGCTTGTTTGGGACGCAACTGTAACCGACTCATTAGCTCCTTCGATGGTCGGTGCAGGTGCGGACCGAGCAGGTCATGCTTCCAGGTTAGCTGAGGCTAACAAATGCAGAAATTATTCCAGTGTGGATTATCCGCACGAATTTTGTCCGTTGACGTTCGAGGCTATGGGAACTGCAGGCCCCCTTACGCTCAAACTGATTTAGTGCGTAGGTAGAAGCCTTAATCCTTCGGCAGGAGACTCGAGAGCATCCGAATTCTTGCGTCAGAGACAGTCGCTCGACATTCAACGAGGAAATGCAGCGTCTGTTCGGGGCACATTGTTGAACTGGGCTAACCCTGGGTTAGAGAACCCGTAATCACACGTTCGCGCGGAGACAATTGTCCCCTCCAAAGTGCTAACATACCAGAGGTTATATAAATAAACAATAGATGACACTTTTGTTAGAAGGCAGAAAATCATTGCTATATCGCAGTCGAAGATACTGCTTTGCATAGATAAAGAAGAACCAAACTATATGAAGACTAACATATCGCCGATAATTACGTTAGGATTGCTATCAATGTGCCATTGGAATCTCCATTAAGTAAAACACGGTATCGCGGTTGCTTTCTATAGTGTTCACCACCCCCATGATCTACCGGTGATCATTACGAATTTGCTATTCTCTCGCACAAGCAACACACGTCTTCTGCTTGCTTCGCCACAAAGACTACTACTGGTTCATTTATTCTCATTTATTTCTTCTTATACATCACAGATTACCTGCGCATCCTGTCTTTCTTCCCGCGTCCTCGCTACTAGGATGGCGGCATGCTACCACCACTCTAGTCGCGAAGGCTATTCGATTTGACGCCACGTTCTTAGCGTGGTCGAGTCCGGTGGCGTAGTGCATTTGCGTGCGCCTCGCAACTGAACGGGACACATAGGTGCACGGGTTCGATCTCCAACCGTTGCACATTTACGAAGCAATGTGAAAGCAAAGTTGCCAGAACACCTGGATAGCGACTGCCTACAGGCAGATCTATGGAACTACATCTCAAAAATACATTGTTTGCGAACGTTTTTGTCGTTTGGTTTAATTGTCAATGCAACTAAAACTAGCCTTGCTTTTTTAATTTCGGCCTTTCCAGCGTGGGCTTAATATTTCCTATGACATATTGCTGCTTGCAGGGGGGTGGTCGAATTTGTGCAGCTAAAGTGTCTCAGTCGTACGTTGAAAAGTGTACGTATATGAAATTGGAACCTTGATTACATTTATTGCAACAATATTCTTTATGTACTTCATGTAAAAGTATTGTGCTACAGGTGATTGTTAAATCCAACATACAGCTACTTGGAATGGTGTATTCTGTAAAAATGTATATATATATATATATATATATATATATATATAGCGTTAATAGTTAGCGATGATAAACTTTGGACATCCAGTGGAAATTGCAGATGAGCTAAACCGTCACTTTGCCACGTTAGGTAATAATACGGTCGCTCACCTTAAGAAAAACAGGGATCTGCAAA
>QVRM01004175.1:0-55710 GCA_003439945.1 Dermanyssus gallinae | reverse complement strand
GATAATGATTGATCTAAGCGAACGGCCCGCGGTGGGGATTCCCTGCCACCAGGGGGCGCAGGGAATGCCTATAAAATGGTCTGAAATAAACCAGAGAGTCTTTCCGGTGTCGACGCGAACTAAGCCGGTTACCCGAACGGTGAGTGTCCTTATTGTGTTGCCTAGATACTACATTGGCGCAGTCGACTGTGACTGGACCTGGCGGTCAGTCTTGTAGCACACAAGGAGAGTAACCGAAACGGGGTTGCAGCGAGCGGCGGTTGGTGGGTACGCGAGCGGCGGTTGGTGGTTACGCGAGCGGCGGTTGGTGGTAACGGTGGACGGCGAGCTGTGGTGACGGCGAACGACGGCGAACGGCGAGCGGTGGTGACGGTGGACGGCGAGCGTCGAGTGGTGGTGACGGCGAACGGCGAGCGGTGGTGACGGTGGACGGCGAGCGTCGAGTGGTGGTGACGGTGGACGGCGAACGTCGAGTGGTGGTGACGGTGGACAGCAAGCGACGGTGCGCGGTTGGAGTGGTGTGTGAAGAAACGCACAAACAGGAATGATGTCGTACGGACCAATGCCGCTGCAGCAATTTATGCCGGTGGCCGGACCACCAGCGGCGCCCATAGAAGATTGGATCGTAGCGTTCGATGCGTACGTGGAAGCACATCCGAACGCGGAGAAGCTCGACGAAAAGAAAAAGTGCGCGCTTCTTAAGAACGCGCTGGGATTGGAAGGGATAGGCAGTACAACCTTATCAAGGATAGGCCGGTGCCGGCCAACGTGGAGGGAGATGCGTACGAAGAGATGAAAGCGCGACTAGTGGCACGGTTCGCGCAGAGGAAAGGGCTGGCGGCGGCCCGGGACGAGTTTAATAGGCGACGGCAGCGTCCCGGGGAGCCATTCGAGGAGTACATAGCCGAGCTGACACGAATGGCGGCCAAGTGTAAATTCGAGCAGTTTTCGGCGGATGAGGCTATCAAGACGCAAGCGACGACGGGGACGTCGAACCCGAGACTGCGAGAGCGGCTGCTGATGGAGGATGACGACATCAAGCTGGACCAAGTGCGAGAGATGGGCATCCGGTTCGAGCGCAAACATGGCGGAGGCGAAGATGTTAGAGCGAGACCACGTGGTGGCAGCGGTGGCGCGACGGCGGCAGCCGGCCACTGCCACACAGCCGATCAGGGCGAGCAGCCGCAGCAACAGCGGAGGTGGGTGGAAGCCTTGCACGGCGTGCGGAAATGATACGCACCTGGCTGGGTACTTAATGTGCCCGGCCAGGAAGGCGACGTGCTTTAAGTGTCATCGAACCGGCCATTTCGAGAGGGTGTGTGGAGCGGCAGGAAGCGCGCGGACGGTGCGCACAATAGAAAGAGAAGACGACGGAGCACGAGCCGGTGCATGGCTTGAGGAAGAGCAGGCGAGTCAGCCGAATAAATATGTGCAAATTTATACCCTGTGTGTTAGCTCGGAAATTAGGATAAATGCACGAGTAGATAAGCATGAGGTAAAATTTCTAGTGGATACAGGGAGTGCGGTGACAATAGTGAATTATAATGATGTAAGGGGAGTATTAAAGAGGAAAGTGCGGAAGGTGGATGAAACGGAAGTGGTACTTAAGACGTATAGTGGAGAGGTGATCGATGTATTAGGAGTAGTGGAATGTATAATTGAATTAGGAAAGAAATCCGTGGAAATGATTGTATTCGTGGTACAGTGGGGAAATCAGTATTAGGACGAGATGCATTAGCTAAGTTAGGAGTCTGTGTGGATTGCAAAGGCCGAAAGTGTATAGTGGATGAAAAGGTGGTAGCGGCAGTGAACAAGTCGGGGACAGTGGAGGAGTATAGAGAATTGTTTCAGGACAACTGGGGTTAGTGAGGGGGTATCGACATCGTGTGAAAGTGAAGCAAGGGGTTAGACCAACTCAACAAAAATTGAGACGACTGCCGTTAGCAACAGTGGAGGCCGTTAAAAAAGAAATCGATAGACAAATAGAAATGGGGGTGATTGAACCTATAGAGGCATCGGAGTGGATATCAGCTATGGTGGTAGTGGCAAAGAAAGGAGGTGGAGTAAGAGTGTGTGTGGATTTACGACAGGTGAACGAGGCTATAATACCCCAGGTGTTTCCGTTACCGCATTTAGAGGACTTGTTAGCAGAATTAAAGGGAGCGAAGTGGTTTTCGAAGCTGGATGCGATGTCAGCGTATCATCAGGTTGAGTTAGCGGAAGAATCGAGGGATCTGACGGCATTTATTACGCCATGGGGATTGTTCCGCTATAAACGGGTGTGCTTCGGATTGGCCTCGGCACCAGCAGCGTTTCAGAAAATGATGAAGGACATGCTAGGAGGACTAGAAGGAGTAGTGGTGTACTTAGATGATATTCTAATTTATGGAGAATCTAGAGAACAACATGATGGTAGGCTTAGAGAGGTCTTACGCAAGATATCGGGATCGGGAATGACATTAAATTCAAAGTGCGTTATTGGAGTGGAAAAGGTGGATTTTGTGGGATTCAGTATAAGTCGGGACGGAGTTACACCATGTATGGATAATATCAAGGCGATTAGTGAACTAGCGGAACCAAAGAATGCAGGGCAAGTGAGATCAGTGTTGGGGGCAGCGAGTTTTTATATGAGATGTGTTCCGCGATTTTCCGAATTGACGGAGCCGTTGAGACGATTATTGAAAAAAGAGTCAAAATTTGTATGGGGACAGGAACAGCGGGAAGCCTTCGAAGAGATGAAACGAAGGATTATACAAGCGAAACCCCTAGCGGTATTTAACACAGAGTACGACGTAATCGTAGAAACCGATGCGAGCAATATTGGCTTGGGGGGAGTGTTATTGCAAAAGGGCCCAGAAGGCGAAAGGCCGGTAGCGTATGCTTCTTGCACATTAACAGAAACGCAGCAAAAATATTCGACAGGGGAAAAAGAAGCACTGGCGTGCCTTTTTGCTATAGAACGGTGGCATGTATATCTATTTGGACGACGGTTTCGACTGCGTACAGATCACTCAGCGCTAGTTACGTTGCTGGGAGCGAAGGGAACAGGAAGAGCACCAATGCGTATAGGGCGCTGGGTAGAGCGATTGAGGGGATATAATTTTTCTATAGAATACCGCGCGGGAGCGTCCAATCATATTCCGGATATGTTGTCACGATTACCAAGTGCTGATGAATTCGAAGCGAATGATGCAACTGAGATAGTAATATCATATGTGACCGAAGAGGTAAAACCATTAAACTGGGAAGAAATTGCACAAATGTCTAGGTTAGATTCCGAGCTAACACAGGTACGGGGATGGATGCGGCACAGAAAGCCCTCGCCAAAAGATAGAGTGTGGGCCTCAGTGATACATGAATTGTCAGAAGTTCAAGGAGTACTAATGCGGGGCGCCAAGATTGTGTTACCGTTGGCGTGCAGGTTACAGGCGTTCAAGTTGGCACACGACGATGCACATCAAGGAATTGTCCGGACGAAACAGCGACTACGGGAGCGATTCTGGTGGCCAGGAATTGATAAATTCGTGGAACAAGCTATCCACAACTGCGGACTGTGTGCTCGACACGACAAAACAGCACTTCCTGTGACTGCTCCGATCCGAACCACACCGTGGCCGAAACAACCATGGACGAAGTTAGCATTGGACATCCGGGGACCGGACGTATCAGTGGGAGGACAACTGAGATTTGCAATAGTAGTCATAGACTATTATTCGAAATGGGCAGAAGTGGAGCTAGTCCAGGAAGCGACCGCAGAGAAAATAGTGGATTTCCTGCACAGACTATTTCACCAGGAAGGGGTGCCGGAATATTTAATAACGGACAACGGTACGCAAATGACTAGCAGAGTGTTCGCAGAGTTCATGGAGAAATTCGGAGTGGTTCACCAGCTAACCCCGGTCTATCATGCAGCGGCGAATGGACTGGTGGAAAGGTTTAATAGAACCCTGGGGGGATTCTTCGAGACAGCTAAACAGCTTGGGGGAGACTTCAGAAGACGCGTAGTAGAAATGGTTGGAGCATATAATGCCACACCGCATGCAACCACGGGTCGGGCCCCAGCCACGTTACTACATGGCCGACCGATGCGAACGCGAATGGATGTAAAAAGGCCGTTGGAACCCGCTCGAAGTGATACACTAATCCGCGAACACACTGAAAGGCGACAGCGAGCGCAGAAGGAATACGCCGATCGGCGCAGAGCAGCCACGGATGAGGTGCTGAGACAAGGACAATGGGTGCGCATCAGGCGGCCAACAGTAAGGAAAGGCGAAAAGAAGTACAGCTCACCTGTCCAAGTAATGGCACAAAAAGGGGCTGATACATACTTGTTGGCCGACGGAAGATTATGGCACCGAAACAGACTGGTGTCCGCCAAGCCACCAACTACAACAATAACAACCCAGCAGAGACAGGCACCAATGACTGCCACACAAGGTGGACCGGCAAGTCCCGGTCCCTGTGAGGGGGGGGGAAGAATCGGAACCCGAAGAACAACCGTCGTCAGAACAATCGGAACCAGAAGAGCAACCGGCGGAACAGTCGGAACCAGAGGAACGATCACCGGAACTGGAGGAATACATATCGGCAGAAGGAAGTGACACCGAGCAACCCCAACCGGAACTGAGACGGTCGAGCAGGACAAAAGCAACACCAAAATATCTGAAGGATTATGTGAGATAGATAGTTAGTCGTAGGTAGTAGGTAACGCTTAAAAAGTGAAGGGGGGGAGAGTGTAGTATATGAGATGGATGAATGTGGATAGTGATCTATGATGATAATGATTGATCTAAGCGAACGGCCCGCGGTGGGGGATTCCCTGCCACCAGGGGGCGCAGGGAATGCCTATAAAATGGTCTGAAATAAACCAGAGAGTCTTTCCGGTGTCGACGCGAACTAAGCCGGTTACCCGAACGGTGAGTGTCCTTATTGTGTTGCCTAGATACTACAACAGGGTTTCAGTTACCAACCGCTAATTAATTAGGCTACTACTAATGGAACTCATGGTATTGGCGAGGGGAATATACGCCCCAGATACTCCCCTCTAAAACGCTTCCAAAATTAGTTAATCGCTGGTGCTTCCAGCGGTTAGAGAAAATTGTCGCAGATATGTCGGATTCTAGCTTTGGGGTTCTGGTTATCTCCGCCCATGTGTGTTTGTTTTGGAAGCCGTAAAGGAGTTAGGCGGGACATAATGACCGAACTTTATCGACTGTTGATGCTACTGTGGAGAGTGGTCTACGGTTTACCCTTGCTTCTATACCTGTTAGAACCTCCTGCATGCATGCAGGAGGTATCGCATCTACAATGCAACATTTGAGATAGTGCACATACGGGATCAGCAGACGTACACGTCTGTTTTCACCTAGAAGTACGATCGGAAACTTCTCGTCATGTGTTAGATTCCTTGATTTCTCTTCCTGCCTTTTAGTGAGACAACTGTTGCAATCGCAACTTCATTAGCGTTAGTATGCCGTGTTCTAGATGTCAAGTCAGAGTTTATATAACACGACGTTTTGTCAGATAAACGATTTTTCTTCTTTTGCCAATTTGGGTTATCTTTCTTACGACATCTGCCATAAAATAACAGCTTGCGATACAAGCGCATGACATAAGCCACTGTACGGACCATTTTTACTTAACTAGAAAATTTGCTCCCGTCAATGATGATTGAGGTCCTGCTAAAAACACTCATCGCTGTAGCAGTTACGTTTGTTGATATCTTCGGTTCCGACTCAATTGCTTTAAAGGGTACTGATTCGACTATTCGATGAATACAATGCGGTTTACTCGAAGGTTTTTGCCACTCTGGGCCATGTAGCCAAAACAATTTCGTTTCTTTTTTTTTCTCTAAAGAAGTGCTAATAGTAAACATGTCTGCCGGGTTGTCCCTTGAGGCGACATAACACCAATCCTGCGGCGACGATAACTTTTGGATTTCTTTCATTCAATTCGATACGAACGGCTTCCACCGTTCTAGCGTCCCACCTATACAGCCCAGCACGGACCAGTTGTCGCACCAATATGTAGTGGCGTCGATATGTAACCCGA
This sequence comes from Dermanyssus gallinae, assembly GCA_003439945.1. Classification (NCBI taxonomy): domain Eukaryota; kingdom Metazoa; phylum Arthropoda; class Arachnida; order Mesostigmata; family Dermanyssidae; genus Dermanyssus; species Dermanyssus gallinae. The sequence goes on along the minus strand of QVRM01004175.1, from coordinate 49,659 downwards.
TCTCGTCTTTTACTTTTTATCCATGGGGTTTAGTATCTATTCTAGTTGTGAGAGCTTTCCTGCCTTCTTAGGCTTAGCTCAGTGAACGTCGACAAAGTCTAACCAAGCAGCATTGACCAAGGACAATTGACACTACGGCTATTATCGCACACGTCTCACGCTCCCCAGTCCCGGTTAGTGCTGACGTGAGAACTGTGCTTATGAAGAGTCGGATTGTTGTAAATACTAGTCACTTACAGTTAAATTAAAATCAAAAGGAACGTATACATTTTTTGTAGAATGTATCCAGTGAGGTCGCAGCTCACTGCTGCCATTATGGCTTTTCAACTTATTATTATTATTATTATTATTATTATTATTATTATTATTATTATTATTATTATTATTATTATTATTATTTATTACATGTTAAACGATGTTACAGTTGAGAGGTCTGAACGTATTATTGCAAAGTTTTTTTTAATATCTAGTTCACTTCATGGCGCCTAAAATAGATGCCGCGTTTCCTCTGCAGACGGCCAAGGACAACGCTTGCCTCAAGAATTGACCCTCTCTTCGGTCGTTTGTGACCTCCTGAATTCGCTTACTCAAATCTTTGAGAAATGCTTCGGTTCCCTTGCTGATTGGTCCTAGTGTCTCCATGGCAATAGGCACAAAAATATATCTTGTTTCCAGTCCAGCATATTTAAACCGTTTTCTGGCGTCCGCGTGCTTTGCTACCCACCCCGGCTCAACAGAGCTGTGGTGTAAATAGAAAGCCGCGGTTGTGTACGAAACCGTTGCATCCCAAGCTAGGGACTTTCCATGAGACCATAATGCAATGGTCACCCCATCAGGTCTTTCTTCGCCAGCGGACACTAAATCTCTCGGTTCAAGTGTAGATGGTATACTGGCTTTCCTAAGGGACCTTATGATCACACCGTTTTTTAGTTCAGCATGTCTGGACGATCTACCGGCGCTCTTCGGGCAACTCAGTGGGTGTAGGCCACTGGAATCCACCATCTCCCCGCACAGTTTGCACTAAAACGGCTCGCAGACGCTAGCGCCGATTCGATTATTATTATTATTATTATTATTATTATTATTATTATTATTATTATTATTATTATTATTATTATTATTATTATTATTATTATTATTATATTATTATTATTATATTATTATTATTATTATTATTATTATTATTATTATTATTATTATTATTATTATTATTATTATTATTATATTCGTAATTGTGTTATCAGAGTACAATTGTGAGGTTCGAACGTGTCGCGTCTATTTAAGCCCGTCTTTAGCTGCTCATCCCATGGCACCGATTATAGAAGCGGCATTGCCTCTACACACCGCGAGACACAGAAGCTGTCTCAGATATTCGCCCTCGCGCTGGTCCCCCGTTGTTTCTACCATTCTTCTGGCCAGATCCCGAATGAATTTTGCTGTTCCACTGCTGATAGGTCCTAATGTTTCCATAGCCACCGGTACGAAGTGAAGACTGTTTTCAAGGTTTTCGTAACTGCGTCTCTTTTCCTGTTCTGCGTGCTCTGCTACCCATCCTGTGCTAACAGAGCTATGGCTGAGATACGATGGAGCTACTGTGCAGGACACTGTAGCATCCCAGGCCAAGCACTTGCCGTGAGACCATGATGGTATGGTCACGCCGTCAGGTCTCTTGTCGTTGTCTCGTCTGAGACCCCGTGGTTCTAGTTTTGCTGGCAACCTCGCCTTCCTAGGGGCTCTTTTGATGATTTAATTTAACTCCATGTGCCGTGAAATCCTTCCAGAGCTTCTTGGACAGCTCAGTGGGTGTAGACCGTAGGCATTGACCTCATTTCCGCATGCTGCACAAGGAAAGGGTTCGCAAATTGGAACTCCTATCCTGATAGCGGCAGCCATGCGGAAAGTGGTTGGGTCCAGCATGGTGCCTAAATGTAGAGATGGCAGGGCTTTAAGCCAGCCTCCAGTAGAAATATCTCTGGCGGCGCGAAAAACCGCCTGTTCACGGCGCCTACACAAAGAGTCTTGGATATCTCTTGCTAGCTTTCTGCTACTATATCTGTCTAGTTTGCGCTGATATAGATGTTCTTCCAACGGGCCGGGGTCCAATTTTATCCTAGTTTAACATTCAGCTTCCATCTTATATTTGTGAATTAACTGTTGCACGTCGTGGCTTACCAACGATTCTGACAGGATCCGAACTGGTTCAGCGAAGCAGCGTAACATACTGGACCCAGGTCTACTGCACTCCTTAAGCCAAGTTCACCCTATTTGATAGGTAAACTTGCCCTCTTCCATATCTGGTCGGAGAGGTCTGTCGGTGCACTACGAAGTATGTAGTTTAGGCGGGGCGCTCCCAGGCTGTGTCTCCACAGGCATATGGCTTGTGGATGCATTCCCTTGAGCAAAAGTGATACGTCCTCCATAAAGGCTGTTTGGTCGTTTAGAACTTGAGGGATCTTTCGCCTGCCTATTATTATTATTAGTGATACCATCTACACCCGAGTTGAAAAGCCTTATTGGCAGCAATGAGCTGCGACCTGACTGGGTTGGACCATTCCGCTGTGCTCACACGGAAAAAGCCTTGTATAGGTTGTAACTGTTTCATCTACAGCGGCCTTGTCGTATCGAAGCCACAGTGCAGTTGAATCTCGATGGGTTATTACAACAACAGCCCGCTCAAGGAGCTACCACTTTGTACCCATCACATTGGAAACACTCGGCCTCATCAGCACAAATGCAGCAAATATTCTTAAATATATCGGAAAACGTATAGAAGATGTTGCGGGCGATCCATACGAGATCATGTTTTTGAAACAGATGATGTATTTGGCTGTGGGGGAGCGAGACTTTTATCATAGGCGTCACGATTGACAGAAAGCGAGCAGAGTAAAGGTTATTATTATCCGTTTATAACAGTAATGATCGGGTCGATTGAATGGATGAAAGCAGGTAGAAATAGAGTTAGCCCCTTACCTTCTTAGTAGGGAGCCTGCTTCGAGAACGCTAATGCGTATAGTACGTAAGAGAACTGAAGCCGTTTACCGGTGAAGAAAACGGGCATTGCTCTCTCCAGGTCATCTGTATACAAACAATGGTGACCTGAAACTGATAGATCCTAACATGAAACGCCACGTTCAATTCGGCACAAACCCGGCAATGATCTTGAAAACTAAGTACCGCTTTTGTACAAAGTACAAACAAGTAAATCAGAGAAGATATACATGGATATACATGGACTAGCCGGCACTACTCCAGCGAGAGTCTGGTGGGATAGCGGCTTTCCGTGGTCTTGCGCTTCTCCTGTAGATACATTTCTCATTAGAAGAGTATATATATATATATATATATATATATATATATATATATATATATATATATATATATGAGTTTTATTTACCATTCTTTATGGAATATCTTTTGAATCAGATGCGCTCGCTGTGTAGTATGTCATACAGCGTGCTGCTGGCTTCGTATATAGCGGTATATTATTGCTATGGTATAATTATATGTATTTTAACAAATATCCTCGTCTGTCGTGCACTTATAATATTAATTGGATTATTACGATGGTTATATTACTACCTAAGTACACAATAGTTTGCTTTAGCGGGGCGTCTTCCCATAGTGTCTTACAATCTGTGCCATTTCCCTAGCCTGCGTTTGGTTTTATTTATCTCTTGCCATAATGGTTTATCATCGAAACCTAATGCCTCAGCTAGGGACACTGTTCTTACTCCTCCTAGCCCGTCGCACTTCAGCATGATATGTTCGATGGATTCTTTTTCTATATCACACGATCTACACCGAACGCTCTCAATTTCCGAGTATCTGGCCGCCAGCAGTCGGGTGTTGAGCATACCGGCCCTACAGTCAGCGAACAGCCCGAACGCTTGCGAGTTCGAATAAATTATATCTTTTCGGCCGTATTCCTTTTTCGTTGCCTGTACAATTGCAAGGTTGTCTTTCTCTCCATATCCTCTCTCCACCTTTCTTTGGCTGTTTTGTCAATTTTCTTCTTCACATCTTTGGTTATCTGTTTATTTGTTATCACCTCGTGTTCTTCAAAATCCATCGTATTGCACTTAAATTTGCGTTCAAGGAACTTTAGACGCCTATCCCATTTGCTTGTATTTTTTTCGCTCAGTTTTGCTGTGAGCAGTTCGGCCGCCCAGTTTTGTTCTTTCTCACTTGCGGCTATGTTTTTTAGACGGAAGACTAAAATTCGGAGACTCCAGAAGCTGGAGACTCCAAATTCCCCTTCGATAAATTGTGCTGCACATGTATACCTACATTGCATTGCATGTCGGCCAACTGCACGTTGTATTGTGTCCAATTTATTTACCATGCTTGCGTCTAAACTCACAATAGCGTCATATGAATTTTAAACGATTTTAATTAAGAAATTTCGGGTTACAAGTATACAATACATACAATACATACAATATACTCAGTACAGGCTATTTGGTTTGTTGTTGTTATTGTATTGTACAGGATTAAGTTAGACGCAATGCTAATGCTTCACGACGAACATGGGATCTGCTGTTCTTGCGCGCGCCGCAACATTTGAGTACCCTTTCCCTGAGGCGGCGAGCGACCGCTCATCTGGTTGATGATGACTCCCGCCTGAGATTCGAGGGAAAGCGGGTCATCAAAACATCGCTGGCTGGCTGAGTGAGAAACGGCTGAAACAGACGGCAGGAATACAGACTCCTGGAAATATGGCGGACCAGCCACCGTTGGAGGCCAAAAAGAATGCCTCATTTGATAAGAAAGATGCTAACTCACGAAACGCTGAGCCCAAAGACCTTCAGGAGCTTACCCGACATGTGAGTTCGGCATTTGACTCAGTCCTCCTCCACAGTCCGGCGTACTAGCAAGGGGACTGAAAATTCAAGCAGATATATCTACTGTTGTTCGTGTTGACAGTGTTTATGTTTGGCTTGCTTACTTGCTCGATTCCGTCGAGATAGGCGGCAGCTCTGGCCCCGTCCAAGCTGTCACAAGCTGTGGTGTCTGCCTTTGAGTGAAGTGTTTGATCCACACATTTAATTTTCACCAAGTTATATCGACAGTGAAATCTGCGTGGCCGGTGGTTAGAAGTGCTGAATTGAAATCGCTCTCTGTCTTGATGACTTAGATCTTTAGTCGCAAAAACCACACCACCACCACCAACAACAACAACAACGACAACAATCATAAGTTTATTTACAATTTTATTACAGCTGTTCATAAATAACAATTACAGCAAGGAGACAATTGGCGCTCCACTTACTTTCTTAATAAAAACCGAAATTACAACAATTAATCAATACCAATCAGTCGCTGGGTGCTATGCAGTTAGATAGACTGCGTACGTAATTTCGATCTAAGGTCCAATCTTCTTACATGAAATGCGGAGATATCAGGCTGAAGAAGCCCCCGTGCCGCGTTTGTGTTATCATGTCCGTTACTGAACGTATATGCCATTGATGTTCCAGTTTTGTTAAAACTCTAGACCAGTCCGAGCTTTATCTGGGCTTTTTTCCTTTAACTCGTGACGTCACACCGAGAACGTCTACTATACTTACGTGGAGACCATACAGTTAATTTAGACACGCACGGATAACATTTGTAATTTATGATGTTTCTTAACTTGACTAAAATGCATTATGCGCATAGCACTTGGATCCCCGCGTGCTCCTAACTAGAATTCGCATGAGAACGAGCGAAAACGTCTATAATGATAGGCTTCCATCAATCACTGACGAAGTCACCAGTAACAGCCAGCCAGACTTCACAATTCAATGCGTTATGCATAGCCATTTTATTTCCTAACCGGATACTGGCTAATACGACATCGACAATTAACGAGTGGAGATCAGAACATTTCGTTTCCGAAGCAACGCGGTGTTAGCGCTTCACTCAGGATATTTCGACGATAGATGTTCAACAGCCTGTTTAGCTTGCCACTAACCAACACACGTCATTTATCGGCTTTGCTCATTCAGTGGTCGTGCTTAATTTCGATTTGCAGGTCCACGAACTCCTCCTGCATATGCAGGAGAAGTGCGCGATGTTGACGGAACAGCTGCTCGGCAGAATCGACGATATGTCGCACCGTATCGAAGAAATGGACAAGAGCATCAATGATATCGTTGGACTTGAAGCTGGCACCCCAACAGGTTCCGGCGGGTCAATTCCAGGAAGTCAACAGACTTCAACGCACGGCAAGGAGGGAGCCACAACAACGACAACGACGACGACAGAAACTCAACGAGACGATAATCAATAACATCGGCTGCAGTAGCGGCCACCGACATGAGGAGAGTCAGGACATCAGCTGTTTGCTCGACTAGAACACAAGCCTCTGGCGAAAAAAAACGAAACTAGTAATACACGTGGCTGTGACATTAAGGCAACCTATGGGCCAGGCTGTAGGAATGCCGCCAATAGTGTAAAATGTACACCTTACTTTGTGAGAGAACGCGGGTTGGTGTGGAGGATGTTCGGCAAGTCAAGTATGGAACAGGGAAACGAGCAACACGAATAGATAGGTCGATGAAACAAATCAGAAAATATAGAAAGCGGACAAAAAGATGGAAGTAATGTATGTGCAGATGAACGTGACAGATGTGCACGGATGTGTTTTCTTTCGCCGCTCTTGCTCTTGGCCAGTGAAACGCATCGAGAAACGTTAAAAGTTGACACGACAGACGGCTGCCACTATGTAATATCTGTCCATATCCAGCGCATAGATAAGAGCAGAGGTCTGGCGTTTTGCGTTACAGTACGTCCAATGCTTCTCACGTGTGTTCCAATGGCGGCTAGACAGTTCTCACCTCCGCCGCTATCGGAGGTACCAGTGCGTTTGAAGCGAAAGTCTAAGGCGTTGGTTGACAAAGATGCGAACCACTGAAACAGATGCACCCGGCGCGCTTATTCAAATAGCTATGACGTTCATATGATCTTATTTTCTCTCCTTGTTCCTGTTAGTATTGCTAGTGGTAGTAATCGAAGTAAAGGACGAAAAGCACTAGTGGTAGAACTAGAATGACGGGGCATGCGGTAATCGAATGAAGTGAAGCGACTTGCATACATTGCGACTAGGCGTACTCATATGTGTGCGTAAAAGCGTGCAACTGGGTGTGTGATAATAAACAGATAATATATATATATATATATATATATATATATATTCGCACATACACCCCGGGGGCTATCCAACGATCTCTGTGAATAATAAGAAGACAAGTCTCTTATACGAATAGTTGTGTCACTTCAAATGTTAGTGTTCGAACACTGAACAATACCTGCAAATCTAAAGTGCTGACCAAAGTAGCTTTTCGTTACAGATTGTTGCTATGCCATTGGGGTTCGAACGAATTTGAAATTTACCGGCTTTTGCAGCCGAGCTTACGAGAGATCGTGCTAAGTAAGCGAGGGTAGGAAAAAGATCGTAACAGATTTTATTCAATCACGGGTAAACGTGCGTGAACGCCGTCTACTGTGGTGCCATCACTTTCAATAAAAGTATCGCTTTTCTTTTTGTTAGTAACAACAATGTTGTCAATTCATGCGTCTAGTTACATAAACGTAGGTATTTTATTTTTTCCTCTGGTCTATTTCATCTTTTGACGTACTGTGAGAGTACGTAAATGAAGCATAAGCTCAGATCTGGCTTTATTTGAGGCCTACGTTGTTGATCTACTGGTGGGTTGTACAAAAAGACGTTTCCCTAGGAGGTCCCTAAAAAACCTGCCTTTTTTCCTAAGGCATTTTCTTCAATTAATCGTAGTCTATCTCTGCCGAAGATGAACTACCTCATTGAACGCGTCCCACCGCCCGCCTCGCATCCGCGTAAGGCATATCGCGACGTGTCACGTAATACCGTTCGCACGCAGGTGCCATATCTGAACGTAAGGTAAATCAGGCCGGTCGACCAGGAATTTACACCAGCGAGTTGCTACTGCTTTCGTTTTGCTACTATCACTGCAGCTAACACAGAGTTGCGATTGCTTTCCAGATTCTGAATTTAGCAGGCAACCTTCCATTAGTCGTGCATCGACGTCTTGGAGTCCTACGCGACATGCACACCCTGAAGCTAAACCGACTTGAGCGTTTTGCAATAACCGTATGCAAGCGTTGAACCGTTGGTGAACGAAAATAACTGAAAATTACTAAACAGTTTCGACAGCGCTGTATTTTGCTACGCCATTTTTTGTTGAACGTGTGACGAGTTATTGGCTGCACAGGATAGATGGAGCATCTTGGAATCAGTCCGTAAATAAAAGACTGACCATGAAGCTAACCAAGATTACGTAGCGGCTGTGAATATATTTTGCAGCAGAAGTGACATTTATTCTAAAGCGACTGTTTAAAAACGAGGTGTGTATATCACATTGCCGTACACACTTTATATATTTAAATACTACCTAAACAACTTTAAGCAAAAACACAGAGCAGACCTCAGATAATTGTAAAAGCTTGTTTTTCTCTTTATAATTTAATCCTATTAGTCATACTTGTACCATTATCAATGCTTGCGCATCTCTGCTTGCTGATTTCCGAACCACAATATCTACAGTAGGCGGCTGCCTTATCCGAAAGTGAAATTCGTAAACGCAACGCCAACCGCCTTGACACAGGCCATATAGATCTAGCCGTCATAGTTAAGCAGGCTTCGACGGAGCGTACTTTGACTTCGGCTCATCGACTGACGTTGCCTCTTGTTGGTAGCCTTCGTCTGCCAGCGTATCCGAGTCGGACGATAAGTCGTACTCGCTCTGCGATGTTCGGCTCTGTGAGGCAGTGGTGCATTGCGTTTCGCGCCGCTGTGCTTCGCCTGCATCGGCGTCCTTGTCAACCAAGTTTTCCGTCTCCGTAGGTGCATTCCGATTTGCTTCCTTCTCCAGCCGTTTTTTCTCCCTCTGCCGCCGCTTCTTGTCGTCGAGTTTCTGACGTCGTTTCTTCTCAAGAGCCTCTTTCTGTCTCCGCACAGACATCTCGCCATTCCAAAGATCATCAAGTTTCTCGATCATCATCTTCCGAGCGAGCTTCCGATTTTCTTGTAGGAGCCTCGACTCGTGACAACGCACGGTCGTACCTATGAAGACAGATACACGTGGCACGCGTAAGATGAGGTCAGGTCTGCAGCACGACACACAATCTCCTTCTGAAGGTTTAAGTGAATAGCACACTACATTCGATTGGGAGCGATATTGCCTTCAACACGCATCATTAGGTTAATTGTATATCCATATGTAAAGCATGTCCGTAATAAATCACACAATATGCTCACCTGTCGGTTCGTGACGGAGAATAACGCAGTTGACTGACTTATTCACTTTCTGGCCGCCCGGTCCGCTTCCTTTAACGAACTGTTCTTTCAATTCATCCTCATTTAGCACTGGCACACGCGATCTGCGGACAAAATCGTAAGGCCATTTTTAGTGCTTTCTCTCTCTCTCTCTATATATATATATATATATATATATATATATATATGTGTGTGTATATGTACTTATATTTTCTACTTAAAGTATTTCCACTCCAGATTGGGTAAAATATACAATAGTATGATAAATATCACTTAAGCCTCGTAATATGTACTTATACGTATATACATTTATATGTATATATATATACATAAAATACATACCTATCAATAGTGGTTTTAGTGCGAACGAGAGGCAGTGTATTCGCCCAAAGACTGGCAAGCAGACCTCCTTGTCTCAAGGACAGCAACGGACGCAGCGCTGCCAACGTAGCTGAAAAAACAAATCGTAAATTTTGGTTTTTATTTTGTGTCTGAATAATGTGTCCTATAGTTGAATTGCCACTTATTCATGTACATAAAGGCTAGCCATAAAACAAATTATTTTATGAAGAAATGAAGGCCAGTCGCAGAGGGCTATACGAAACTTACATTTTCCATTAGACCGCCACACGGCAAAACTAGTTTGCCGAACATCTATCTCTGGATCTGATCGTGCGAATTTGAAAAAGACAAAACCGAAAGTACGTACCCATGACGCTGACTGTAGGGCAACAAGAAACTCCCTACACACTCTTAGCAGAGACGGGATTTTCTAACGGTCAAGGATTGTAGACGCAAGCGCTACGACGAGGCCCGTACGAATTCTGCAAGAGCAACAATCAGCGATAGTAGTTCTACGCCGGCCTTTTTGCCTAGACGAGACGCTTGAGTTCAAGGAAGCGCTGGCCCTTGCGGTAAGCGAAGTTCTGCTCCTCGGCGGTAACTCGAGGCTTGGCGAACTCGTTTCGAAGCTGCCGCTCAAACCAACGACGATCGGTCAATACGAGCTGTTGACCGTAACGAGCCAGCTGTTTGTAGAGACTTCGCATAGCCTGAACCGAGGGTGCGCCGCTCACAGGGCCCATAGCTGCAACTACACCAACAACACCAATTGCTTTAACAGCACCAGCAGCAGCCGCCGCCGTAGGTACAACAGTGCCTTGCTACTAAACTAGCTCAAAAAACAGAAAAGGCAAACGGTAGGCGGGTTAGCAAAGTCCGTACCTTGGAGCGATGCATCGAAGTAGTGCATATATATATATATATATATATATATATATATATATATATATATATATATATATATATATCACTTAAACAAACTTTGAGGTCTAGTACAACTCGGCGAAAAAGAATTTTTCTAATGGAACGATGGACGGAAATGTCTTTTTTGGAATGAGAGCGAAATTACTAAAAATTGTTGTATTGATCTTTTATCCTGACGTATCTTCACTAGATCTGCGATTGTGAGAGTCCCCGTCATCGTCTTGACACACCAATCATACCTGCGTGTTTGGAAAAAACGTTTGCACCTGTTGAATTACATTCTATGGTGGCTACAGCAGAAGAAATGTTGTATGGAAGATAATTTTCAACAAAAGAATTTCTTTGCAATGCTTATATTTGGCTTCTACGCTCAATTGTTATTGTTTAGATGAAATGTCCGCTCCTCGTTAAGAACCCGTCAACTCGGTGAAAAAATTGTTTTTTTTTCGAGTTGTATTAGACCTGATTTTTTTGGGGCAAATTCTGGAACACACTGTGTATTTATATATTGAACATAATGCACCAATCTACACTCCTATTATATTTATAAACGTGTACTTCATTTACTATTACTATATCTAACCCAAAGCTTAAAGGTAAACTGCAGCATGATAACGCACACAGAACAAATGTCCTAAGGGTGTGCTTCGCTTTTACGTATGTTTCGATGTTTTCGTTACGTCATGCCCGTTCCCAAGTGGTCACCACGCAGATAAATTCATGTTACGAGTGTCGGAGAAGACTCTGTACGCCGCCGAGGAAGACAGTAGCATTCCTATATTTTACGACTACAAGAATGGGGATTACGACATGATAAATTTTCACTTGAGTCTGATAAATTGGAGAACCTTCTTCAGTCAATGTCGGTACAATGTCAACTATGTTCTTCCAATGAGGAGTTCTGCAGTTTATTTTTAATCACATTCCCACGACCACAAGATCTTAAATGAGACATGAGCTTAAATGCGTAACTCGAAAATAGATCGCTATGTCGCTGTTCCTCTGGAGGCTCACCAGGACAAACTGATTTAATCCACAAAAAGAATTGGTGTTACAACAAATTCCTATATATATATATATATATATATATACCGGCCTCAAACATATTTGAGAAATGCGCATTCGAACAACTCGGGGATCATCTTAAACAGCACAATATACGCAATCGCCGACAGTTAAGATTCCGGCCTAAAATGTCTACCACCGTCTCTGTTATGTGCTTTGTAGTTGACGTCCGTCAAAGTCTTGAGAAGAAGAAAACGGTTGCTGATTTGAGAAAGGCGTTCAATACCGTAGACATCAATATTCTGATTGCAAACTACGACTCTACAAAGCTGACGAGCGTGCCCAAACGTTCGTTTATGCCGGAAATACAAATGGTATAGATAGGACAGAAGTTTACAGATGTAGAGAACATATCAGTTGAAGTGGCTGAGGGGAGTATCGGCGACCCACTGCTGTTCAATTAAGTTATCAATGATATATTTTGCGTGTCCAAACACGGTTGAGTGGCCCTCTTTGCTGACGATACCACTGTACTCTTTGTCGGCGATTATCCACAAGAGTTAGACTATGCCTTCGTCTACAGTTATGTGGCCTACGCAGTTGAAATGTTTGGAATGAGTTGTATGCGTCTTTTATGCCCGTTTCACTACCTGTAAAAAAAGACCCTTGCGAGTAATAATGGGATATGCACCATGGGAGTCCATCGTTTCTCAAATAAAATCTTGGTGCCACATATTGAGACAAGCTCCCTTCAGGTGTGCGCGTAATAATTGTTAATTGGGCAATTTGTTAGTGCACATGCCCGAGTAGTTTCTTAAGCGCGGTCACACTTAGTTTCTTAAGCGCGGTCACACTAACACAAACACCCACACACACACACACAGTACCTCTACTAGTGGCAGTGAGAAGCTTCTCCGTTGACCGGCTTGCGCGAAACCACAAATTGCCCTTCAATTTTGCGTGAAATAAGTGAAGGAAAGGTAGTGGCCGTCATCGGTTATCGCTCAACGACAACCCAGCGACGGAAACATAACGCAGGACCAAATGAAGCGGAGCGCTGATCTTTAGACAAACAGGGTCGTCGAGCACAAACTAGCAACTGCATCTGTGTCTCTATCTCTCCCACTCAACAAATGCACTCGAACTTTATATTTCCGTGCTGTATCCACGCGGTTGATCTTCATTTCGCGCGATTCGCACCTCACCCCCTCGGTCTCTCGCCGTATTGCTCTCTCTCTCTGAGCAGTACTGATTGTTGTCTTGCATGCTTCCGTCGTTTAAATTCCGCAAATTCCGTCCGTGCTGTTAATCGGATCCGTTCGTCTGCTAAGCGCGCGAACACCGTCGTGTTTCAATAGCGAGCAGCCGCCGTCCGGTTGCCCGTCTGATCGTCCGTCTGCTCGCTCGCCAAACGTTTTGTTTTTGTCTGCACGTTTGGCCAATGATGATGATGATTTATGGCTGCTGCTGCTGCTGCTGCTGTTGTTGATCTAATCATAATAAAGTGCATCTGAGTGCAGTGAGCACGCGTGGCTTGAATCACAGAGCGAATCTGTCTCTTTCTGCGTTTTTGTCTTACGAGCGGGTGGGGCTTCGCGAGAAGTTTGGCAGCTACGAAGATTAAATACCTGCCGGAAGGCGTGCCACAGTCGGCGGCTTGGCCGTGCTCATTGTGTGAACATCCGTGAATGGTGCGTGTGCTCATCATGGGCAGCAGCTCTCTGTTCCACACCTCGTCAGTAGTTAATTGTTGTAGCGATTTATTGACCGTGCCGTATCTATGTGTGTATGCTCAGTGCTCCAGCGGGCTGTGTCATTGAGCGACGCAATAACGAGAAGCCTCTTGGTATGCATGCGTAGTGGCTGTCGTGGTGTTTCGCTGGTGGAATTGGTACCGAGTTCAAACAGCAAACTGCGTAACATATTTTTCCTACTCATGTCTATATGGTAGATAAATGAATTACACATGTAGTCATCAAGCTATCGACGGAGTGCAGACGACTGAACACACATAGTCGGACTCAGATTTATGTTTGAAATACATTGATACTCTTCTGGTATGTATATATATATATATATATATATATATATATATATACAATGATTGAAAGAAATAAAAATGACGTATCATATAGTGTGAGAAAAAATCGTGCGGATCTAATTCGTACTCGTTAATACCATTCTCGTTAATAATACTCGTTAATACCAGCAGCTACTACAGGAGTATATATATCCCACAATCGACTGTATAAACCTATTTATTTAAACGTATTATTTTTCTCATGTACGTAGTGGATCGTGTATATATAAATATATATATATATATATATATATATATCTCCCAGTGCACACGTTCTCGGGAGACAATTGTCGCTTTATTTGTATTCTTAATAAAATGTAAACATATAAACAATAATATATATATATATATATATATATATATATATATATATATATATATATATATATATATATATATATATATATATATACGTATGCTTATGCATGAACATTTCACTGAATTTGTTATTATGTACACAATTACATGCACGAACTGACTGCCCAGAATTGTTGCCAGTGGGGACAGTGTTCGGGCTGAACTGATTACGAAACTTGCCGTTCTCTACTAATGTTCATATATGTATATATATATATATATATATGCTTTTGTGTAACACCATATGTATTTTCAGGCAAGTGAGTTTTAAGCTCAATACGATCAAGTTGATATGGAGTACATGCGCAGCAACGCCGGCCCGGCTGAAGTTTGTCCGGCCGGGGGAGGTCCAATAGCGACCAGTCAAAATCACCACATCCTCTGCTGCGGCTGTGGCCTCGCAATCGAGCCCAATCCGGCCAACATGTGTGTCAACTGCCTCCGAACACAAGTCGATATTACCGACGGCATCCCCAAGCAAGGTACGGTAAACGGAGCATGTGTGTATGTCCAAATGTATGCATCATTTTGTTTTGAGCGATGCTCATTGCAACTATATGATACACCACACCGCTGAGATACAGCGACAATTCTGCCACAATAATTGTTGGGGAAACCTAAGTTATATCAACATCTTCCCTTAAGCTGACACTCTAAGCGCTCCTGATATAAAACGGAGACATGTGTATGTACATATGCGTGTCAAGCGAATAATAAATCCATCTATATATATATATATATATATATATATATATATATATATATATCTGAGGTGGTCCAATAATTTAAATAACCGTAAAATGTGTTGTATGTCTTTAGTACGCGCAACGAGTCACTAACCTCCTCTTAAATCAAGTGGGGCGGAAAAGTGTTTTTTTCACTTTTTTTTCTCCGTTCTGTTCTTCGCTCCTATAACGATTTCCGGGAAAGTTCCTAGTTCTGCATTGATCGAATCATTGGAAGTAGATCCTTCGCCTGTGTTACACAGAACGCACGTGCTCATCTGAGCATTTTCGGTCTTCAGCGTATAGATATGTCATTGCAGTGAACAGTGAGGGTCTGGGTCAGATACTACGTGATGTCCGCGTGGTCGCATCGGCGAGGTCCGGGGTTTCTTGTTTACGACCTAGGCGCTCTTTCTTTAGCTCTGACCCACTTGTCCTGGCTGTCAACGTGGCCTGCGCTGCTTATTTGCTTCCGGACGAGCGTCGCGATCTGGATGTGAGTTTTGTCGCTTGCATCTTTAAGTCTGTCGACGATTTCTACCACGTTGAAAACCATGTAGAAGAGACTAGACCCATTAGCTTCTTTACCAGATCGTCAATCCACTTCCTGCAGGCAGAGCACGCCATGGGTTCGACAAGTGCTCTGCGCAGCAGAGCACTTGTCGAACCCATGGCAGTGCAGCTGTGCAGATTTTTGTGCAGCTGTGCAGTTCCTCGCGATATACCAGATAGTATCTACGGTGTCAGGGCATTTTCTGGACACAACGTGAATCCCATCTTTTGGCAGTTCGTGCAGACATGGATCCATTTGGCCATCGGCGCGTTGATTTCCTCCAAAGAAAGACGGTCTTTCTTCAGCAAGACTTTTTCGATTGTTCTCTTTACGAATGGGATAGATCCAGAAGCGTTTCCCCCCTGGCGGGCAGCTTTACCTCCCCCCTCGAGTTAATATGATATTTTTTACTGTTTTCTCTACTTCTTTCTTGGGGGGCGGCTTCTTGAGGCCGGCTTTTCTATATTTTAATCCGGTTTCAGGTATGACTCGTTTTGCCGTCAAAAATTTGGGCATCGGTTGGGCAGTTAGCTTTAAGTATGTAGCCGACCTTTCACGTGTTATCACGGCATTTATCTCTCATTTGCCCCGGCTAGATAGCACAAGTAAGAAGTTTAGGCTAGCATAGCACGTTCCTAGTTGTGCTATATAGCCGCATCAGACTTCTTATTTCCTTCACTAGCACGACCAGTGCCTCTCTACTCGCTCTCTCTAAAGGAAATAATTTTTCACGTTTGTGTGCGATTTTAATTCAATATTTCAGGAGTCCTTCAGTTCTGTAAAGGTTGCGAACGGTATTTTCAGCCACCTTCACAGTGGGTAACAGCCGTCCCTGAGTCTCGCGAGCTGCTGGCTCTCTGTCTCAAGAAGATCAGAGGTCTCAACCGGGTAAGTTGACTAGTAGGGAATTATCATTTTATACATGAGCTTATGCGCAACGAAGCCGCATTATTGGTTTTGCCGTTTATTTTCTTTAACTTCATTAAAGTTTTAGAGAATGCGCTGTCTCGCAGACGGGGTAACCGATGGGTGTCGCTGTTATACGTTATTCCATTTTTTCTAATATAGCTAATGGTTGATATTGTATGATGTCGTAGGAAGGAATATATGTATTTTATGATTTTATTAAACTATGGAAAAAATATATATAGATATTTAAAAAGACAATTGTTTGCCTAAACATTGAGTAAAGAAAACTTGGTTTCCTATTACAGGTTCACTTGGTGGACGCTGGATTTATCTGGACGGAGCCTCATTCGAAGCGTGTGAAGGTGAAACTCACAATCCAGAAAGAAGTTCTTGGAGGAGCAATTGTCGAACAGGTTTGGGAAACTAAAAGCACTAAGCCTTCATTGCTCTGTTAAGAATGATTAAGGTTTTACGCTTAAATTATTTTGGAGCGAAATTTGCAAGGAAATTTTTTTTCTGTCCACTAGAAGCACAGCCGAATGTGATGCAGACGTTTCAGAAGTAACGAGATCCACGTAGAATATTGCCTCGCATATATGCACCTACGGAGGACACACACATACGATCACTGTGACGTTTAAAAACGGTATATATATATATATATATATATATACTAAATGGTGATTTGTGTTGATCTTGTATTCTTTGACTCCCATGTATAGGTTTTCGTGGTCGAGTTTACAGTGAGCGGTCTAATGTGCGACCAGTGTCATCGGAAAGAGGCCAAGGACTTCTGGCGAGCAGTAGTTCAGTGTCGTCAAAAGGTAATAATTATTTTTCCCTGCTCCTTTCCCTAGTTTTGTTTTGCGCTCTCCTAAAGCGCTCGCAGCCGTGCCTGAGAGGACGCAGGGGTTTTTAGTGTAAAAGACCGCAGCAACGCCACGTTATTCGGCACTGAAATGCATGGTTCCGGACAACTGATTTTGGGAGCTGCTACTAATAGTTTAAAATTTACGACCCAAAACAGAAGCGCTTGTACAATGTGCGTACAATTTGTGTTTAGCACAACCCTCGCCGCGCTGCAACGTATTCTAGGCAGACTTTACAAAGAACCATACAAATTTAACTGATAGAGCGCGCAATGCGAGATCCCTCCACGGTACGGAGTAATGCTTTTTACTCGCCACGCTAAAGCTACATATTAAAGGTATTTGCGCATGCTCGAGAAGTGTTGGAAGAATAAGTATCGTTTTCTTGGATTTGTAATGGAACATATTGCTGATACGATATTGATATACTTTTTTAGTAATAAAAGTGTCTTGATATTAAGTTCAGGAGTACGTTCCTCGGCATTTTTTCAGCGTATATGAAAATTACTGAATTTAGCAAAATTAAAAATTGCAAATTAAAATAAATCTACCTATTTTTTTTGGCATCACAAGTAGGTAGTTTAATGCATGAGCGTTTTCACTAGATTTTGCTTGTCGTTTGTGATATTTGACCATCTGAGTCCTTTATTTAAAGACAATGGCAATGCATTATATAGACGTTAGTTTTTCTTGTTTTTTTTTTTTTGACTAGGTGGAACATAAGAAAACTCTGTTTTACATGGAACAGTTGATCCTAAAGTACCAGGCTCACAAGAATGCACTCAATATTAAATTGTTTCACGAAGGCATCGATTTCTACTTTGCCAAGAAGGACGAGGCTCGCAAGCTCGTCCAGTTTTTCCAGGTAAGTGGTTTGGAAGGTAAACATTGATGATGATCTGATGTCATGCCGGCTTTAATGGTCTCAAAAGGACCATCATGGTCTGATGTTATGAATAAGTCCGCAAAGGTATTCAGTAGCATTAGTAAGCAGGCAGAACATTCTGAATAGGCAACCTGATTTAGCATCAAATGGATGGTTTTGGCCGTCTTTACTTCGAAGCATTAATAATTTGTCAGTGTACGTATGTGTGATCAAAACAAGTCACTTGTAGAATTTATATAATAGCTGTTGAAGACTGCCGTATACATTGCGGCGGCGGTGATTATGATTTTAGTAACATTGTGCGTATTGTGCATTACACGCGGGGCGGTCACCTCGGCAGAGTCGCTGGTTAAGTGGAATTCTAGGTAACACTGCATTTTAAGTTTTCACTTGAACTCATGTTAAGTTTTTTTCTAACTTTTTTGATAGGCTATCTTATGTAATAGGTGTTGCTTGTTTTGGACACCTGAACTAATTCCGTTTTTTTTGAGCGTTTACAATTGCGACTCCGGTTCACTTCTAAAAATCCTATCAGGTTTAAGGCCACTTAATTAATGGTTATCCGCTCAATTTTAAGAAAATCTACAAGAAGTTGCGTTTTCACTACAAGAGAAGTACATGAGTTCTCTTCCCTTAATTTTGCGTGTGTCATTTTCATTGTTTGTACACAGCTTGATATATTTTTAATTTTTCTGGCACTTCGTGTTTTCCAGTCGATGGTTCCAATCAAATGGATTGAGTCACAGCAGCTCGTCTCGCACGACATTCATTCGAACTCATTCAATTACAAAACGACATTCTCGGTGGAAATTGCTCCTGTCTGTAAGGGCGATGTCGTCTGCCTTCCAGCAACACTTGCCAAGCAACTCGGTTCGTACATATTTAATGCCTTTCGTCGTAAATATACGTATTGAAAATTATATTAACGTATTCGTTACACTGAACGCTTGTTATATAAACATTAGTGTCGACACTGAAGTACAGTAAGAACGAACAACGGTGAAAGCCATCTATATTTAATATACATTCCAGACACCGAATTACTGGAATATGTTTTTTTAGTAAGGGACGCATGGAGCAAAATTCAGTAAAAGACGCGGTCAGGGTAGTGATACCACGTATAATTTTGACGATAATTAAATTATCGTAGTAAAAGTCACTGGCACAAGAGGCTTAAAAACCGGCGAGTAAAGAGCAATAAGGACGAGTCTCCACCTCTGAGCCTATCCAGCAGACAAATAGAGAAGAGAAGGGACTGCAAAACAACGTTTGCCCAAGCGCACAACTGCCAAAACCTTCAGAGCGTACGGAATTACAGTAAGTTGCGCAGTGCAAAACGTGCATATACAGCAACAACCGTAGGATTTCACTACGGGCTACCACCAGATAATGAAGAACGTGTGCGAACCCGGGAATCTACAGCACTGTGGGCAATGAAAAAGAGAACACGGAGGGGATACTAACGATATTTTTATACAAGGTTTAGAAATGCATGAGGCACATATGCCACGTGTCGGTTTACGGACCTGCTAAACCTGGGTTCCTCTCCATTCCCTTGGGCTCGGAAAGGCGCGACAGTTTTCGACACCTCAAAAGAGGAGTCTCTATCAATGATAGCATCAATGTCCAGTTCGTTTTATGAAGCCTAGCCATATAGACCTAAAACTGGTTTTGATCGGTCAGCGGCCTGCGTAATATAGTAAGACATTTTGCCGAGACGGCAGTCATACCAAGTCGTTAGATCATGTATTAAGCGCTCCTTCAGTGACTGGGAACGCGTACAGCTCTAACTAACATTCGCAGCGAACAGGACTCGCCGAAAACGGGAAGCGGAGACATGACTGGGTCATTAGTGAGTTTCCCACTCTACCCAAGCAGTCCCCTCTAAGAAGTCCCACACTAGCGGTTCGCGCTTGCAGGGAGCTTCCCTGCCGCGGTGCTTGTGCGTGCAACTGCATTTTGTAGTTAGTCCTCTAAAAAGTGACTTGGGGAGCGCTCGTGGGCCGTTTCATTCAGTTTCTGCCCCTGTCGAGGTAAATGTGGCCTCTAGAGTTGTGGTTAAGTTTGGTGCCCCTGCCTCAAGGCCATATTCGCCTAAGTTGGCGCGGCGTAGAGGGCCGTTGACACAGCCACCGTCACAAGGGGTCTTCTCTTTGCGGAGGCCCCTCTTTCCTTGGGTACTGTGTGTACTCAACACAATCTATAGGTATTTAGTCCCCTAATTTATGTAAATTTGGCAACCCGCGAGGATCGATCGATTTATGGGAATTTGGTAACCCGCCTAGGCTGAGGCTTCCGTTTTGTCAGGGAAGTTTTCAATTTCGAGCACACGTCGTCGGTCCGATGTTCTAAAGGATCGGTCTTACCAGCTGTCGCGGTGCAGTCCTTTCCCCCAGCTGCTAGGCTCCTATCGCGCAGGTACGGCGATACGCCTCAAGCAGGCTGATACGGTTTTTTTGCTCGAGAGCGGCTACTACTGCCTTCCAGTTGACGAAACTGAAGGCAACCGCACGTCCAGTAGGACCAGCAGGACTAACCGCCGCGTCACCAGCGACCGCGTAGCCGCTTCCACGGCGTAATGAACCCGCTTGAGGGCCCCCAGCGTAGATCGCCTCTTCCTAAACTCGTACTGAGAGTCAGACACCCAGGGTCGGACAGACACTCTCAATCGCATCTCAAAGATATGCGATTCCACCAGGGCGGTTCCACTTGCCACATATTACAAGAAAAATCTCAATATTGCACGAGTCATTCCTTGGTTGTGTAATATTCAATTGGCGCGTCTATAATTGGCCGCCTTGACACCTTTGCACTTTTCTGTTTTTTTTAAAGGTTTATATGAGCAAACCTACCACTCAAGCCTTGAAGATGGATATTTTCCAGGTGGTTTGTTCCATATATGATTCCCAAATGTCATATACTTAATGAATTAATTAAAATCAAATAAAAAATTGTTTACATTTTCCTGTCTTGTTGAGACACCCTGTGCATATTCATAGCACTGTATTGTTTAAATTAGTGAACACGAAAGCTAATTTGAGATGACTAGCGTTTTATTTGATCTGAGGATGCCCCTTCAAGGCCCGAGTATCTGTGATAAAAAGATATTTGTTTTATACACTTACTGTGTTTGCAAAGACAGATCTGGGCGATGGTAATAATATGATAAAAAACGATTTTCCCTGAGTTTGTCTGCAACTACATCCAGGATATGACAAATTTTGAAATGTGTAACCTACTAATGGTAAACACAGAGGATTCCCACCTTACGAAAATTTTGTATTTACTTTTATTACAGGGAGCATGAATCAGATATGCATCTGCCTTCGAGTGACGTCATCCATACATATCATCGATCCATCTACACTTCAGGTTATCTATGCATTATATCTGTGTAGTATATGCTATATGCATCGATACAACTATGTGTATATATCTACATATATGGATATAGTTGTGTTATTATATCTCGTGAGGCTTGTGTGATTGTGTGATATGACATCCATTCAGGTGATGTGCTGCCCTGTAATTTGGTATTATTTGGCTAACATATGCTCACTGTTTTCTTGTCGCAGTTGGCAGAAGTTCCACAACATCTATTTTGGAAGACTCCTTTTCGAGGTTTGTTTGCCCCTAAGCAGCTGGTGGAGTATACAGTTATGGAGATTGAACGAGTTGACAGCTCTCAGATGGTAAGTCATATTTATTAGCCAACGTATTGTTTAGAATGTCGAGAACGGCAATGACAAGGTCGAAATTCCCACCTATCAGACAGATCTTAGATGTGGCTAAACTATGCTTTTTTTATCTGCTCCTTGTGATTGTAAAACTTTAAACTATATTTGGAAACTATATTCCAAATATAGTTTAACGTGGATTGCTGTAAAAGACGGCACTTAAATTTAGCATGCTCGGTGCGACTCTTCTCCTCTTCTTTTGTGGCTTTCCATTAAAGCCATTACGTTCAAGTGTCCAGTCCAATTTCATGTATCCGGAATTCTGTGAAAATCAATGAACAGCACTGCAGTCGCATTTTCAGATAAGGTTCTTATATTGTTCATACTAAGCCTATTTTTAATTATCACAAATGTGTACATTTATTTTAATTAAAAAAAATCGCGTCTACGCGCGTATTAGACGTATTACTTTGGTTAACTATATATTTGTAAATACTGCGTGTATTGGATACGCACCATGGACTGGCTGGAGTGCCAAATCAACGCGAAAATCGATGTACATGCCATTAAATGGTAAAGAAAATTCGCTGAGTCTGATCTTTGTGCATATGCTTCTTCTGTATGTCCGCTTTAGAATAAAGTCAGATGAGCTGTTTTCGCGCATCGCGAATGCGCGAACGCGAAAGAAATCGCCCATGAACAATTTCTCGTCAAAACACATCATTTGACATAACTGTGAATTACTACTGTTTCCCGACAGTGAGGCAGTACCCTGCTAGTGAATACTAATTGTTGTGTGCGTTCCTAGCAACAGCATCTGATGTGGCTACAATGATTGGTGTTGGCGGCTTGTTTTGCAGAACTCGTTTGCAGGTCAAGGTAAGCTGTCAGAGCGACACGCGTTGGCCAACGTATTTGTGATTCGGTCTAGTGAGTTGGGACTGCACGAAAATTATATTCACTGCAAGACGCATCTAGGCCATCAGTTGCGTGAAGGGGATTCCGTTCTAGGCTTTGATTTGCGCAATGCCAACCTGAACGACGTGCACATCGAAAAACTGCCAGCGGATAAGGTTTGTATAAGAGTGAAAGAGTTTAAAGCAATCACCTGTGCCTGTGCTCTCCCTCATTTGTATTGCACAAATCCAGTATATTTGTCAAAATATTTACATTATGCTTGCTTGTCATATGTTTGCGTTATGTTTGTAATATGCTTGTATTCTGTTCTTCTCTGGCCTTTGAATTAGATTCCTGAGGTAGTGCTGATCAAGAAGTATTGGGGCAGCAGGGCGGACCGAGCACACTGGCGCCGCTGGCGACTAAAGCGGCTCGATCTTAATCTGGACGATGGGTCGTCGGTTGGCCGTGATTTCAACGATTTCTGCGAGGACCTTGAGGAAGACCCGGCTTTCCGACAGAACGTCAACATCTACAAAGATTCGGACAAAACGACCACTGCTGTTGTTCAGGACGATGTGCCTCACATTAGTCTACAGGAAATGCTTGAGGAGTTGACACTCGAGGACGATCCAATGGGCGATGCATGTGATGTTGGTGAAGATGACAAGGAAATCTCTGCCTAATAATAATAATAATGCCTGATACGTGCGTGATACCGCATCGCTCTAGGTGAAGTCTGAGGCACGATCGTGGCTTTTTGGCAATAAATGTTGTTATACATTTGGCACGGCAGTCTTGTTAATGTCTAGATATAAGATAGAGTAGTAGAAGAGGAGCTACTATTCTCTGAGATGGTCTCTCTATCAATGGTCATTACGAAAAGTCTTGCGGAAGCGAGCAGCGCTATACATTAAGTCAAGTACACATAAGTGTCTCCTTCTTGTTCAAGAGCTCAATCACGCTTTTAAAAATTATGCATCAGAGACCTCCTAACCTAGCTATCGCGCAATCACTGCGCGATTTGGCAAATTATTTTAGAAATTAAAAGCAGTTATTTTTAAAAGCTTTGGCGAAATAAGCCGCCGATGTGACCAAGGTTTTGCGAACAGAATTATACCCAAAAAAGTATTTTCAAGGACGATATATATTTTTGTTACCGATCGACTTTCTCGGGATTCCTCTTAGAGAATTACTTGAATGATTTGGCAGTGGAACTCATGCACATAGGTGAACGAAATTATGACTAGTATAAAGCATTACTACATAAATCCGTATATATGCATATGCATAACAATTGAAAAGTTTCTATGCCTGCGCTATGATAAGTTGACTTTATTTCAATGGGCATTGGCCCTCTTCGATAGTATATGAAAAGCATCTGCGAGCTGAGAATGCATCAACAACTCAGCCTTGAGCTGCTAATTAGAATGTTCATATTATTGAGTGATGACTGTTGTCGAATAAATCATATTAGTAATGGTACTTACGATAATGAGAATAGTAACGTATATGGCGTATGTTTCGTGAGCTTCTTGTACTCTTTAAACCATTTGCTTCCCACACGTGTTGCGTCACATCCAACAGCGTACTCATATATATATATATATATATATATATCGCATATAAATAACTTATTTAAAGGTATAATACTAGATGCACGCCGTGTATATATTCTTATTATGCACTAGTGGTAACTGATAACACTATTGAACAGCTTTTGCCCTGCCCTCCCCCTACTATAGATTGTTGCGCACGCTTTTTTTTCCTAAATCGCACAACTAATGACCAGAAATATCATATTTTTCTCTCTGAGTGTATATTCGAACTTCAATTATGTCGAAATCAGACTTCACTGCTACTCCAGTATAAATATATAGTTACGGCAAAACTGACCACTAGAAGACGTATGTCTTTATGCTGTATCATTCAATGGGTATGACAGTGCTTATATAATAATGATGATGATGATGATAGTACAATTCTGCTAACAGGTCACGACTACATGTACAACAGCAAACGTTTGTGGTATTTGGTCGAATCGCTATCTGTCGTCGTCGTAGCCGCTATCGTGGCTGATATCAGTGCTGTCGCTGCTGTTGCTGTCGCTGCTGTTGGCATTGTCGTTGCACCTGTTGCGGTAATTGCCGTCGTCGAGAAGTTTACTGTAGTAATATGTCGGTGAGTTTCTCTCTAGATGTTGTAGTAACTCATGCTTCTGACCAGCCACCCTCGTGAGAAAATATCGGCAAACTTACGTCTACTATACGTCTGCCCTCTGCGCTCGGTTCAGCGCGCGACTCGATGTTTTTGTTGTGGTTTAGTTGCGGAAAAAGTTTGGGAAAGTGGGCAAGCCAAATAAGTTGTTGTGTTTTTGTTGCTATTGTTTTTTATTGGTGATACTATTATCAGTACTGACCTCCTCGTTGTTATTATTACTATTATTGTCGTCATTGGCATAGTTATTGTGGTCGTTGTTATTGCTATTATCGACGTTTTTTTGGCTAGTGTTGTTCTCTGTTATTGTTGCTGACAGATAAACAAACAGCCTTCGCAGGGAGATCTTCTCGGAGACGCAACCACTCTCATGTTCATTCATCAAGCGATTCGGGTAGCTGCGAACGGGTTTTTGCCCTCTTATTTTCGCTTATTACACGTCTGTCTTATATTTGTATACAGTCCTACAGAGTTCCATAGATAGATGCGTTTGATATATATCTGATAGGTGTATAATACATATATATTTATATAAATGTATGTACAGGTTCGCACAACTAACAATTGGCGTTAACAGCAAAAGCCTGAACCTCAACTGTTCTATGCACATCCAACTACAATTCTGAGAGGGCAGTATCTTCTCCTACGTCTATCAGGGTTCTTGCCGCGTACGACATCCCGTAGAATACCAAGTTAATCTTATCGTTACATCAATACTTTTTCGAGACGAATGTAACATGAATACAACAATACATGTTTGTGCCTTTGTTGGCTTACGGCGATCAACTTATTAGCCTATGTACCTTCATGCGTTCCCTTGCGATGAAGCAATCAAAAGTCAAACTGCATTCTTCTCTCGGCACCCCTCGGCCACAATAGATACCCCCGTCAAAGCAAAAATGAGTACACTAAGTCTCGTTTTCCTAGAAGAGGGAAAGAAATAAACACAACTATAGAGCGGAACAGATGCTCTCAAATAAATTTGGTCAGTGCTGCCTCTGTGCTACTTGCTGGGCTGTGCTGGG
The DNA here is from genome assembly GCA_003439945.1 of Dermanyssus gallinae. Classification (NCBI taxonomy): domain Eukaryota; kingdom Metazoa; phylum Arthropoda; class Arachnida; order Mesostigmata; family Dermanyssidae; genus Dermanyssus; species Dermanyssus gallinae. Next base: position 23,901 of record QVRM01004175.1, on the reverse strand, counting down.
CTGGTTGGTGTCTGAAACATTATAAGTCGGAAGTTGATCACCTAACGATCAGACACAACGCGAAGAACAGTTAGAAATGCTGACGTTAGCTTAGATGGCTTCGTAAGTTTCGTACAAAAAAGTTGACAAACAATAAAACAAAATGGTGAATTGAATTTGAGACTAAAGCTATGACGAAAGACATAATTTTGGTGTGGGCAACAACGCACCCAAATGTATATACCTTGGCGGAAAGCAGACGGTTGCACTCATGGGAGTCCTTCACGAGCAGAGGTTGAATTGGCGACTCAGTCGAAGCCTCACAGAATTCATGCTGGTAGATGTGCGGTTCTAACTGGACATCACCAAAGGGTCCCGGCAGCACCAGATAGTGGATTGTCATCGGACTGGCACCGCGCGTGCAATCCCGCAGGTACGTAAAGAAAAAATCGCATCTAGTAAGTATTAACTTGACTATCTAAGCGTACCTTCTCTCTATTTTAAATACATACAAAATGCATTATTAAGGAGTATTTATCATACGTATAATGGGGAATGGGCAGAAAAATTACGTCCAGCGGGTGTGTATGCTATGCTACCTTTCATGTGTCCGAGGCCGGGCGGTCTAAGGCATGACTAAATGCTCTGCTGGAAAACTTATTGATAGCGGCATGTCGAGGACATTGCCCCGCGCTGATAGTACACGACAGGCCGTGGTGTTCCAGTTTATCAACAGAGTAACCACACCGATATCGGTGAGGTCTGACTAAGTTTGTTCCTAGTGCTGGATATGCTGCAATGCTTTAAGGAGTGTGTCTCTGAAAGCATTGAGTGGGGAGAGCGTGTAATCATGCGTTCAGATCCTTCACCGAAATTGCTTTTGGACGAGCTCTAATGGTGTCGTCGGCAGCTTCGCGATAAGTTACCAGCTTGATTAACCCTCCACTATACTCAGGATAGACTGGAGAGAGAGAGAGAGCAATCCTCCAGGATTCAAATGTAGCGCAAAAGTATTAGTTTCGGGTTTCTTCACCATAAATTGGTAGCATAGTACAATAGTTCACATATCATTTAGTAGGCTAAGAATATCGTTGACGCTTGATTGTAGTGACGATGTGTCAATGAACTAGCAGGTGAGTATGTGGTAACGTCCGATATTGCACTCTCCACAATAATTACATACGCACTTGTCGATTTCATAACAGTTTCCGCTTAAGCATAGAAGGTGGTGGTAACCATGAAAACTATTAGTCTGTGCAGGACCTTGACTAGCCAACGGCTCAGTCACATACATTGTCGATACAAGCCTACTGAGCTTAGTTTGAGTAAATACTGTATCTATAAAAATGTTTTCGTCGATACTGTATCCACTGTTTTCCTTGACAAGAGCTGCAGACCAATCGATGGCAAACTTAGATAAAATCATTGTCCAACAAACAGCATAGTTATAGAGCACAAATATAAACACAGAGCCCTATGTTTATCATTAGTAAGAAATGATTTGCACGCACATACACCGTTCATGTACCCACGCTCTGCCAGAGTGTCAATTATCGGAAGATTCAAAGCTGAGGCATACATAGGCCAGAACTTGTGCAACAGATGGAATACGCGATATCGCGCATAAATGCTAAACCATTCGCTTTTTATGTAAGCTCCAATAACCCAAGGATCAACCAGCGATCAATCACTCAAAAAGCCGTGGCCCATAATGAGTTCAAAAACGGATTGTTTGCTTGGCGGATAGCCAAATAGACGCGTGCAAATTCATAGCGCTATCTTATTTGGCGTATATAAATTGTGTCACATACTCTTTTATGCGATAATAAGTGTGATTTTATGTTATGTTTTTATCGTCCAGTATTGTAATATTTAGACTGTGCATTTTCCTATTGTGTGAGCAAGTCGAGCTGCTATCTGTTCAGCCAGTGCGTGTAAATCAGCGACACCTCGGTAGATGATAATCAAGACTAGCGCATTAGTCCCCTAGACTACGCATCTCTACAATAGACCTAGTCGGTACGTCTTCATTTCTAATTGCGCAATCGAACCCAAAAACAATTGGAATCCAAAACTATAGCAGAATGCCTAGATGAACATTTGAGAGTCAGCAGCTGACCGTATCAGCAGCAACCCGAATTATGTCACCGAAATCATTGCGATAACGAGATGCACTCACCCAGGAAGCTTGCCCTTCAATACGAGCTGATAGCTGAGGTGGCGTTCAGTGGACAGCTGCGGATCTTTCTGATTGTTGTTAACGAAAGCTTTGCAGGCCCATTGCAAGCTGAACGCAGCAAACCGATGTGTCTCATAGTACAACTTTGTTATATACTCATCCGTCCGGTAGGGTTTAAATTGCAAATCTGTGTAGAATTGGAGACAGGACAGATAAAGATCGTTAACATAAACGGAACAGCAGGAACAGTGAAAAAAAAAGGGTATTAAAAAAACTGGCTTTAGTCTGTTAATAGTATTAGTAATATATATATATATATATATATATATATATAAAGTAAACATTCTAATTTTTTGTTTTATTTATTCTAACATTCGAAATAGAATCAAACATTGTACCAACAAACGAGTACGAATAAAACCGGTGGGGCTAATAGAGTGTCGGAGGAAGGGTCACTCTTTTCTCTCGTGTACTTAATCTTAATAGTTCAAACAAAGCAAATAAATATGTACCTATATAATAGCTATAATTCGGAAGAGCTAGATGTTTCAAAATTTGCATTGCTGCCCCTGAAATGATGCGCAGATTCTTCAGTATCGCGAATCTAGCGGCAATACTCTTGAGCGCTTTAAATCTACATGCTGCGTTCACTTGTTGTCTAATCTCGTTTTCTTGGCGTGAAAAAATACGTGCGCGCATGTATGTATATGTACGTGCCGATATGTATGCACCATAAGAGCAACCGCTTAGGTCTAATTACCGTTAAATACTAATTTTTCAAGGCTGAGGAGCTCAAACAATGTTGAGCTGGTGCGCAGCTTCTGTGCTTCCTTGTCGTCGATCCTCTGCAGCGCGGCCAGGACCTACCGAGGGATACAATCAATGTGACGTTAATCTATATATATATATATATATATATATATATATATATATATATAGTTATTATCACAAACTGATACAAATAGATTATGCAATATTTTATTGTTACATATTTTAATGTAATCACTTTATTGTCACTCAGCTCGCCCCAAACTGGGAAATCGAAAATGTTTCACAACATCGTGGATTATAGTGCTATAAGCGTTTCTAAGACTCACAGTACTGATAAATTTACCATTTCATGATAGAATCGTCCCGATTGATATAAAATTGTTCATCGAAAAATAAGAAGGCCAGCAGAAACCGAACCGCAATCGTGAAACTCCATTATCCTTTGCTATTTCAACTCCCAACATTACTTTGTGACCGCTAAACCGTCACTGTCGGTGACCTCGCTCGGCACAAACCTCGCGTCCGCTTTTGTTGGGGTGTAAGCAGGCAACTCGATGGCGCTCCAACTCGTGAAAGGGTCCTAGCCATTGGCATCCGATCTTAGCGTAGTCACACGATACTTTTCTGAAATGGCCCGTCACAGGTCATATCACATACAAATTAAATTCGGCGCAAAAACGAACACAGCTGAATGTAGCATATAAATACGTAATATATATATATATATATATATATATATATATATATATATATATATATATATATATATATATATATATAAATATATATATATATATATATATATATATATATATATATATATATATATATATATATATATATATTTATATATATACGAACCTCTCATCGCAAAGCCGACGTTCATGCTGGGCGATCTCGCTTCGAGGCAGTTGCTGGGCACAGAACTGACATTCGGCCGGCAGCTCGCAGACCGCCTTTTCAACAGCCAGATTGCGCGAGCACAATTCTCTGGTCAACGATGACGTTCAATCGAGGAAGCATGAAACAAAGCATGCAAACCACGAAAACAAAAAAACAGCTGATACGAGCATATATATATATATAAATATACCCCAAATCGATTTCTAAAAAGCACCGCAACTGCCTTCGAACCTGAATAGCTAACACTCAATACGAATTGCGCGCATTCTTGCCATTACGAACGACGCAAGTCCAGAAAATTATCCTCAATAGTATATACTTTGAGCTGCAGCTTAGTGCTGCACTCCTCTTTAAAACAGAAGTTTCATGGTCAAAATCAGGAAAAAATCGCTTACTCTGGCGCCGGACTCCGCCCCCCGTCTCTTCCAGTATAGGGTATATTCGCCGATGTATCATACAAACCAGGGTACATAACTGATGCCCGTCGTATCATACATCATATACTCGTAGGCAAAACTCTGTATTGTCATTTCATTATTCGGCTATACACACTTGACGCAGGTACAATAGTACGATAAGCCCGAAGATAGCGCGTTTTAATATTAGTGTACGTCCATTGCTAGGAAAGCAGCAAGAGTTGCACGCAATTATAATGATTATCTAAACATCTAGAAGCCCGCTTTTTAGATAAAGTAAGCTAGGCGTCCTTTGTACGATGCATACATATGTGTATAGGTGATTATTATTATTATTATTATTATTATTATTATTATTATTATTATGCCAAGTAGTGTTCGTTATCATACCTTGAAATGATAGTACGGCAGTTGGGGCATGTTGCCGGACTCTCGTCTCTGAGACGCGCATCTGCAAGTAGATGCGTGAAGCAGCCTGCGCACATGAGGTGGCCGTTTGAACACTGAAATGACATCGTATTATTTATTACATGTACATAAACGCACGGTCAAAAAAATACATCACTCGCATGCAGCTTTTTGTGGGATACACTCTGCATTACACGTTGCTCAACGGGCTCAACATTTCTCAATACTGTTCACACAACGCGTGCACGCACGAGATCATCGTACACAAGATCACGTCGACTCGTGCGCGGGCTCTAGCCATCACCGGTTGTTGTCGCTCAGGGGCTCGATATGCTGGGAGTAACCTCTGCCATTCCGTAAAATAGCCGCAGATGGCAGATGCGTTTCCAGCTACACTCTCCATAAGTTTCCACATGTTCGGCAAATTCGGCCCGGCGATTCTGGCCAGGCTGGTTATGAATCGAATAAGAATGACCCGATGACACCCCTCCCTAACCTGTCTACGTGTCTCAAGTGCTCCCGAATGAATGCTCTATGACGTTAGACAGGCAACGCCTGCAAACTTGTATTGAGAAAGCCGCTGTGCCATTTTAAAGTAGGATATGCAACACAACTATTGCCTACGACAAATCCCTTGCTTATTGTCGACGGAGACGCAGAGAGGATAAGCTTTCATTGTAGTCCAACGCGAAAATCCGCGTTACGCTAGAAACGGTAGGTCTGGCGAATTTTATGACCTGGGTCCTCTACAAAAATACAAATAGAACTCCATCATGTAAAAACAAAACGCTGAACGAGAGAACCGATTGTACAGTAATTGCCATGCTAATTAGTTAACGTCTTTATTGAAAAAAAAAACATATATATATATATATATATATATATATATATATATATATATATATATATATATATATATATATATGTATATATATTTAGATATATTTGTATATATATATTATTTTGACAGAAAATAAAGATGACTATCATTCCGTTGCATGCGTTGAATCTACATATTAATTAAGTGGATTATATATGTACCTTATGTACTATAGGTTATTCAATCGTATAAATAAAAATATCTAAAAAGAAAAAGCCCTTGATTAATTGTGTATTACTGCTACATACTACTGCGTCGGTAGTAACCATCTAAGAAGAAAGAGTCGAAGGCGGTTTCGTAGCCACGCTATTCCTATATCACTGTGGTAGAGCGAACATTGCAACGTCATAAGGGAGCAGCAAAAAGCAAAACCTGGTGGAGAAACGAGACATTTGATTTAAAGCTTCCAAAATGTATGTTCATACGCAGATATGCACGTTTATATACTAAGTGGGTCGCTTATTTGCTATTATACAAACACACCCATATACAAATGAGTATTGACGTGAATAGGGCTTATGGCGTATCTATTGTAATATATGAATACAATTAGGAAATCGTATAACGATATCTGCGTCGACAAGGATTCTAGATCGGCCACACACAAAATGACCAGCCAAAAGCTACCATACAATGATCGGGCTCGAATCGCTCCGAAAACAGACCGAAATGTCAACGAAATCCACTCTGGCTGCTGTTCACGGACTACTGCGCACGCGACGCGCAAATGCACCCCAGTTATCGCTTCCTTTATGCCGTTCAATTTTCATTTCAGACGCTCATGACGCTGGCTGGTCAGACATTGCGCATGTCGATCTATCAATTGGTCAAAGTTCAAAAACTAAAGAGATTCTTCAGCGACGAGAGTCATATCGTAGAAGAAGAAGATGATGATGAAGTCTATAGACTTCTTCTCATTGTGGGGTTTCTATACCGACATTCCAGAAATAGTGGTCCTTCTGCCTCCAGCAATTGTAATATATATATATATATATATATATATATATATATATATATATATATGTGTATATATATATATATATATATATATATATATGTGTATATAATATATATATATATATATATATATTTATATATATATGATATATATATATTATATAATATGTTCACCTGATATATGACGCTGCGCGGTAGATCGAGACACACAGCACAGCAGAGCAGCTGTCCGAGACGAGTCTCGAGCTTATCGGTAGACCTCGACGACGCTCCATGGGGCCCCTGGGCTCCGCCGCTGCCCCGGACGAGACGGGCGCTACGCGAGCGCGTTTCGCAGCCACTTGCTCAGCGATGACTTCACGACTACTGGCCATCGTGTCGACCCGATAAGGAGGAGGATGATGACGATGATGATGAGACGGTGATGGTGTTGATGCTTATGCCTAATCTACGGCTGATGACGTTGACGCGGAGGTAAAAACCTACGTCTTGTGGATTACGGGGGGGGGGGACGACGACGACCACCTCAAGACACGACTCTCACCTCCACCACCTCCACCAGCTCCACACGTCGGCCCGAAGCGGTGACTTTCACTTTTTCCTACTTTCCTTCGATCAATCTATTTTTCTGCTTCTGTGTTCGCTCGCTGCTTGACTTTGGATTCTGCCCGTGCGTCGCGCCGACTCGTCCACACTTGCACACACTCACGCTCTCGTGTTAGTCAACGGCTTGTTGCTAAAGTTGTCGTTTGTTGTCGTTATTGTTACTGCTGCTATTGTTGTTTTTGTCGTTACGACTACTGCTGTTGCTGCTGCTGTTGTTGTCTTTGTTGTTACGACTACTACTACTACTACTACTGCTGTTGTCTTTGTTGTTGTTGTTGTTGTTGTTGTCGTTGCTGGCGGCACTGGAGGTGGTTAGCGTAACCGGCTGGCAATCTCGCAACGACAACAAGATATGCAGATAGATACTAGGGAGAAGGAGGGGTGTGTAGTCCATCAACCAATAAACCAGCTCTTAAGCGGGTTGCACTCTCAAGCGGGAGAGTTGATGCTGGTTACTTGTTCGTTGTTGTTGCTGCTGCTGTTGTTGTTGCTGTTGTTGTTGCTTCTTCTTTTGTGGTTGCTGGTTCTGGTGCAGGCTGGGAGTGATGGTGGTGGTAAAGCCAAGTTGATGTTGTTGATGTTGTTGTTAATGCTGCTGCTGCTGCTGCAGCTGCGGTTACACCTGGTGGTTACCCAAGTCCGCAATCAAATCAGCCAGAGGCGTAGTCGAGTAGTGATGGTGGTGGTGGTGGTGGTAGAGGTAGTACATGGTTTCTGATTCCGTCATTGCCAGAAGAACCACACTGAAAAGAAGAAAACGACGACGACGAGAAGTAGTAGTAGTAGTAGCTCGTATATCTATCTACAGTAAGTTGTCTGTAGAGGATCTTCTACGGAAGTTGCTGATGCCCCTACTGCTTCTGTGCGTTCAGGGTCTAACTATGACTGAAACGAAGCGGACGAAGACGCTGGCCTACAGCTGACGCACTCTTCAGAGCAGCTGACGCAGCGCAGGCTCAAACTTCGGATGCTGATGCGAAGAACGGCGCTGACCGCTGAGACGGCGACGTTGACGAAAAGCAATCGAGAGAGACAGAGAGAGAGAGAGAGCTCAACACATCAGACAGGCAGACTCACACACAACGATGTCTCTGTACTGATTGATGACTTGTTGTAGTTTGGTGGTATTGGCGGACTGTGCTGGTTGTTGAGGACGGGCCAGTAAGAAATGAGCTAGCTGCCCGCAGATATGGATGGACTCTATACAGACCAGATTCAGAGCAAGCGGACGCCCACACACACAGGCAGGCAGGTAGGCAGATAGACGGACGGATGGACGGATAGATAGATACGCACGCACGCACGCACGCATCCCACACCCACATCGACGATCGACGAGACAACTTAGCTAGTTATGAAGCCCAACAAAACTCTCTTCTACGGTTTCTTCTTCTTCTTCCTCTCCTTCAACAGAATGGAGATGGCCAGCCCCGTTCTCCGGCGGGGCGCGGGGGAACAGCAGAGGCAGCAGCGGCGGGGGTGGCGGCGGGGGAACAGCGAGAACAGAGCGGGGTTCGCGAGGGACAATTGGGGGGAAGGTACTGGTAAAGAAATAGAGGAACAATGACAAGAAACGACGGTGGTGATGATGATGAGCGTCTACAACAGCCACTCCCGCTACAGCAGCTGCTGCTGCTGCTGTTGCTGTTCCTGCAACTGCTACAGAAACGACAATCACTTTTCCTATTGCTCCTGGTGCTTCTTCTTCTGCTGCTGCTGCTGCTGCTGCTGGTAGCGTTGTTGTTGTTGTTGTTGTTGCTGTTGTGTTGTTGTTGTTGTTGCTGTTGTGTTGTTGTTGTTGCTGTTGCTGTTGTTTCTTGTTGATGCTGCTTTTTCGCTCGTCGCTTCTGGCTGCTATAGCCAAACTACTATGGCTGTTGTTCCTACTCCTGTTCCTACTGCGGCTGCTGTTGTTGTTGTTGATGCTGCTGCTGATGCTGCTAATGCTGCTGCCACTGCTGTTAACAACACCCATCAGCTGGTCGGTCGATTGTAGTAGCAATCGTCGTCGTCGTCGTCGTCGTAGCATCAAACAGCTGATGCGATGGAGGAACAACCAGCGGTGACGTCACAAACGACGCCCAGAGGGCAAGGCCAATGAGCCAGTCAGCGGCGGCGGAGCGAGGGAGCAAGTCAGTTGTTAGCCAGCCATTCACACAGCCAGCCAGCTGAGGCGGTGGGTGGGTAGCTGAGGAGAAGGACATCATCATTGTCGTCGTCGCCAACAACAGCCGCCGCCGCAGCTGCAGCAGCATTAGCCGCTGTGGTCGCGCAGAGGGCGGAGCCAGCCAACCAACCAACCAACCATCCGGCCAGCCAGACAGCCAGCCAGCAGTTATCGAGCCGCCCGCGCAGGAAAGGGCGGCTAACGAGGCAGCGCGCAAACTCAAACAGAAACGCGACGAACGACACCACAGTGGCCGCTGCCGCCGTCACGACCGCCGTCGGAACAGCTGCAGCAGCAGCAGCAGCAGCAGTTGCAGAGACGGGCGGCAGTTGGGGCGGCAGTTAAGATGGCAGTAAGGCCGGAAGCAGGGGCGGCAGTTAAGATGGCAGTAAGGCCGGAAGCAGGGGCGGCAGTTAAGATGGCAGTAAGGCCGGAAGCAGGGGCGGCAGTTAAGATGGCAATAAGGCCGGAAGCAGGGGCGACAATTATGATGATAATGATGATGGTGGTGGTGGTGATGGTTGTGGACGAGCATTGGGCGGTCGCGACCGTCTCAAACTGTCGGTGGCGCAATTGGGGCGCGCTTTAGTCGGATGCTCGGATGATGATAGCCAATCGACGGATTGATTGTTCCTGCCGCCGCCACCGCCGCCGCAACCGTTTAGGGGGCACGCACGCATCAGCAACATCATAATGAACACGTTGGGGTTTTTTTTCGCCGCATCATCAACATCATAATGAATACGTTGGAACTTTGTTTGTGGATACTACTGTATGACTAAGTAATTCGTTCGTTTGTTGGTTCGATCTCTATCTTCGAGATAGGGCATCTTAATGTCGAAAAAATGCTACGCAATTCCGAGCGTTCGGCTGGTGAAGAGTGGGGCAGGGAGAGAGAGATGGAGAGAGATGGAGAGAAGGAGGAATACGGTTTTTGTGGCTTTGTGTGCCCCACACTGGGCGTTGCAGAGCTCGCAAACCCCCTAACCCCGTATTGGATGATGCCACTGACGTATGTGTGTGTTATGCATTATCGAAAGCTCCCATAAACAAATCAAGAGAGATCAATCGTCTTAAAGAAGAAAGATCCATTCAATCTTGAGACTTTGATTTAAGAGGCAAAGTTTATTTTTCGTATTCGTTCATCGATGTCGTTGTGACTCAACGACGACTCTTCTCGTCCTTCTCCTAAAGAGGTTAATTGTGCGCCAGGGCCCACTCTTGATGATCACTTCCAAGGAGCTTTGAATTTAATTCAAACACTTGAATTCTAATTGAATTGAGTGAGTTATTGAGCTGAAACGACATTCTAAGGCGCGCTGTCTTTCTACTGCGTTTTGCCATCTTGGCCGCCACAGCAGCGACAGCGAGAGTTTATTCAGGCAAAGCTACAGCTTTTGCCTTTTAAAAGCGGACAAATTGTAGTGGCTTTATAGCGAGTAGAGACAACTGCCTCTGGATACTGCTGAGTGTTACTTGCAAGTTATAGTAAAATGAAACGGTAGATATTGATAGCTTAATATTTGATCTATGATATCGGCTACTCATGTCTCTTATGTACTGCCATTGCAGGATACGTGTGTGATGAACCGCATTCATAGCTTCGCTCTTAGCCCTGGTTTTTATACACTTAGAGCTCGTTCAAGCAAATATTTTTTTCCAATAGAACATGGTAGTTTAGAACAGAACTTGCAAAACTAAAGTTACCTTATTAGCTTCCACACCAAATACCTCAAAAATCATTGCCCTACGACCACTCACAGCGCTCAAAGCTAGCACATTCGGGCAAACGCACATTTCATGACGATCATTTTGGTGCCAAATAGATGGCAATGCGAGCTATGGTTGCGGAGTAATTATTTCTCGGCGCGATGTTGAGATTAAGCGTATGCATACCTGACTGTGTGACGACGTTCACTACCGCCGACGTGTCGCGCGACAGCAAATGACTTTGCCACTAGGCTACCTTAGTCGGTCAGATGTTGTCCTCTGTTTAAATATTGTCAATGCACACATCTGGAAAGAGCTTGCTCATTCTAGTATGTGGAATCGGGTTTCGATATTGAAAATCGAGATTGGTTACATGAAGCTGCAGACAACGAGAAGTTGTGTGTGTGTGATCTCTTGCTGTTCAGAGTTGAGGTCGAGTGGGAGAGACCGAGCATGTTTGAATGAATCCCCATTAAGATTATTTTTATCTCAGTAACGACAGACATCTTTATTTGCAGATGGTAAGACAGAATCGGCATTTCTTCCTATTTATGAAGCAAAGATTCCCATGGTGGATGTATCCCAATATCACCCGTAAGACCCTTTTTATAGGCGGTGTAACAGACATAAAAAAGCGCTTATAAATGATTTTAAATATCTCAGCTGCGTAGGCCAGATGACGCAGTATACGCATATAGGCAGAGTGCAGGGCAAGCAGACAGTCACGGTACAGAATATGACGGCTTTAAATTAGAGCAGGAATATTCCGTTGCTGCTCCGTAGCAGCAACAAGTTACTAACGCACATTATCTGTATGAGCTTCAAACAATTACCTGGATTCCATAAAATGCCTACGGACTTTAGAGTGCGGTTTCCGCATTGAAATGTCTCACGGTCAACACTTCGAACACTTCTAGGCGATAAGAAATGACAAGAAAGAGAACACCGATCTTCGACCAATCCATGGATGAGTCATGAATGGCTCTAAACCAATCTGATAGTCGTCCGAGTTCTGTTTAAAGAATATTCGCTATCTCTGGCTGGGAATCGCCGACAAAGAGTGCTGTGGTGTTATCCGCAAATATAAAATCAGTATTCCGTGTTGTGATACTTCAAATATTTTGAACAACAGTGGGCCGCCCATAAGGACGCGTTTTGAATTCGCTGAGCTCAATGCCGGCAAAGCAACGGACCCATGTGTCCTAGGATAGCACGAAAAATAAACTCACATACGCCGGACCAAGACATCACATATGATAGACCAAGTCCTTCAGGTACTACACTACCAAATTACACTAACAATTACGAAATATTTGCTCCCTAAACGGCCAACAGCGACCAACCAAGCCCCCTAATCACTACTCTGCATACAAGACCATTTCTGTGGGGTATCTGATCAAAACCTAATAGAAACGGTAGGTCTGGGTCTTGTTGTGTACGAACACTTAAAAGCAGGTATACCTTCCATCATTTCACAGTTCTTTAGAGCCCTCTTCATGGGTTGCCTTAGGGAACGGGAAATACCAAAAAACAGTAGAGAAATGGCTATTTGCAGCACATATTTAAGTAGGAGGGAACTACCGACCCAACGAACTAAAGAGGCATTGTTCTTACTAGTGCGGTCTATAAAAGGCTTACAATTTTTCAACTCGCCAAACGAATTAAGTTTTGTGCAGCTAGTATTCGAGACATTTGTGGGACCCGGTCCCGAGTCATGGTCGCTTCTCCAGAAAGTTGGCAAACGAATCAAACTTTCGACAGGAGAGAAAAGAGCTTTTGACTAACCGAAACTTTGTAAGTACAATGCCTGGATACACTGGCTCAGCGGCCGTATCTGCAACGTCTGGCCAACCGTGATCAGTGATATATATATATATATATATAACAAGCAGGCTTCTTGACTCTACCGTATCGCGTGGTTTTTCCAAATCATCGCGTGATCTATAGTGGAAATTACCTGCTACCCTTACATTATCACGTTGTAGGCAATTGACATTAATAGTATACATTTTCATTGTTAAATGCCCACGCGCGTTCGGGAAGAACGGGAAGAAAGTTTGTTTGCTTACGCTGGCTAGGCTGGCGATGTAGATCCGATGTTTAGATTTTTTGTAATAAGTTACCATGTTAAGGTTGACAGAGAGAGCTCTCCAGTCAAGTCGTCAATGCTAAAATGACTTTTCGCAGGTAGTTCTCGGCATTAGCTCATACAGATAATGGATACAAACATAACTTGATAAATAATTTGCATAGTATCCGTATAAAATGGTTGTCGATCTCTACAACCAAGCCATTTCGTCGACAGATTTTTTCGACTTTATTATTGTCGACATTTTCACTCATCGTCAATATCATCATACATAAATTAGCATTATCGTCATCATGATCACACAAATTAGGAGCGTGTGACCCCCAGTGGAGCATTGAGAGCCGACTGCATTAAGTCTCAAATAGACACAGTTTATCGGTCATTGGACGTACAGCCTGCCCCGTATGACTCGTTCGACGGAACCTGCATCCGCTTGCGTTCCGCTAGCCAGCCTGAGTTCGACACGTGGGAGGATTTATCTGTTTAATCGCTCCTCCTCCTCCTCAAGGCGGAAAGAACAAGTTACAATCGGTCGATAAGTGGCTTTCATAGGTGGCTACATCGGCCCATCACCCGCATGGGCTCCCCTCGATTTCGGCTATAGCATTATTGATAATATTCTTCTCGGTTATGAAAAAAGATCGCTTTTGATTGAACCCGTAAATACACAATCAGGGCGACGTATGTTTACTTAATGCAATATATATATATATATATATATATATATATATATATACATATATATATATATATATATATATATATATATATATATATATATACATATCTATATATCTATATCTATATATATATATATATATATATATATATATATATATATATATATTTACATTTGCTTAGGCACCTTTTGTTTTATATATTTATTGTGCGAATAGTGGTGGATCATAGAGAGGATTAGTAATATGACAAATAAGCGAGCCGGCCACAGTGTGTCCTCGCTTAGGATGGGGTGGTGATATACTAACAAATGGGGCATAAGCATGAAGCTAACTGCTACATCTTCCTAAATAAACACTTAAGATAATGATTAGGAAGTAAGGCATCTTCCTAAATAAACACTTTAGATAATGGTTAGAAAGTAAGGTATACAATTATTAAAAAAAACACCAACGAATATTTACTAGAATACAAGTTACTCTAAGCAGCCTCAATTTTTCATGCGTTTTTACTTTAAACCCTGAACCTTACTTCTTAAACTCTGATGATCGCAATAGATGTATCGTTAGCATAATTAATTTACCTTTAAATTTAGCAATTACGGGGTCATATCATTAGATTACCTGACATGCAAACGGTATGATATAACACAAATAACAATAATTAACTAACAAAGGAGCAGTGTGAATGCACATACATAGGGACTAGACATAGCTAATATGTTGGGTTAACAACAATCGTTTTTTAGGACAGAAGTAAACATTGCGGGGGCTCCTTTGATAGATCTATTCGTCCTACGACAAGCGAGCACATTGCTGCCCTGCTCTGCATGCGCTACAATTATGGGTGCATTCAAAAAGCAACTTCTTAGGCTATTCGATCAAAATTTAAAATGTGGTGGCCAATATTGCTGTCTGCTGTAGCTTAGGTAGTATGAACAGTTAGATAACACGTGTGCGGCTATATTTTTATGTTACCACAATCAAAGTTTACTGATAAAGCGTTATTATTGATCATGATTATATTTATTTTACGAATATAACTACTGGATAAACATTCGGCCTTGGTAAACACATTACCAGCCGGCATAATAATAATAATAATAATAATAATAATAATAATAAGTAAAACGGTATGTTGTATAATCTTACGCGTGTTTTTGCATACTATTCAATACATACATTTCTAGCGTGTTAAACGTATACGCGATTTATATGTATATTTCTTATCAGCACGAAGAAAGCAGATTTTCGTAACAAAAAACTCAGGTACAATAAATAGCTTACTATAACTTCACGAAGGCAAGGGTGGTTCATTCTACAGCCATCATTGTAGACGAGTTGGGGTGTCGAAGATACCGCCTCAGGCTGCTGTAGCCACAGAAGCCGCGATGCCAAGGCCAAGTTGTGCGCGGTATCTTGTCAGCAGCCGAAAACCGAACGCCGCAGTTAATTATTCCCCCTCCGCAAACTTGCTAAGAAATCAAGTCGGTAAGTAGGAAATTATAGCCGCCCACGCGTTCGACGTTACCGAGTACTTGCTCCCAAGTCGGACCTCAAATCTACTCACACGGCTAGAACTACTCTTGGGAATATTGGCTCGGTCGCAGATGCATGGAAGGTTGTTAGCCCCGATCTAGCAGAAGCTTTCAAAATGGTGACAAAGATTCTGCAGACCTTCTTTGTCCTGCTACAACTGGCGAGGAAAAACTCAGAAACTCCTCATAATTTCATATAATAATTTATAACAGTGAGATCCGCAGTTCCTTCGACTTCTACAGCTAGTTATATATCTGAGTGCCCAATGTGTCGAAAGACGTTTACCTCAAGGGGCTTACTGAGACACATGAATTCTATGCGTCTTTTTTTGGGAGGTTTCGAAAATGCTAATGCATATACGTTACGTTATTGCACATACGAGCAGCTAGCGTGACTAGTGTGAGACTCACAAACACACTAAAATCGTATTCCTCCCCACTTCCCAGGCTCGGTATTGCTTTGGCATTACTTCGAGACCGCGGGAGAGGCGTTTTCTTCTTCGCCGTCCGCGTTTACAGTTCCTCTGCTCTCCCCCTTCTTTCGCACCACCATGTGGTTCGTCCGAATTTAGCACCACCACGTGGTTAGTCCGAATTCTATGCATCTAGGATCGAAAGCCCACAGGCAGCCTGCAACCGAACCCACACATCTACAACTTACACAGAATACGTCTCACATTCGGTTTGTTTTTAGACACGTAAAGATGACACGCATGATACCTAAGACAGAAAGAAGGATTGGGCTGGAATGTTTCTTTAAAAGTTTTAAATGACGCTGTGACTTAAAATCATATTTCGGCATAGTTGTCTCTACTGTCGTTTGGTACTGTTACACTTCGCCTTCAAAACGTCACGAATAAGTCGTGTTCGTTGGCAGACATTATACGCTCAAATTTCGGGGACTGCGAGAACGGTCTTGGGCACCGTCGCATTAATGTCTAGTACCTGGCAAAGGGCGTCAAGGATACTAGATTCCCTAGCTGTCGTACGATTGCGTACTGTACTAGAGGACTAAAAGGAATGTCTCTTAGCACGCAATGGAGCATCCCTTCCTGAGGACCCAATTTCCCAGACAAGCTGGACCCCGCCGGTGGAGGATATACGACTAGCCAATCTTCTTAATTCAGCTGAAGACGAGGTGGACAAAGCACGCCTTCGAGCAGTTTCGTGCAAGGCTCAATGCACCAAGTGCTGCCGCTGAAATCCTCTTAGAGGACTTTGTCTTCGGGATCTGCGGGATCCCACTAGTCGAGGAACATGAGTGCAGCTGTGGCGAGAAGGTCTCACCGCAAAGTCACCATGGCTTATCCTGCATCCGCAGCATCGGCCGTAGAACGAGACACGCTGCTCTGAGTGATATCCTAGGGCCGTGCCCTAAGATCTTCTGGCTACCCTTGCGTTCTCGCCCCTGCAGGATTGGATACAGACGACTCCCATCAACCTGACAATATGACCCTAAAGTAAAAGACGGTGGGAGGATACTCGTCTGGGACGCGACCGTGACTGACTCTTCAGCACCTTCATGGTCAGTCACGGCGCTGCCCAGGCTGATTATATTGTTTCGTGGGCAGAGAAAAATAAGTGTCGGAAGTATGCATTTATCGGAGACTCTATGGGAAATCGACCTATTGCCTTCCAGATCTTAGAAAGCCCAGGTAAAATTACTGAATGAGTTATTGCTAAGGTATGCAAATGTCTCAGATCAGCCACGCTCTAGTGAATTTTTCCAGCAAAGACTGACTGTGTTGATCTACAAACGCGGTAACGCCAGGGCGATGCTTGGCATATCGCCCAGATGGTCGACACTAGGTCTGGACACCAAGCTAATGTAGTTTGTCGTCACATTCACTGGGGGACGATTGTTTACACCCCATTATGAGTTAAATATATATAAGCATCTTATATACTTCATATAACGCTGCAAAGGCGCACGAGAAACTATATAGACATATTCATGTTGGATCTAAGAAGGAATGCGTTCCTGTAAAAAGCTGGCAAAGGCATAATAAGGATATGTCAAAGACTAAGCAAAGTTTAGACAAAATGCTTACCTTTAAATAATTAATATAATGAATTTATTTGAGCTAGAACTCTATGAAGAGGTCTAGAAAGCCCTGTAAAGATCACGTTCCAGTCCTCCGTTAGCGTACTTCTCTCAACTAAATCCAATACATGCACATATATGCACCACGTTGAACTAAACTGTTTTTAATTCAAATCGTTCTACTGAAGCGTGCGTATATACATTATATGGAAGTGCTGTATGACTTATAAAGTTACCTCTTTCTTCTAGTGATCCTTTCCCTTTTAGTTCAAAACAGTTCCTTACAATTGTATCCTAGAAAATAAATTAGATCATACCACAGACTTAATGCCACAGACATGCATTTATATATGCACGACAAAAATACCGTATTCATTTTAATCTAGATATTGAGTTTGCCGAACTAGCGGCAGTCAGGCGTACATAAGTTGTTGTTGTATTTTGATTACTCGCTACTTATAAAAAAAATTAAAATAAACTTTTATCTTTGTCAAAATGCATTTACTTTTCATTTATTTATTAATTGTTTCCGACGACGACACCCCGGTACTAAAGTGAGGAACGAGACGTTGCTTCAACGAAGGGCAGAGCTTGAGCACCGAACCGACTGAATGAACTAAATAAGCACATACTTTGCGCAGCTGACGGGCAAGAAAGGGAAATATATATATATATATATATATATATATATATATATATCACGAAAGAAGGACCAGGGTCCCGGTGAATAAATGTCGAGAGAAAAACAGAATTAACTCGAGATCTAAAGAGTATATAAAGGAAAACTTACACTCTTATTAAATCCTGTTCATCTAAGTATTACTCAACGACCCTAAAAAAAGCAAAAATAAACTTATAATTTAACCATAATGACATCGCCGCATACGCAGAAAAAACAATGTCAGCATGCGCCAAGACATACATGCACGTTCCTAAAAACATCATATAAGTGCGAAAGGTTAAGAGCCAGTTCGATCTCTATTAAAGATAACAGCCGGTATTATACAAATGTATGTGTATCCCTTCATAAATACGGATTACTCCGTGGCCTGTTTCTTCCGCAGTACCCCAACCCGGCACTGGGAAAAACTCTCTAAAAATGGTCAGGAATAAAATAAAATTCACATATTCCCAATAAGACGCCCAGTAAAATAGGCGTGTCGCGTTCGCCCCGAGTACAAGCCAGCGTAAAGATGTACCTGACACGGTGCTTTGATTATATACAGGGCTTCGTCCGTCAGTTGGCAGGCGAATCGAGGACAGAGAGCTGTACAGTGAATGACCGAAATTTACAGTCGCTTCCATGGTAATAGGCAGGAAAACAAAATGTGCATTCAGGGCATGTGCCAGAGACGCCATCACTCGTCCCCCTGAGATTTACCAGCCACCCTTCATACATCAAAGAGCAGATAAATGATCTACAAATCCAGTTTTGTGAGGTATCGCAGAGTGCCAGGTGATCAGTCGCATCGAGGTTTTTTCGGAACGGGTCCGGACATCGCTTCTTCAACTGAATCATCAAGTACGACAACATCTAACGGAACAGACACAAGTATGTACACAATCAAAGAAAATTAATGTCAGTCGTAATATGCGTTTCAGCCTGCACTCTCACATTGTCGTTTGTTACTTCCAACTATGGCATGGGATGTGAGGATATAATATCATATGAGGCATAACACAACAGAGTATCAAAGCACACATAATACTAATAAAAGACAAATATACACTCAAGACGATATTGAGTATATCTTGGTCCTTTATTAGCATTTAATAGCAATTGTAATCAATAACAACACCGTCGATACGAAGTGACACATAAATATGCTAAATATTGTATCTACCTTGGCGAATTGGAAACGTCCTACTTATTGTCAGAAATGTAACGCAAAAAAATACTATGAGATTGTATAACGTCCCTAACACCGATAAAATATGAGATAATAGAGCAAAATACACCGTTGCCCTTCGTAAAAGTCGTCCGTGAACGTCCATATATATATATATATATATATATATATATATATATATATATATTGTATTTTCACTCGTATGTATATGCAATAGCTTTGTATAGAAGGAAAGTTGTGCAGGCCCGCTTGAGCGGAGCATACGAACCATCATCATCATTGATTACGACGCTGGCACCACCTTCGCGTGCTCCGTTGTGTGAAGATGCTGCACCTTGCTGGTCATTGACTTTTTCCGTATCGTTGCTTTCTTTATCCTCTTTCGGCTTCGGCAGCTCTCCGCGTATCTCAAACTCGGCGTCATCTTTTAGCTTCTCGTCAGTGTGGATAATATTTATCACCTAGATACCACCAGTAAAGATGCCGTGAGCAGCACAGCCATTTACCGTTAGCAGATCGATAGAAGCCAAGAACCTACTAACTAAACACCTAATGTTTGCCCAAATACTAAAAGTATTACTGTGATGCGTCACCTAGAAACATCTGTGGAACACTACCTGGAGCAGCGAATTGAAACACATATATTTATTCATGAGTACTTGCGAATGCACTCAAAAGCATACAGCTTCTGTACAGCGAATATTTTCAATTAGGAGATCGTCATTTGAACAAACGAACAAGTAGTAACTAAGTGGTATAGGGACAATGTTATACATTTGAACTCGGCTCACCTATTTATCACTACTCAAACATCAACAACAAAGTATCATTGCTGCAATCGCCACCTATCAGTAAAATGCTCGTATCTTCCTTAAATGTAATGGTTAAGCCAGCACGGCGTCGCTACGTACAACGCTGAAGTTCTGGAGAAAGTCGTCGCACAGCAGTCGAGCGTTATGGGCCATGCCCAAATCGGCCATTAACCGGTCTTCAACATCGTCGGTTTCACCGTCCTCGGACGAAATCACGATGGCGCCAGTTAACTCGTTGGCAACATCGGGGGCGGTCATGTTTAAGATATCCTGCCACAACAACGACAGAAACGATGAATAAGACCACTTTAATTAAATGCCTAAACAATACTTCTCCAGATGAACAAGCACTTAAGCTGCTAAGTATTTATTAGCACATATTTCTATTTCGCTCTCTCTCTCTCTTTATATATATATATATATATATATATATATATATATATATATATATATATATCACATGATTTATTTACACACCAGATTGGGTAAAATATACAATAGTACGATCGATATCACTACAGTCTCGTAATGATATTAATATTAAAAATCGTTTAGTGCCAGCTTTGTTAGAGAGGGGATTGCATTACACTCACTGGCATGATATCTTACGCATATACCATAACAATATTTACAAACACATGTGTCACAGGGTTCATGGCAAGCGTCTTTCTGACATAGATGGTGATGAAAACCGTGCACAGCAAAGCGGGTGGTCATGTGCCTGTTTGTCCTGCTCGTGCCCTTCCATTCTGACCTAACCATTGCATCTGTCATATAAAAATGTGGATCAATCTCTGCCATTTTCTCTTCATATCGCCGTATGAACTCGCTGTATGCACGGGTGTCTGGAAGCGCAAACTGTTTTTGACCTGTTCCACGAATAGTGGAGCATCGCACAGCAAATACGTGAGGCGGTTGTATGCTGACGTATGTAAACCTAGTACCCGCTTCAAAAAAGTATGATGCAATTGGCGCTATTTTCATATCAAATATAGCTAGCGCTGCCTTAATCGAGAGAATCTGGGGCTTCTTAAGGGTTGTCGCCGCAATCAAGGCTTTTCGAGACCTCTCCCCTATATGTGCAGCGAAGGTCTTGGCTGAGGGGGTCACTGTGATACCGAGATATGTGAACTTATTTACTAGTTCAGGTCTTGTCCATTTAACCTAAGTGTATCGGTCACGGCCAGCCTGCCCGCGTGCCTGAACTTCATAGCTTCTGTCTTCTGCATATTTATTTCAAGGCCTACTACGTTCACGTATGCCGACAAAGTGGCCAGCGCCTGTTGCAGATGGTATCTGCTGCTACTGTAGAGTACTAGATCGTCGGCAGACATAATTATCTTGACAGCTGGGTGTCGGGTCTGTAAACGTGTTGGTAAATCGGCTACCAGTAAACAAAAAAGCAAAGGGCTGAGATTATCGCCTTGCGCAAAGCCTGTCGTTTGTTCTATGCTTGGGTGCTCCGCTACACCGTCGTCCAAGATGATCTGATTGGATTGTAGCACGTCCTTCATCAATGTCAGCATCCGTATTGGGACCCCGATTTCGGCGAGTTTAAGCAGGACTCGAGTTCTTGAGCCTGAATCAAACGCGGCTCGGAAATCCACAAATACGCTGTATAAAAACAGTCCCTTTCTTGACAGGGTTTGCTCTATATCTGCAAGGAGGATTGCACATGCAGTTAGTGTTGACCTCTGCGCACGAAAGCCATGTTGTTCGTCTGGTAATGCCTTTTGTATTCGACGAACGACGTTAGACGAGCGGCTAGGAGGCTTGCAAGCAGTTTGTAAGCGCAGCTTTTCTTGGCAATGCCCCGCCAAAAAGAGGGCTCGGTCCGCGGTCCCTTGCCCTTTGGAATAAGTGCCATAACGCACTGTCTCCACGCTGATGGTAGTCGACCGTTGTAAATGCACCTATTAAAAAGCGCGGTCCAGTGTGCGGTCATTGTGGCTGCCTGCTGCAGATGCTCATTGCAGATGCCATCTGGCCCAGGTGCTTTGTTTCTCGGGAGTTGACGCAGTGCCTCCGCCACTTCTTGGACGGTGAAGTATTCGTCCAGTTGAGTTCTCCATTTCAGATCCTCTTCTGACCAGACCGACATGAGAGAAGGCACTGCCCTTGGCACTGTGTCATGTGAGCTGAGGATCGATCTAAAGTGGCCATAGAGTACATCGCTTTCAACTGGACATGCAGACCTCCCCTCCGAGGTGTTGCGGAGCCACAAATATGGATTTTGTTCGGTCTTCTGAAGCAGTCGAGTCTCCAGTTGTTGCTCGTGTTGCCTTTTAGCATTCCGCAGAGTTCGTCGGTAAATGGACCTCGTCGTTGCCAATAGAAGTCTCATTTCCGGCCTTATGCGTTCCAGCACCTTTGCTTGGTAGTGAATGGCCTTCGCTTGGTTACATTCCGGAGTCCACCAACTCCTTTCTCTTCTCCATTTCACATGCTCTGCGCATGCTTTGAGTGCTCGGGTGAGCAGTTCATTGTAGCTTTCTACATCTTGCTCTGCTCTTTCGATGCCGAGAACTTCTACGGCTTCTTGTAGGCGGTCTGCTTTAAGTACTCTCGACAGAGGTTTCCGTTTGTGCTGTCGCTCGTGGCGGGCTGGGACCGTGATATCCAGACCAACGGGTTTATGCACCGTCAGGTCCGCCCCTTCTCTCATTTGGTGATCTATTCCCACAAAACACACATTTCGTTTCGGCATATTTGTAGCAAATAAATCTATAGTTGATTTACCCATTGCACCTTCAATGTTGACAAACTTGGGTCATTCGCCACCCAGAAGCCCATATCCGATAGTGTTTCGGTGAGTGCTTCAGTCCTCGCGTCCGTGGGTCTGTCGAGTCTTGCGTTCATATCTCCCACAATCACCGTGGGGTGAGCACGGTCTACCTGTTGTGCGCACTTCGTAATTTTCTCTATTAGTGTGAACGTGTCCTCAACTGCTGCTGGCTTCACATACATGGCAATCAAATTCAGTCTTCGACCTTCCATAACTACGCAGTTGTCTTCTGACAGAAGTAGTTTCATGTCTCCTAGCCGGCTATTGTAGAAAACTGACACACCTCCACTGGGACGGCCCAAAGAACTAGATCGAGAAGCGAGACAGTGCGCTGCATAATATTCTTGGACTTTGGGGGGGCGTCAGACACCAGGTCTCCGTGAGCACCAGAACGTCCGATATATATATATATATATATATATATATATATATATATATATATATATATATATTTACCAAGCAAGATGGCTAGTGGCAAAGCCTTTGCCTTGGATTCGGGAGGACTGGGTTTGAGACCCGACCGGTCACTCTTAAATTGGTTTGCATGGTTTCCAATTTAGACAAGGTAAATGCCGGAGTGGATTAAAATGAGCCATGACACGAAAAAAACCGTACACGGCAATTGCCTTACAGAAAATCTTTAAAAAAAATATATATATATATATATCTAAAGAGAGAACAGAATCGCAAGATTCTGACACATTCAAAAGTGTATTTAATCTACCGAGGGTGCTTTTTGTTCTCTTTAACATACGCTCCCGCCTGCTGCAACGCACCTATTCTATTTCACCCTCCAAAAAAATGTTGAACGCGCCTTTCAGAATTAAATTGAGTTGCTTCTGCGAATTTTTCTCTATCCTCTTCTACAGTTTTGAAACGTTTTTCCTTCAAAGTACTATAGCTTGAATAAATATGCAGTACACACCTTGAGAAGCTTATCTCGAAAAGCCTTCATTGTCGAGATTTTCGTGTTGGTGACGACGAACAGTTCATTTTTGTCCGCGCAAACATAACATTTGGGATTTGGTGGTTCCATGATCGTCGGCTGAATCACAATATGAGATACGGGATTGGCACTACGATTGAGAAACACTGCTCGGACTCTGACTTTTTGCCCCTAAAAATCAAGA
>QVRM01004174.1:0-19622 GCA_003439945.1 Dermanyssus gallinae | reverse complement strand
TTTAGCAAAAATCCGCCCGGAGATGACTTATTTTTATACTAGATTAAGTCGTGACTACAAAAAAGTTGTAAAAAACGCCATAAAAGAATATGAAGAACGAAAACAGTACAAGCTGCTCCTAGAAGCGCAACAACGACCTCATAAGTGGCTGCAGACAGACAGGCGCATTACTGCGTGTCCTATCCCACATGATATACTAAATGCTCATTTCCGGCAAATGTTTGCCAGTGCCATTACCGTTCCGAGTAGCGCCCCTGTGATAATGTCAGTGTGGGACAAGCGCGTCACTGACGCCCGTCAAGCCCTGTCGCGGCCTTTTAGCAATTCTGAAGTTATCGACTCAATTATGAAAGCACCGTCCGGGAAGGCCCCGGGGCTCGATTTGGTCACAAATGAGCATCTCAAGCAAGCGATTCACCTTGCGCCTTGTTTTACCAAACTTTTTAACGAGGTGATGAAAACGGTCCAACTACCCTCGGAATGAAAAACCAGTCTTCTTAGCATTATCCCTAAAGGAAAAGGAGATCCGTTGGCACCGTCGTCTTACCGAGGTATCGCAAAGAAGAGCACAATCTACAAACTTCTATCGGCTATCCTAGCCCGTCGATTAGAACATTTTCTTGAGATTAACAGAAAGCTGCCGGAGCAACAACATGGCTTCAGAAAGGGGCCGGTCAACAATGACAGCATGTGCTGTACTTCTAAATTCGATACAACGGCCACTTCGAACTAAAGGGGCTTATCTATTTGCTGTATTTGTAGATTTTAAAGCGGCCTTTGATAAGGCGCTAAACACATGGCGATCTTACAGACCACTGGTGTTGCCCAAGGTGATAATCTTAGCCCCCTGCTGTTTTCGGTGCTGGTGAAAGACCTTCCCGAAGAGATACGGAGTCGGCACTCGCAGGTAGACGTCCTTATGTATGCAGACGACTTGGTGCTATATTCTCGCAGTCGATTCCATTTGCAACAATCCCTTGCGACCTTGCAGCATTACGTTAATCGAAACCAGTTGGAAATAAATTTAGATAAAACAAAGGCAATGAAGTTTAGACGTGGAGGGGAATTGCCTGGAATCTCGAACTTCTCATACCTAGGGGTTATGTCCTCGTCTCGAGGTACGAACTTCTCGAGGCACATTGATGAATGAATTTGGAAAGGACTACAGTCCTTTCATAGTATCCGAGACCCTCATAAACTATCCATGAACGTTGCCGTTCATCTCTTTAACTTGAAGATTGCGCCTACTGCTTTTTACGGTATACATGTGATATGGCCGCATCTGACGAAGTTAAACTTTAAGGCGCTTGACCAAATCAAGGCCGCTTTTCTAAAAAGGCGCTAAGAGTCCACCGCACTAGTCTCAACAGATTAGTCTATTTACTGGCGTCGACTCCGCTAGAATTTACAAAAAATGCACGTGTTACCGAAAACGGCAGCTTTCAACGAGTACATGTCTGAATGGGAGAATAAGATGGCAGACATTGACCCGCTCTTTTATAAAACCCAGGCAATGACGTGTACTTCATGGAAGCGCTGCAACTTTGAGAATAGACACCTAATTGCACGATTTGCTGTACATGGCTTCCACATGAAGATCTGTATTCGAGAGAAGTTCCATGAAATTTCCTCGTTATGCTTGTGCAAACTTTGCGGGAGACAGTGTGACTTATATCACCTTCAACGATGCGACAGAACAGTTCCGTTGACTCGACTTTTAGAACCGTGATGAATATATGTATATGTAAATGTGTGCTTTCTCTGTACGCGCAATATTGTAAACCAACCATCAGTTAATAAAGCTATTATTATGTTTATTATGATTATTTATGTAAGAACGAGCTGATTGTAAGAACGAGCTGGTTCCAAGAACAAGCTGTTTTAAATAACAAGCTGTTTTAAAAAACGAGCTGGTTTTAAGAACGAGCTGGTTCTAAGAACGAGCTGGTTGTAGGGACGAGCCGGTTCTGAGAACGAGCTGGCTGTAAGAACGAGCTGGTTCTAAAGACGAGCTGGTTCTAAAAACAAACCGGTTCTAAAAACGAGCTGGCTGTAAGAACGAGCTGGTTCTAGAAACGAGCTGGTTTACAGAACGAGCCGGGTGTAAGGATGAGCTCTTTTTAAGAACGAGCTATTTCTAAGAACGAGCTGGTTCTAGAAACGAGCTGGTTTACAGAACGAGCCGGGTGTAAGGATGAGCTCTTTTTAAGAACGAGCTATTTCTAAGAACGAGCTGGTTCCATAAACGAGCCGGTTCGAAGAACGAGCTGGTTCTAAGAACGAGCTGGCTGTAAAAACGAGCTAATTGTAAGAACGAGCTGGTTGTAAGAACGAGCTGGTTGTAAGAACGAGCTGGTTATAAGAACGAGCTAATTGTAAGAACGAGCTGGTTGTAAGAACGAGCTGGTTGTAAGAACGAGCTAGTTGTAAGAACGAGCTAGTTGTAAGAACGAGCTAGTTGTAAGAACGAGCTAGTTGTAAGAACGATTTAGTTGTAAGAACGAGCTGGTTGTAAAAACGAGCTGTTTTAAAGAACGAGCTGGTTCTAAGAACAAGCTGGTTTCAAGAACGAGCTGGTTTTAAGAACGAGCTGGTTCTAAGAACGAGCCGGTTTTAAGAACGAGCCGGTTCTACGAACAAGCCGGTTTTAAAAACGAGCCGGTTTTAAGAACGAGCCGGTTTTAGAAACGAGCTGGTTCTAAAACGAGCTGCCTCTAAAAACAAGCTGGCTCTAAGAACGAGCTGGTTTTAAGAACTAGCTGGTTTTAAGAGCGAGCTGGTTCTAAGAACGAGCTGGGATTAAGAACGAGCTCGTTCTAAGAACCGGCTCTAAGAACGAGCTGGTTGTGAGAACGAGCTGTTTTAAAGAACGAGCTGCTTCTAAGAACGAGCTGGTTTGAAGAACGAGCTGGTTTTAAGAACGAGCTGGTTTTAAGAACGAGCTGGTTTTAAGAACGAGCCGGTTTTAAGAACGAGCCGGTTTTATAAACGAGCCGGTTCTAAGAACGAGCCGAGTGTAAGGACGAGCCCTTTTTAAGAACGAGCTAATTCTAAGAACGAGCTGGTTTTAAGAAAGAACCGGTTGTATGAACGAGCCGGTTTTAAGAACGAGCTGGTTCTAAGAACGAGCCGGTTCTAAGAACGAGCTGGTTTTAAGAGCAAGCTGGTTTTAAGAACGAGCTGGTTTTAAGAACTAGCTGGCTTTAAGAACGAGCCGGGTGTAAGGACGAGCTTTTCTAAGAACGAGCTGGTTCTAAGAACGAGCTGTTTTAAATAACAAGCTGTTTTAAAGAACGAGCTGGTTTTAAAAACCAGCTGTTTTAAATAACGAGCTGGTTTAAGAATAAGCTGGTTTTAAGAGCGAGCTGGTTCTAAGAACGAGCTGGTTGTAAGAACGAGCCGGTTCCAAGGACGAGCTGCTTCTAAGAACGAGCTGGTTTTAAGAAGGAGCCAGTTGTAAGAACGAGCTGGTTTTAAGAACAAGCTGGTTTTAAGAACGAGCTGGTTCTAAAAACGAGCTGGTTTTAAGAACGAGCCGTGTGTAAGGACGAGCCCTTTTTAAGAACGAACGAATTCTAAGAACGAGCTGGTTCTAAGAAAGAACCGGTTCTATGAACGAGCCGGTTCGAAGAACGAGCTGATTCTAAGAACGAGCTGGTTGTAAGAACGAGCTAATTGTAAGAACGAGCTGGTTGTAAGAACGAGCTAGTTGTAAGAACGAGCTAGTTGTGAGAACGAGCTAGTTGTAAGAACGAGCTGTTTTAAATAACAAGCTGTTTTTAAAAACAAGATGGTTTTAAAAACAAGCTGTTTTAAAGAACGAGCTGGTTTTAAGAACGAGCTGGTTCTAAGAACGAGCTGGTTTTAAGAACGAGCTGGTTCTAAGAACGAGCCGGTTTCAAGGACGAGCTGGTTCTAAGAACAAGCTGGTTTTAAGAACGAGCCAGTCGTAAGAACGAGCTGGTTCTAAGAACAAGCCGGTTCTAAGGTCGAGCCGGTTTTAAGGACGAGCCGGTTCTAAGAACGAGCTGGTTGTAAGAACGAGCTGGTTCTAGGAACGAGCTGTTTTAAAGAACGAGCTGTTTTAAAAAACGAGCTAGTTGTAAGAACGAGCTGGTTTTAAGAACGAGCTGGTTTTGAGAACGAGCCGGTTTTAAGAACGAGCCGGTTATAAGAACGAGCCGGTTTTAAGAACGAGCTGGTTCTAAGAACGAGCTGGTTTTAAGAACGAGCTGGTTTTAAGAACGAGCCGGGTGTGAGGACGAGCCTTTTCTAAGAACGAGCTGGTTCTAAGAAAGAACCGGTTCTAAGAACGAGCCGGTTTTAAGAACGAGCTGGTTTTAAGAACGAGCTGGTTCTAAGAACGAGCTGTTTTTAAGAACGAGCTGTTATATAGAACGAGCTGTTTTAAAGAACGAGCTGGTTTTACGAACGAGCTGGTTTTAAGAACGAGCTGGTTCTAAGAACGAGCTGGTTCCAAGGACGAGCCGGTTTTAAGAACGAACTGCTTCTAAGAACGAGCTGGTTTTAAGAGCGAGCCAGTTGTAAGAACGAGCTGGTTTTAAGAGCGAGCCAGTTGTAAGAACGAGCTGGTTTTAAAAACGAGCCGGTTCTAAGGACGAGCCGGTTTTAAGAACGAGCCGGTGTAAGAACGAGCCGGTTTTAAGAACGAGCTGGTTGTAAGAACGAGCCGGTTCTAAGAATGAGCCGGTTCTAAGAACGAACCGGTTCTAAGAACGAGCCGGTTCTAAGAACGAGCCGGTTCTAAGAACGAGCCGGTTCTAAAAACGAGCCGGTTCTAAGAACGAGCCGGTTCTAAGAACGAGCCGGTTTTGAGAACGAGCCGGCTTTAAAACGAGCTGGTTTTAAAAACGAGCTGGTTTTAAGAACGAGCCAGGTGTAAGGACGAGCCCTTTTTAAGAACGAGCTAATTCTAAGAACGAGCTGGTTTGAAGAAAAAACGGTTCTATAAACGAGCCGGTTCTATGAACGAGCCGGTTCTAAGAACGAGCTGTTTCTAAGAACGAGCTGGTTCTAAAAACGAGCTGCTTCTAAGAACGAGCTGGTTTTAAGAACGAGCTGGTTTTAAGAACGAGCTGGTTTTAAGAACGAGCCGGTTCTAAAAACAAGCCGGTTCTAAGAACGAGCTCGTTTTAAGGACGAGCTGGTTTTAGAACAAGCTGGTTTTAAGAACGAGCCGGGTAAAAGGACGAGGTTTTCTAAGAACGAGCCGGGTAAAAGGACAAGGTTTTCTAAGAACGAGCTAATTCTAAGAACGAGCTGGTTCTAAGAAAAAACCGGTTTTATGAACGAGCCGGTTGTAAGAACGAGCTCGTTCTTACAACCAGCTCGTTCTTAGAGCCGGTTTTCAGCTCGTTTTTAGAAGCGGCTCGTTCATAGAACCGGTTCTTTCTTAGAACCAGCTCGTTCTTAGAATTAGCTCGTTCTTAATTAGGCTCGTTTTTACACCCGGCTCGTTCTTAAAACCAGCTCGTTCGCAAAACCAGCTCGTTCTTAGAACCGGCTCGTTCCTAAAACCTGTTTTTAAAAACGAGCTGCTTTAAAGAACGAGCTGGTTTTACGAACGAGCTGGTTCTAAGAACGAGCTGGTTGTAAGAACGAGCTGGTTCTAAGAACGAGCTGGTTCTAAGGACGAGCCGGTTTTAAGAACGAACTGCTTCTAAGAACGAGCTGGTTTTAAGAACGAGCCAGTTGTAAGAACGAGCTGGTTCTAAGAACGAGCCGGTTCTAAGAATGAGCCAGTTCTAAGAACGAGCCGGTTCTGAGAACGAGCCGGTTCTGAGAACGAGCCGGTTCTAAGAACGAGCCGGTTTTAAGAACGAGCTGGTTGTAAGAACGAGCTGTTTTAAAGAATGAGCTGTTTTAAAGAACAAACTGCTTCTAAGAACGAGCTGGTTGTAAGAACGAGCTGGTTGTAAGAACGAGCTAGTTGTAAGAACGAGCTAGTTGTAAGAACGAGCTAGTTGTAAGAACGAGCTAGTTGTAAGAACGATCTAGTTGTAAGAACGAGCTGGTTGTAAAAACGAGCTGTTTTAAAGAACGAGCTGGTTCTAAGAACAAGCTGGTTTCAAGAACGAGCTGGTTTTAAGAACGAGCTGGTTCTAAGAACGAGCCGGTTTTAAGAACGAGCCGGTTCTAAGAACAAGCCGGTTTTAAAAACGAGCCGGTTTTAAGAACGAGCCGGTTTTAGAAACGAGCTGGTTCTAAAAACGAGCTGCCTCTAAAAACAAGCTGGCTCTAAGAACGAGCTGGTTTTAAGAACTAGCTGGTTTTAAGAGCGAGCTGGTTCTAAGAACGAGCTGGTTCTAAGAACGAGCTGGGATTAAGAACGAGCTCGTTCTAAGAACCGGCTCTAAGAACGAGCTGGTTGTAAGAACGAGCTGTTTTAAAGAACGAGCTGCTTCTAAGAACGAGCTGGTTTGAAGAACGAGCTGGTTTTAAGAACGAGCTGGTTTTAAGAACGAGCTGGTTTTAAGAACGAGCCGGTTTTAAGAACGAGCCGGTTTTATAAACGAGCCGGTTCTAAGAACGAGCCGAGTGTAAGGACGAGCCCTTTTTAAGAACGAGCTAATTCTAAGAACGAGCTGGTTTTAAGAAAGAACCGGTTGTATGAACGAGCCGGTTTTAAGAACGAGCTGGTTCTAAGAACGAGCCGGTTCTAAGAACGAGCTGGTTTTAAGAGCAAGCTGGTTTTAAGAACGAGCTGGTTTTAAGAACTAGCTGGCTTTAAGAACGAGCCGGGTGTAAGGACGAGCCTTTCTAAGAACGAGCTGGTTCTAAGAACGAGCTGTTTAAAATAACAAGCTGTTTTAAAGAACGAGCTGGTTTTAAAAACCAGCTGTTTTAAATAACGAGCTGGTTTAAAAATAAGCTGGTTTTAAGAGCGAGCTGGTTCTAAGAACGAGCTGGTTGTAAGAACGAGCCGGTTCCAAGGACGAGCTGCTTCTAAGAACGAGCTGGTTTTAAGAAGGAGCCAGTTGTAAGAACGAGCTGGTTTTAAGAACAAGCTGGTTTTAAGAACGAGCTGGTTCTAAAAACGAGCTGGTTTTAAGAACGAGCCGTGTGTAAGGACGAGCCCTTTAATGAACGAACGAATTCGAAGAACGAGCTGGTTCTAAGAAAGAACCGGTTCTATGAACGAGCCGGTTCGAAGAACGAGCTGATTCTAAGAACGAGCTGGTTGTAAGAACGAGCTAATTGTAAGAACGAGCTGGTTGTAAGAACGAGCTAGTTGTAAGAACGAGCTAGTTGTGAGAACGAGCTAGTTGTAAGAACGAGCTGTTTTAAATAACAAGCTGTTTTTAAAAACAAGATGGTTTTAAAAACAAGCTGTTTTAAAGAACGAGCTGGTTTTAAGAACGAGCTGGTTTTAAGAACGAGCTGGTTCTAAGAACGAGCCGGTTTCAAGGACGAGCTGGTTCTAAGAACAAGCTGGTTTTAAGAACAAGCCAGTCGTAAGAACGAGCTGGTTCTAAGAACAAGCCGGTTCTAAGGTCGAGCCGGTTCTAAGGACGAGCCGGTTCTAAGAACGAGCTGGTTGTAAGAACGAGCTGGTTCTAGGAACGAGCTGTTTTAAAGAACGAGCTGTTTTAAAAAACGAGCTAGTTGTAAGAACGAGCTGGTTTTAAGAACGAGCTGGTTTTGAGAACGAGCCGGTTTTATGAACGAGCCGGTTATAAGAACGAGCCGGTTTTAAGAACGAGCTGGTTCTAAGAACGAGCTGGTTTTAAGAACGAGCTGGTTTTAAGAACGAGCCGGGTGTGAGGACGAGCCTTTTCTAAGAACGAGCTGGTTCTAAGAAAGAACCGGTTCTAAGAACGAGCCGGTTTTAAGAACGAGCTGGTTTTAAGAACGAGCTGGTTCTAAGAACGAGCTGTTTTTAAGAACGAGCTGTTATATAGAACGAGCTGTTTTAAAGAACGAGCTGGTTTTACGAACGAGCTGGTTTTAAGAACGAGCTGGTTCTAAGAACGAGCTGGTTCCAAGGACGAGCCGGTTTTAAGAACGAACTGCTTCTAAGAACGAGCTGGTTTTAAGAGCGAGCCAGTTGTAAGAACGAGCTGGTTTTAAGAGCGAGCCAGTTGTAAGAACGAGCTGGTTTTAAAAACGAGCCGGTTCTAAGGACGAGCCGGTTTTAAGAACGAGCCGGTGTAAGAACGAGCTGGTTTTAAGAACGAGCTGGTTGTAAGAACGAGCCTGTTCCAAGAACGAGCTGGTTGCAAGAACGAGCTAGTTGTAAGAACGAGCTGTTTTAAGGAACGAGCTGCTTCTAAGAACAAGCCGGTTCTAAGAACGAGCTCGTTTTAAGAACAAGCTGGTTTTAGAACAAGCTGGTTTTAAGAACGAGCCGGGTATAAGGACGAGCCTTTCTAAGAACGAGCTAATTCTAAGAACAAGCTGGTTCTAAGAAAGAACCGGTTCTATGAACGAGCCGGTTCTAAGAACGAGCCGGTTCTAAGAACGAGCCGGTTCTAAGAACGAGCCGGTTTTAAAAACGAGCTGGTTTTAAAAATGAGCTGGTTTTAAGAACGAGCCAGGTGTAAAGACGAGCTCTTTTTAAGAACGAGCTAATTCTAAGAACGAGCTGGTTCTAAGAAAAACCGGTTCTATGAACGAGCCGGTTCTAAGAACGAGCTGTTTCTAAGAACGAGCTGGTTCTAAGAACGAGGTGCTTCTAAGAACAAGCTGGTTTTAAGAACGAGCTGGGTGTAAGAACGAGCTAGTTTTAAGAACGAGCCGGTTTTAAGAACAAGCCGGTTCTAAGAACAAGCCGGTTTTAAGAACGAGCTCGTTTTAAGGACGAGCTGGTTTTAGAACAAGCTGGTTTTAAGAACGAGCCGGGTGTAAGGACGAACCTTTCTAAGAACGAGCTAATTTTAAGAACGAGCTGGTTCTAAAAAAGAACCGGTTTTAAGAACGAACTGCTTCTAAGAACGAGCTGGTTCTAAGGACGAGCTGGTTCCAAGGACGAGCCGGTTTTAAGAACGAACTGCTTCTAAGAACGAGCTGGTTCTAAGAACGAGCCGGTTCTAAGAATGAGCCGGTTCTAAGAACGAACCGGTTCTAAGAACGAGCCGGTTCTAAGAACGAGCCGGTTCTAAGA
The DNA here is from genome assembly GCA_003439945.1 of Dermanyssus gallinae. NCBI lineage: Eukaryota > Metazoa > Arthropoda > Arachnida > Mesostigmata > Dermanyssidae > Dermanyssus > Dermanyssus gallinae. The sequence continues at coordinate 10,498 of QVRM01004174.1, read as the reverse complement.
ACGAGCCGGTTCTAAAACGAGCCGGTTCTAAGAACGAGCCGGTTCTAAGAACGAGCCGGTTCTAAGAACGAGCCGGTTTTGAGAACGAGCCGGCTTTAAAAACGAGCTGGTTTTAAAAACGAGCTGGTTTTAAGAACGAGCCAGGTGTAAGGACGAGCCCTTTTTAAGAACGAGCTAATTCTAAGAACGAGCTGGTTTGAAGAAAAACCGGTTCTATAAACGAGCCGGTTCTATGAACGAGCCGGTTCTAAGAACGAGCTGTTTCTAAGAACGAGCTGGTTCTAAAAACGAGCTGCTTCTAAGAACGAGCTGGTTTTAAGAACGAGCTGGTTTTAAGAACGAGCTGGTTTTAAGAACGAGCCGGTTCTAAGAACAAGCCGGTTCTAAGAACGAGCTCGTTTTAAGGACGAGCTGGTTTTAGAACAAGCTGGTTTTAAGAACGAGCCGGGTAAAAGGACGAGGTTTTCTAAGAACGAGCCGGGTAAAAGGACAAGGTTTTCTAAGAACGAGCTAATTCTAAGAACGAGCTGGTTCTAAGAAAAAACCGGTTTTATGAACGAGCCGGTTGTAAGAACGAGCTCGTTCTTACAACCAGCTCGTTCTTAGAGCCGGAGTTCAGCTCGTTTTTAGAAGCGGCTCGTTCATAGAACCGGTTCTTTCTTAGAACCAGCTTGTTCTTAGAATTAGCTCGTTCTTAGATAGGCTCGTTCTTACACCCGGCTCGTTCTTAAAACCAGCTCGTTCGCAAAACCAGCTCGTTCTTAGAACCGGCTCGTTCTTAAAACCTGTTTTTAAAAACGAGCTGCTTTAAAGAACGAGCTGGTTTTACGAACGAGCTGGTTCTAAGAACGAGCTGGTTGTAAGAACGAGCTGGTTCTAAGAACGAGCTGGTTCTAAGGACGAGCCGGTTTTAAGAACGAACTGCTTCTAAGAACGAGCTGGTTTTAAGAACGAGCCAGTTGTAAGAACGAGCTGGTTCTAAGAACGAGCCGGTTCTAAGAATGAGCCAGTTCTAAGAACGAGCCGGTTCTGAGAACGAGCCGGTTCTGAGAACGAGCCGGTTCTAAGAACGAGCCGGTTTTAAGAACGAGCTGGTTGTAAGAACGAGCTGTTTTAAAGAATGAGCTGTTTTAAAGAATAAACTGCTTCTAAGAACGAGCTGGTTTTAAGAACGAGCTGGTTTTAAGAACGAGCTGGTTTTAAGAACGAGCTGGTTTTAAGAACGAGCTGGTTTTAAGAACGAGCTGGTTTTAAGAACGAGCTGGTTTTAAGAACGAGCTGGTTTTAAGAACGAGCTGGTTTTAAGAAGGAGCTGGTTTTAAGAACGAGCTGGTTTTAAGAACGAGCTGGTTCTAAGAAGGAGCTGGTTTTAAGAACGAGTCGGTTAAAGAACGAGCCGGTTATAAGAACGAGCCGGTTATAAGAACGAGCCGGTTATAAGAACGAGCCGGTTTTACGAACGAGCCGGTTTTACGAACGAGCCGGTTCTAAGAACGAGCCGGTTTTGAAAATGAGCTGGTTCTAAAAACGAGCTGGTTTTAAGAACGAGCTGGTTTTAAGAACGAGCTCGTTTTAAGAACAAGCTGGTTTTAAAAACGAGCCGGGTGTAAGGTCGAGCCTTTCTAAGAACGAGCTTATTCTAAGAACGAGCTGGTTCTAAGAAAGAACCGGTTCTATGAACGAGCTGGTTCTTAGAACGAGCTCGTTCTTACAACCAGCTCGTTCTTAGGGCCAGTTTTTAAGAACGAGCTGTTTTAAAGAACGAGCTGGTTTTACGAACGAGCTGGTTGTAAGAACGAGCTGGTTCTAAGGACGAGCTGGTTCCAAGTACTAGCTGGTTTTAAGAACGAGCCAGTTGTAAGATCGAGCTGGTTCTAAGAACGAGCTGGTTGTAAGAACGAGCTGTTTTAAAGAACGAGCTGTTTTAAAGAACGAACTGCTTCTAAGAACGAGCTGGTTCTAAGAACGAGCTGGTTTTATAAACGAGCTGGTTTTAAGAACGAGCTGGTTTTAAGAACGAGCTGGTTTTAAGAACGAGCTGGTTCTAAGAACGAGCCGGTTCTAAAAACGAGCCGGTTCTAAGAACGAGCCGGTTCTAAAAACGAGCCGGTTTTAAAAATGAGCTGGTTCTAAAAACGAGCTGGTTTTAAGAACGAGCCAGGTGTAAGGACGAGCCCTTTTTAAGAACGAGCTAATTCTAAGAACGAGCTGGTTCTAAGAAAGAACCGGTTCTATGAACGAGTCGGTTCTATGAACGAGCCGGTTTTAAGAACGAGCTGTTTCTAAGAACGAGCTGGTTGTAAGAACGAGCTGGTTCTAAGAACGAGCCGGTTCCAAGGACGAGCTGGTTTTAAGAACGAGCTGGTTCTAAGGACAAGCCGGTTCTAAGGACGAGCCGGTCCTAAGGACGAGCCGGTTCTGAGTACGAGCTGGTTTTAAGAACGAGCTGCTTTTAAGAACGAGCCGGTGTAAGAATAAGCCGGTTCTAAAAAGGAGCCAGTTCTAAAAACGAGCCAGTTCTAAGAACGAGCCGGTTTTAAGAACGAGCCGGTTCTAAGAACGAACCGGTTTTTAAAACGAGCTGGTTCTAAAAACGAGCTGGTTCTTAAAACGAGCTGGTTTTAAGAACGAGCCGGGTGTAAGGACGAGCCCTTTTTAAGAACGAGCTAATTCTAAGAACAAGCTGGTTCTAAGAAAGAACCGGTTCTATGAACAAGCCGGTTCTAAGAACGAGCTGTTTCTAAGAACGAGCTGGTTTAAGAACGAGCTGTTTTTACGAACGAGCTGGTTCTAAGAACGAGCCGGTTCTAAGAACGAGCCAGTTCTAAGAACGAACCGGTTCTAAGAACGAGCCGGTTCTAAGAACGAACCGGCTTTTAAAACGAGCTGGTTTTAAGAACGAGCTGGTTCTTAAAACGAGCTGGTTTTAAGAACGAGCCGGGTGTAAGGACGAGCCCTTTTTAAGAACGAGCTAATTCTAAGAACGAGCTGGTTCTAAGAAAGAACCGGTTCTATGAACGAGCCGGTTCTATGAACGAGCCGGTTATAGTAACAAGCTGTTTCTAAGAACGAGCTGGTTCTAAGAACGAGCTGGTTCTAAGAACGAGCTGATTCTAAGAACGAGCTGGTTCTAAGAACGAGCTGGTTTTAAGAACGAGCCGGTTCAAAGGTCGAGCTGCTTCTAAGAACGAGCTGGTTTTAAAAACGAGCTGGTTCTAAGAACGAGCTGGTTCTAAGAACGAGCTGGTTTTAAGAACGAGCTGGTTTTAAGAACAAGCTGGTTTTAAGAACGAGCCGGTTCTAAGAACGAGCCGGTTATTAGAATGAGCTGGTTTTAAGAGCAAGCTGGTTTTAGGAACGAGCTGGTTTTAAGAACGAGCCGGGTGTAAGGACGAGCCTTTCTAAAAACGAGCTAATTATAAGAACGAGCTGGTTCTAAGAAAGAACAGGTGGTATGGACGAGCCGGTTTTAAGAACGAGCTCGTTCTAAGAACCGGCGTTAAGAACGAGCTGGTTGTAAGAACGAGTTGTTTTGAAGAACGAGCTGTTTTAAAGAACGAGCTGTTTTAAAGAACGAGCTGTTTTAAAGAACAAGCTGCTTCTAAGAACGAGCTGGTTTTAAGAATAAGCTGGTTTTAAGAACGAGCTGGTTTTAGGAACGAGCTGGTTTTAAGAACGAGCTGGTTTTAAGAACGAGCTGGGTTTAAGAACGAGCTGGTTTTAAGAATGAGCCGGTTTTATAAACGAGCCGTTTTTGAGAACGAGCTGGTTCTAAAAACGAGCTGGTTTTAAGAACGAGCCGGGTGTAAGGACGAGCCCTTTGTAAGAACGAGCTGGTTTAAGGAAAGAACCGGTTCTATGAACGAGCCGGTTCTAAGAACGAGCTGGTTCTAAGAACGAGCTGGTTGTAAGAACGAGCTAATTGTAAGAACGAGCTGGTTGTAAGAACAAGCCGGTTCTATGAACGAGCTGGTTGTAAGGACGAGCTGGTTGTAAGAACAAGCTAGTTGTAAGAACGAGCTGGTTGTAAGAACGAGCTGGTTGTAAGGACGAGCTGGTTGTAAGAACGATCTGGCTGTAAGAACGAGCTAGTTGTAAGAACGAGCTGGTTCTAAGAACGAGCTGTTTTAAATAACAAGCTGATTTAAAGAACGAGCTGGTTTTAAAAACCAGCTGTTTTAAAGAACAAGCTGGTTTTAAGAACGAGCTGGTTTTAAGAGCGAGCTGGGTTTAAGAACGAGCTGGTTTTAAGAACGAGCTGGTTTTAAGAACGAGCTGGTTTTAAGAACGAGCTCGTTCTAAGAACCGGCTCTAAGAACGAGCTGGTTGTAAGAACGAGCTGTTTTAAAGAACGAGCTGTTTTAAAGAACGAGCTGCTTCTAAGAACGAGCTGGTTTGAAGAACGAGCTGGTTTTAAGAACGAGCTGGTTTTAAGAACGAGCTTGTTTTAAGAACGAGCCGGTTTTAAGAATGAGCCGGTTTTATAAACGAGCCGGTTTTAAGAACGAGCCGAGTGTAAGAACGAGCCCTTTTTAAAAACGAGCTAATTTTAAGAACGAGCTGGTTTTAAGGAAGGACCGGTTGTATGAACGAGCCGGTTGTAAGAACGAGCTGGTTCAAAGAACGAGCTGTTTGTAAGAACGAGCTTATTGTAAGAACGAGCTGGTCGTAAGAGCGAGCTGGTTGTAAGAACGAGCTGGTTGTAAGAACGAGCTAGTTGTAAGAACGAACTGGTTGTAAGAACGGTTGTAAGAACGAGCTGGTTCTAAGAACGAGCTGTTTTAAATAACAAGCTGTTTTAAAGAACGAGCTGGTTTTAAAAACCAGCTGTTTTAAATAACGAGCTGGGTTTAAGAACGAGCTGGTTTTAAGAGCGAGCTGGTTTTAAGAACGAGCCGGTTCCAAGGACGAGCTAGTTTTAAGAAGAAGCCAGTTGTAAGAACGAGCTGGTTTTAAGAACAAGCTGGTTTTAAGAACCAGCTGGTTCTAAGAACAAGCCGGTTCCAAGGACGAGCTGCTTCTAAGAACGAGCTGGTTTTGAGAACGAGCTGGTTCTAAAAACGAGCTGGTTTTAAGAACGAGCCGTGTGTAAGGACAAGCCTTTTTTAAGAACGAGCGAATTCTAAGAACGAGCTGGTTCTAAGAAAGATTCGGTTCTATGAACGAGCCGGTTCGAAGAACGAGCTGACTCTAAGAACGAGCTGGTTGTAAGAACGAGCTAATTGTAAGAACGAGCTGGTTGTAAGAACGAGGTAGTTGTAAGAACGAGGTAGTTGTAAGAACGAGGTAGTTGTAAGAACGAGCTGGTTGTAAGAACGAGCTGGTTGTAAGACCAAGCTGATTGTAAGGACGAGCTGTTTTAAATAACAAGCTGTTTTAAAGAACAATCTGGTTTTAAAAATGAGCTGTTTTAAAGAACAAGCTGGTTTTAAGAACGAGCTGGTTTTAAGAACGAGCTCGTTTTAAGAACGAGCTGGTTCTAAGAACGAGCCGGTTTCAAGGACGAGCTGCTTCTAAGAACAAGCTGGTTTTAAGAACGAGCCAGTTGTAAGAACGAGCTGGTTCTAAAAACAAGCCGATTCTAAGGACGAGCCGGTTCTAAGGACGAGCCGGTTCTAAGAACGAGCTGGTTGTAAGAACGAGCTGGTTCTAGGAACAAGCTGTTTTAAAGAACGAGCTGTTTTAAAAAACGAGCTCCTTGTAAGAACGAGCTAGTTGGAAGAACGAGCTTGTTTTAAGAACGAGCTTGTTTTAAGAACGAGCTGGTTGTAAGACCGAGCTGTTTTAAATAACGAGCTGTTTTAAAGAACGAGCTGTTTTAAAGTACGAGCTGCTTCTAAGAACGAGCTGGTTTTAAGAACGAGCTAGTTTTAAGAACGAGCTGGTTTTAAGAACGAGCTGGTTTTAAGAATGAGCTGGTTTTAAGAACGAGCTGGTTCTAAGAACGAGCCGGTTCTAAGAACGAGCCGGTTCTAAGAACGAGCCGGTTCTAAGAACAAGTCGGTTCTGAGAACGAGCCGGTTTTAAGAACTAGCCGGTTCTAAGAACGAGTCGGTTCTAAGAACGAGCCGGTTCTAAGAACGAGCCGGTTCTAAGAACGAGCCGGTTTTAAAAACGAGCTGGTTTTAAGAACGATCCAGGTGTAAGGGCGAGCCCTTTTTAAGAACGAGCTAATTCTAAAAACGAGCTGGTTCTAAGAAAAAACTGGTTCTATAAACGAGCCGGTTCTATGAACGAGCCGTTTCTAAGAACGAGCTGTTTCTAAGAACGAGCCGGTTCCAAGGACGAGCTGCTTCTAAGAACGCGCTTGTTTTAAGAACGAGCCGGTTGTAAGAACGAGCTCGTTCTTACAACCAGCTCGTTCATAGAACCGGTTCTTTTTTAGAACCAGCTCGTTCTTAGAATTAGCTCTTTCTTAGAAAGGCTCGTCCTTACACCCGGCTCGTTCTTAAAACCAGCTCGTTCTTAAACGAGCCGGTTCTAAGAACAAGCCTGTTTTAAGAACGAGCTAGTTGTAAGAACGAGCTGGTTGTAAGAACGAGCTGGTTGTAAGAACGAGCTGTTCTAAAGAACGTGCTGTTTTAGAAACCGAGCTGTTTTAAAGAACGAGCTGTTTTAAAGTACGAGCTGCTTCTAAGAACGAGCTGTTTTTTTATAAACGAGCTGGTTTTAAGAACGAGCTGGTTTTAAAAACGAGCTGGTTTTAAAAACGAGCTGGTTTTAAGAACGAGCCGGTTCTAAGAACAAGCCGGTTCTAAGAACGAGCTCGTTTTAAGAACGAGCTGATTTTAAGAACGAGCTGGTTTTAAGAGCGAGCCGGGTGTAAGGACAAGCTTTTTTAAGAACGAGCTAATTCTAAGAACGAGCTCGTTCTTAGAACCGGCTCTTTCTTAGAACCAGCTCGTTCTTAGAATTAGCTCGTTCTTAAAAAGGCTCGTCCTTACACCCGGCTCGTTCTTAAAACCAGCTTGTTCTTAAAACGAGCTCGTTCTTAGAACCGGCTCGTCCTTAAAATCAGTTTTACGAACGAGCTGGTTCTAAGAATGAGCTGGTAGTAAGACCGAGGTGGTTCTAAGAACGAGCTGGTTCTAAGGACGAGCTGGTTCCAAGGACGAGCCGGTTTTAAGAACGAACTGCTTCTAAGAACGAGCTGGTTTTATGAACGAGCCAGTTGTAAGAACGAGCTGGTTCTAAGAACGAGCCGGTTCTAAGGACGAGCCTTTCTAAGAACGAGCTAATTCTAAGAACGAGCTGATTTTTAGAAAGAACCGGTTCTATAAACGAGCCGGGTGTAAGGACGAGCCTTTCTAAGAACGAGCTAATTCTAAGAACGATTTGGTTTTAAGAAAGAACCGGTTCTATAAACGAGCCGCTTCTAAGAACGAGCTCGTTCTAAAAACCGGCTCTAAGAACGAGCTGGTTGTAAGAACGAGCTGTTTTAAAAAAACGAGCTTTTTTAAAGAACTAGCTGTTTTAAAGAACGAGCTGTTTTAGAGAACGAGCTGTTTTAAAGAACGAGCTTTTTTAAAGAACAAGCTGCTTCTAAGAACGAGCTGGTTCTAAGAACGAGCCGGTTCTAAGAACGAGCCGGTTTTAAAAATGAGCTGGTTCTAAAATCGAGCCAGGTGTAAGGACGAGCCCTTTTTAGGAACGAGCTAATTCTAAGAACGAGCTGGTTCTAAGAAAGAACCGGTTCTATGAACGAGCTGTTTTAAAAAACGAGCTGTTTCTAAGAACGAGCTGGTTCCAAGAACGAGCTGGTTCCAAGAACGAGCTGTTTCTAAGAACGAGCTGGTTCTAAGAACGAGCCGGTTTCAAGGACGAGCTGCTTCTAAGAACGAGCTGGTTTTAAGAACGAGCCAGTTGTAAGAACGAGCTGGTTCTAAGAACAAGCCGGTTCCAAGGACGAGCCGGTTCTAAGGACGAGCCGGTTTTGAGAACGAGCTGGTTCTAAGAACGAGCTGTTTTAAAGAACGAGCTGCTTCTAAGAACGAGCTGGTTTTAAGAACGAGCTGGTTTTAAGAACGAGCTGGTTTAAGAACGAGCCGGTTCTAAGAACAAGCCGGTTCTAAGAATGAGCCGGTTCTAAGAACGAGCTCGTTTTAAGAACGAGCTGGTTTTAACAACGAGCCGGTTCTAAGGACGAGCCGGTTTTGAGAACGAGCTGGTTCTAAGAACGAGCTGTTTTAAAGAACGAGCTGCTTCTAAGAATGAGCTGGTTTTAAGAACGAGCTGGTTTTAAGAACGAGCTGGTTTTAAGAACGAGCCGGTTCTAAGGACGAGCCGGTTTTGAGAACGAGCTGGTTCTAAGAACGAGCTGTTTTAAAGAACGAGCTGCTTCTAAGAACGAGCTGCTTCTAAGAACGAGCTGGTTTTAAGAACGAGCTGGTTTTAAGAACGAGCTGGTTTTAAGAACGAGCCGGTTCTAAGAACAAGCCGGTTCTAAGAACGAGCCGGTTCTAAGAACGAGCTCGTTTTAAGAACGAGCTGGTTTTAACAACGAGCTGGTTTTAAGAACGAGCCGGGTGTAAGGACGAGCCTTTCTAAGTACGAGCTAATTCTAAGAACGAGCTGGTTCTAAGAAAGAACCGGTTCTATGAATGAGCCGGTTCTAAGAACGAGCTCGTTCTTAGAACCGGCTCGTTCATAAAACCGGTTCTTTTTTAGAACCAGCTCGTTCTTAGAATTAGCTCGTTCTCAGAAAGGCTCGTCCTTACACCCGGCTCGTTCTTAAAACCAGCTCGTTCTTAAACGAGCCGGTTCTAAGAACGAGTCGGTTCAAAGAACGAGCCTGTTCTAAGAACGAGCTGGTTGTAAGAACGAGCTGTTTTAAAGAACGAGCTGTTTTAAAGTACGAGCTGCTTCTAAGAACGAGCTGGTTTTATAAACGAGCTGGTTTTAAGAACGAGCTGGTTTTAAGAACGAGCTGGTTGTAAGAACGAGCCGGTTCTAAGAACGAGCCGGTTCTAAGAACGAGTTGGTTCTAAGAACGAGCCGGTTCTAAGAACGAGCTGGTTCTAAGAACGAGCCGGTTCTAAGAACGAGCCGGTTCTAAGAACGAGCCGGTTCTAAGAATGAGCCGGTCCTAAGAACGAGCCGGTTCTAAGAACGAGCCGGTTCTAAGAACGAGCTGGTTGTATGAACGAGCTGGTTGTAAGAACGAGCTGGTTGTAAGAACGAGCTGTTTTAAAGAACGAGCTGTTTTGAAGAACGAAATGCTTCTAAGAACGAGCTGGTTTTATAAACGAGCTGGTTTTAAGAACGAGCTGGTTTTAAGAACGAGCTGGTTTTAAGAACGAGCTGGTTCTAAGAACGAGCTGGTTTTAAGAACGAGCTGGTTCTAAGAACGAGCTGGTTCTAAGAACGAGCCGGTTCTAAGAACAAACCGGTTTTAAAAATGAGCTGGTTTTAAAAACGAGCTGGTTTTAAGAACGAGCCAAATGTAAGCACGAGCCGGTTCTAAGAACAAACCGGTTTTAAAAATGAGCTGGTTTTAAAAACGAGCTGGTTTTAAGAACGAGCCAAGTGTAAGCACGAGCCCTTTTTAAGAACGAGCTAATTCTAAGAACGAGCTGGTTCTAAGAACGAGCTGTTTTAAAAAAAACGAGCTGCTTCTAAGAACGAGCTGGTTTTAAGAACGAGCTGGTTTTAAAAACGAGCTGGTTTTAAGAATGAGCCGGTTCTAAGAACAAGCCGGTTTTAAGAACGAGCCGGTTTCAAGAACGAGCCGGTTGTAAGAACTAGCTCGATTTAAGAACGAGCTGGTTTTGAGAACGAGCTGGTTTTAAGAACGAGCTGGTTTTAAGAACGAGCCGGGTGTAAGGACGAGCCTATCTAAGAACGAGCTAATTCTAAGAACGAGCTAGTTCTATAAACGAGCCGGTTTTAAAAACGAGCTCGTTCTTACAACCAACTCGTTCTTAGAGCCGGTTTTTAGAACGAGCTCGTTCTTATAACCGGCTCGTTCAAACAACCGGTTCTTTCTTAGAACCAGCTCGTCCTTAGAATTAGCTCGTTCTTAGAAAGGCTCGTCCTTACACCCGGCTCGTTCTTAAAACCAGCACGTTCTTAAAACGAGCTCGTTATTAGAACCGGCTCGTTCTTAAAACCAGTTTTTAAGAACGAGCTGTTTTAAAGAACGAGCTGGTTTTACGAACGAGCTGGTTTTAAGAACGAGCTGGTTTTAAGAACGAGCTGGTTTTAAGAACGAGCTGGTTTTAAGAACGAGCTGGTAGTAAGAACGAGCTGGTAGTAAGAACGAGGTGGTTCTAAGAACGAGCTGGTTCTAAGGACGAGCTGGTTCCAAGGACGAGCCGGTTTTAAGACGAACTGCTTCTAAGAACGAGCTGGTTTTAAGAACGAGCCAGTTGTAAGAACGAGTTGGTTCTAAGAACGAGCCGGTTCTAAGAACGAGTCGGTTCTAAAAACGAGCCGGTTCTAAGAACGAGCCGGTTCTAGAGACGAGCCGAGCCGGTCTAATACGAGCCGGTTCTAAGAA